>CM040912.1:26284392-26701892 GCA_023029165.1 Gobiocypris rarus | reverse complement strand
AGACAGCACTGATCTGGTGGGACCAAGAACTTTACGGTCTTGAAGTGGTATATGGAATGTTATATATCCCTGCTTTTCGGCAGATTCATGTTCAGTAAACTTATGATAAGACTTTGAAAATATTCATTCTCATTATGGACATCACTGCTCACTTAATTCACTTTTTAGGCTATATCGAGCTTGAAACTAACTGTAAACTATAAAGCAACAAGTTCTCACAAATTCAGAAGCACAACAATCGCATTGTTTGTTATTCTTTCTCTGTGGTATCAGGATCATTTAATCACATTTTTATTTGTAAACATAGTTATAGAAAATGAAAATGAACAGCATATATTAAGTTAACGATTCAATGTATCAGCATATGCTATTTTGAACAGACAAAAATTTACTTTTAAAAAGAATGATGAAAATTATTATGGTGGGCTATAAGATGCAAAATCATATTTTTCAAAGTACCGGAGAAGTGGATGATCTTGTGTTGTAAATACAGCAGGCTCTGACTCCCTGTCAGTGTTGTAAATATATAGCGTTATCGGCGGCGCGGCCGTCCACAGCCCGTAATAACTTTACCGATCAACTAACTACTGACGCAATCATTTTCTACACTGTTCCCTCACGTAATGTCACATAGGGTGAATTCAGGGTGATTGGGACATTTTTTCGCAAGTCATTTGCAATGCCAAAAAGTGTCCCAATCACCTTGAATTCGCCCTATATCAGGAGAAGTGGATGATCTTGTGTTGTAACTCCAGCAGGCTCTGTCAGTGTTGTAAACATAATGGCGGAGCGGACGCCACAGCCCGTGATAACTTTAAACATCAACTAACACAATCTTTCCCTTTCAAGGAACTCGAGCTGCGTCACCGCTTTGGGAACGCCTCTGCGTGATTGCGTCGTGAAGCACGTATGCCATCCATCCAATAGAGAGAGAGTACGTCATGGCGGGGGACGTCATAGACCCGGAAACTATAAAGCACCCCGGCAAACACACGCCTTTAGCTTCTGTTGCCTTCAACAAGCGCTCTGTGTTCATTCTGTCCAATCTGTGTTGTGTCTGAGTTCAGACTGGCGAGCGAACAGCATTTCGTTAGGTGTGTGCCTCCTGCTCACGTTTCATTACGGGTGGGGACACACTCGATGTGTGTTGTTTGTTTGGGAGAGCAGCACGCGCAGTCGGCACTCGAGGGTGGCGGCTGCGAACAGTGTGAGGCTCTGCCTCTTCGCGTGCTGCGATCCCGCCGGCGCCGAGGAGGGCGCTCGGCTTGCGTTCGCGGCGCGGGTCCCGCTGCTGCTGAGGCACAGCGAAGGCTCATGTCGTGGGGTTCGCAGATGGATCTGGTGGAGGGGTTTGAGACGGGCCGCCCTATCTCAGCCTTCACCCGCCAGATCCGGCGCCGCGTCTCTGGGTTCGGGAGCCCGCTGCGGTTTCTCCCGCCGAGGCGGCGCGGCATTGCAGCTATCGTCCTCCGAGGAGGTCGATATCTGCACTGTCGATGCAGGGATTGAGGACTCGCCACTTCAATCCCCTGCAAGTGAGGAGCTCATGGAGGTTTTGAGCAGAGCTGTGGCCAGATTAAACATCGACTGGCCACATGAGCATAATGAGCGAGCTACTGTAAAAAGTAAGCTCGGACGGCGCTTTCTCCCCTCGCGCTCTGCTCAGCCTCCACGTAGGAGTCTGCCGTTTTCCCGATCTCCACACCGAGGTGTCGAGATCGTGGAGGCGATGTCTGCGTGTTTTCAGACCCAGGCACATCTGTCTATAGTAACATCTCTGGGTTGAAAAGGCACGGTTATGGTCAGATGCCTCAGGTTGAAGAGACGCTTGCGAGCCATCTCTCGCCTGAATCGGCATCTGCCATAAAGGCTCCAGCTTTACCCACAAAGCCATTAAAAACTACATCAACGCTAGTGGGTAAAGCATACTCGGCAGCAGGTCAGGCCGCATGTCTGCATACTATGGCCATTGTGCAGGCATACCAGGCTGACCTGCTGAAAAACCTGGGAGAGCCACGAGATCGGAGCTGATGTTATTACTGAGCTCCGATCCACAGCAGATCTCGCTCTCTGGGCCACCAAGGAGGCGGCCAGGTGTGTTGGCGTTCTATGGCAGCCCTGGTGGCCTCGGAGAGAGATTTGTGGCTCAACCTTACGGATATAAGGGAGAGATAAGAGCTTTCTGCTCGATGCGCGCTGGCTCCAGGAGGTCTGTTCGGTGGCGCCCGTCAATACCGTCACCGACAGGTTCCTGGAGGCCAAAAAGCAGTCGGCGGCGCTCAAGCAGTTCCTCCCCCGTAAGGCCCAGGTCTCGTCTGCTGCTGGGCGGGAGCAGCAGGCGCCGAGTACGAGCTCCTCCCATAGGGTGCAGCAAAAAGTGAGTGTCGCCACTCGTGGCCCCACAAAAGGGCAGCCGGGTGCGCGGCACTCACAGGCGCAGCCTTCCAAGTCCAGGGCCGATCTGAGGACGGTCATTGTGGCGAGGAAGGCTACGTCGAAGAGGTCCTGACGCCTGTGGGCCCAGGACAGTGAGGTGATCCTCCGCGGCGGACGGTGCTTACCGCGGTATCACGGTACCCGTGACGTCCGCGGTACCTCACGGGCCAACCCACCAACCCCGCCCGAGCGCCGGGGCGTGGGGAGGCCCCACGGGTCATCCGAGGATGGCCCGCACCCTCCGCGGAGGGAGTTAGTGCCGTTGGGTCGGCTGTTCCCTGCCGGTTCGCCGCTTCAGGGCGCTGTACTCACGGTACGGAGCACATCAGAGGCCAGCCTCGAGAGGCTGGTACCCTTAGTAGATTTTGTGTCGGTATGGGAAAATCTGCCGCATATTTCTCAGTGGGTCCTGCGATGTATAAGGGTGGGGTACGCCATTCAGTTCAGATGTCGTCCCCCCAGTTTCAACGGGGTTCTGCCTACGTGTGTGGGCCCCGAACAGGCTCTGGTGATGTCTCAGGAAGTACAGACTCTGCTGCAAAAGGGGGCTATAGAGAGGGTCCCCCCCCCAGACAGGGAGTCAGGCTTTTACAGCCGGTACTTCATAGTGCCAAAGAAGGATGGAGGGCTGCGCCCCATCTTAGATCTACGCATTCTGAACCGGGCAGTGGCAAGGCTCAAGTTCAGGATGCTCACACTCAAACAGATCGTGTCTCAGATCAGGTCCGAGGACTGGTTTGTCACGATAGATCTCAAAGATGCATATTTTCATATCTCCATCCTTCCGCAGCACAGGAAGTATCTGAGGTTCGCTTTCAGGGGAGAAGCGTACCAGTATCGGGTGCTTCCTTTCGGTCTAGCCCTTTCACCCGCGCGTTCACGAAGTGTGTGGACGCTGCTCTGGTCCCCCTTGCGGCTGCAGGGGTCCGAGTTCTCAATTATATAGGCGACTGGCTGATCATGGCACGGTCAGCTCGTCTCGCGTTCAACATCGAGATGTTGTTCTCGCACACATGAGGAGGTTGGGGCTGAGGCTCAACCCCAAGAAGAGTGTTCTGTCTCCTGTGCAAAAGATCACTTATCTCGGTGTGAGTTGGGATTCGGTCTCTATGCAGGCCCGCTTATCAGAGCCTCGTGTAGGGTCGATCCTCTCAGCCATGAACGGGGTGAAACTAGATCAGCCACTCACTGTGAAACAGTTCCAGAGACTGTTAGGTCTAATGGCAGCAGCGTCCAACGTGATTCCTTCGGGCCTGCTGTACATGAGGCCACTGCAGTGGTGGCTCAAAACCAGGGGGTTTTCCCCGAGGGGAAATCCTTTTCGCGTAATCAAGCCAACGCGGCGATGTCTCCGCGCCTTGGTTATGTGGAAGGACCCTTGGTTCCTGACCCAAGGCCCGTCCTGGGGCACCGTGTCGGCGTGTCTCTGACCACGGATGCCTCCCTGACGGGCTGGGGCGATCATGAGTGGTCGCTCGGCCCAGGGTCTGTGGCAGGAACACCAGCGTTAAGTGGCACATAAATTGCCTAGAAATGCTGGCAGTGTTTCTAGCACTAAAACACTTCCTGCCACATCTCAGGGGCCATCATGTGCTGGTGAGCACAGACAGCACATCGGTGGTGTCCTATATCAACCATCAGGGGGGTTTGAGGTCCCGTCGGTTGTACAAGCTGGCGCGCCTTATGCTCCTCTGGGCTCAAGGGAAATTGTTGTCAGTCAGGGCAATATATATTCCGGGGAGCCAGAATGTGGAAGCAGACATCCTGTCGAGGCAGGGGCCGAGGCCCGGGGAGTGGAGACTCCACACCGAGGTGGTGGAGCTCCTTTGGGAGAAGTTCGGCAGGGCCCAGGTGGACCTGTTCGCCACGCACGTCGCACTGTCGTCTGTGGTTCTCCTGTCGCATCCAGCTCCTCTGGGACTGGATGCGATGATGCAGGAGTGGCCGAGGCTGCTCCTGTACGCTTTCCCCCCGATTGCTCTGCTTCCGGGAGTTCTAGAGAGAGTGCGCCGGGGCGCCGTCTTCTGCTAGTAGCCCCGTTCTGGCCGGGTCGAGTATGGTTCTCGGACCTGGTTTCTCTCCTCGACGGCTCTCCCCTGGAGATTCCGATCAGGAGGGACCTTCTCTCTCAGGCGGGCGGCGTATTCGTACACCCTCGCCCGGAGTTGTGGAAACTGTGGGCTTGGCCTCTGAGGGGGCCCAGCTCATAAGTTCCGGTCTCTCAACTGAGGTTGTGGAGACCATTCTACACTCCAGAGCTCCCTCCACGAGGAAACTGTACTATCTAAAGTGGAGACTCTTCACCGTATGGTGTCGAGAACGCCTGTGGGATCCAGTTAACTGCCCTGCGAGCGCGGTGCTGGAATTCCTGCAGGATAGATTCTCTGCTGGGCTAGCCCCCTCCACTCTGAAGGTGTATGTGGCGGCCATAGCGGCCTACCACACTCCTTTGAGTGGAGTGTCTATCGGCGACACCCGCTAGTAACCCGTTTCCTCCGTGGAACCTTGAGGCTGAGGCCTGTGACACGTACTAGGTGCCGGCCTGGGACCTCTCTATAGTCCTGCGAGGCCTTTCTGAGGCTCCTTTCGAGCCGATGGAGGAAGTCACGGATAAGTTCCTTACTCTTAAGACAGTGTTTTTACTGGCTATTTCTTCCCTGAAGAGGATCGGGGTGCAAGCTCTCTCTGTGGCACCCTCGTGCTTGGAATTTGCTCCGGGTATGGCTAGAGCGTTTCTCGCGCCGAGGCCCGGGTATGTTCCCAAGGTCCTCACTAACCCGGTGAGGCCTATTGTCCTTCAAGCCTTTGTCCGCCTCCGTTTACGACGTCAGACCGGGAGAGATTGAATCTGCTTTGTCCAGTTCGCGCCTTAGACGCATATGTCCACAGAGCTGCCCTGTGGAGGAAAACTGACCAGCTGTTTGTCTGTTACGGGCCGCCCTCGAGGGGGGGCCCAGTGTCAAAGCAGAGGATGAGCAAGTGGGTGGTCGAGGCCATCTCACTCGCTTATGAGGCGGCGGGCGGCCTTCCCTATGGCCGTTCGGTCCCACTCTACTAGGAGTATGGCTGCCTCTCAGGCACTTTTGGCAGGAGCTTCCTTGCAGGATGTTTGTGATGCGGCAGCCTCTCAACAATGAAACACAGATCCGGACTCGTATGGGGCGTGGGTATTCGTTCCCAAAGCGGTGGCGCAGCTCGAGTTCCCTTGAAAGGGAACGTCTCGGTTACATATGTAACCTTAGTTCCCTGAATAGGGAACGAGACGCTGCGTCACCAAGCCATACTCCCCGCATGCCCGCAAGCGTCTTGTCTCAGGCCTTCTCCAGAAGCTAAAGGCGTGTGTTTGCCGGGGTGCTTTATAGTTTCCGGGTCTATGACGTCACCCGCCATGACGTACTCTCTCTATTGGATGGATGGCATACGTGCTTCACGACGCAATCACGCAGAGGCGTTCCCAAAGCGGTGACGCAGCGTCTCGTTCCCTATTCAGGGAACTAAGGTTACATATGTAACCGAGACGTTTTCTACCCTGTTCCCTCATGTAATGTCACATATATCAGGAGAAGTGGATGATCTTGTGTTGTAAATCCAGCAGGCTCCGACTCCCTGTCAGTGTTGAAAACATATAATGGCGGCGCTCCGCCCACAGCCCGTGATAACTTATCGATCAACAAAAATATAATCATTTTTAATAATAAAAAATAATATTTTTTATTTTATTATTATTTAAACCATAAGGAGTTCACTTGTATGTATTTAATTTAGTCAGTAAGTATTTTGTATAAAAAATAAGACAAAATAAAGTGTCAAGTTTTATGTGTTACCATGGAAATTAGAACACATGTAATTTTATAATAACTGTCGCATTAAAAAACTGCTGCCAGGCTGCCAGTCTGAATATTTAGAACGTACGTGCGAAAGGGTTAAGCAATTTTGAGCGTGGCATATTGTTGGTGCCAGACGGGACGGTCTGGCACCATCTGCTCAGTTACTGGGATTTTTATGCACAACCATTTCTAGGGTTTAAAAAGAATGATGTGAAAAGGGAAAAACATCCAGTAGGCGGTAGTCCTGTGGGCGAAAATGCCTTGATGATGCTAGAGGTCAGAGGAGAATGGGCCGACTGATTCAAGCTGATAGAAGAGTAACTTTGACTGAAATAAACACTTATTACAACCGAGGTATGCAGCAAAGCATTTGTGAAGCCACAACACGCACAACCTTGAGGCGGATGGGCTACAACAGCAGAAGACCCCACCAGGTACCACTCATCTCCACTACAAATAGGAAAAAGAGGCTACAATTTCCATGAGCTCACCAAAATTGAACAGTTGAAGACTGGAAAAATGTTGCCTGGTCTGATGAGTCTCGATTTCTGTTGAGACATTCAGATGGTAGAGTCAGAATTTGGCATAAACAGAATGAGAACATGATCCATCATGTCTTGTTACCACTGTGCAGGCTGGTGGTGGTGTAATGGTGTGGGGGATGTTTTCTTGGCGCACTTCAGGCCCCTTAGTGCCAATTGGGCATCGTTTAAATGCCACGGCCTACCTGTGCATTGTTTCTGACTATGTCCATCCCTTTATGACCACCATGTACCCATCCTCTGATGGCTACTTCCAGCAGGATAATGCACCATGTCACAAAGCTCAAATCATTTTAAATTGGTTTCTTGAACATGACAATGAGTTCACTGTACAAAAATGTCCCCCACAGTCACCACATCTAAACCCAATAGAGCATCTTTGGGATGTGGTGGAACGGGAGCTTCGTGCCCTGGATGTGTATCCCAAAAATCTCCATCTCCATCAACAGTTCTGAAGGCGAAAGGTGGTCAAACACAGTATGGTGTTCCTAATAATCATTTAGGTGAGTGTAGATTCTGATGGAGCCGTAGGGGTGGAGAGACAGAGCATTGTAGAACACAGTCACTAGTATAAACAATAATGGAAAAAGGAACAGACTGAAACTCAGGTTATAAATATAAGAGGAAAACAAAGGGAACTAATCAGGACACAGCTGAACAGAATAACAAATCAATAAGTAACCAAGGAGACTAATAAAAACTCAAACAGGCAGGCAAATGAAAAAAAACTGAAACAGAACATGACAATAACATATAGCATATTGTGATAAATGTTCATTATTTTCCATAAGGTAATGATAAAAATTAAACTTTCATGTATTTTAGATTCATTGCACACTAACTGAAATATTCCAGGTCTTTTATTGTTTTAATACTGATGATTTTGGCATACAGCTCATGAAAACCCAAAAATCTAAAAAAAATTAGCATATAATGAAAAGGTTCTCTAAACGAGCTATTAACCTAATCATCTGAATCAACTAATTAACTCTAAACACCTGCAAAAGATTCCTGAGGCTTTTAAAAGCTCCCAGCCTGGTTCATTACTCAAAACCACAAACATGGGTAAGACTGCCGACCTGACTGCTGTCCAGAAGGCCATCATTGACACCCTCAAGCGAGAGGGTAAGACACAGAAATACATTTCTGAACGAAAAGGCTGTTCCCAGAGTGCTGTATCAAGGCACCTCAGTGGGAAGTCTGTGGGAAGGAAAAAGTATGGCAAAAAACGCTGCACAACGAGAAGAGGTGACCGGACCCTGAGGAAGATTGTGGAGAAGGACCGATTCCAGACGTTGGGGGACCTGCAGAAGCAGTGGACTGAGTCTGGAGTAGAAACAACCAGAGCCACCGTGCACAGGCGTGTGCAGGAAATGGGCTACAGGTGCCGCATTCCCCAGGTCAAGCCACTTTTGAACCAGAAACAGCGACAGAAGCGCCTGACCTGGGCTACAGAGAAGCAGCACTGGACTGTCGCTCAAATTTTGCATGTCATTTGGAAATCAAGGTGCCAGAGTCTGGAGGAAGACTGGGGAGAAGGAAATGCCAAAATGCCTGAAGTCCAGTGTCAAGTACCCACAGTCAGTGATGGTCTGGGGTGCCGTGTCAGCTGCTGGTGTTGGTCCACTGTGTTTTATCAAGGGCAGGGTCAATGCAGCTAGCTATCAGGAGATTTTGGAACACTTCATGCTTCCATCTGCCAAAAAGCTTTATGGAGATGAAGATTTCGTTTTTCAGCACGACCTGGCACCTGCTCACAGTGACAAAACCACTGGTAAAGGTTTACTGACCATGGTAATACTGTGCTCAATTGGCCTGCCAACTCTCCTGACCTGAACCCCATAGAGAATCTGTGGGATATTGTGAAGAGAAAGTTGAGACGCAAGACCCAACACTCTGGATGAGCTTAAGGCCGATATCGAAGCATCCTGGGCCTCCATAACACCTCAGCTTTGCCACAGGCTGATTGCCTCCATGCCACGCTGCATTGAAGCAGTCATTTCTGCAAAAGGATTTCCGACCAAGTATTGAGTGCATAACTGAACATAATTATTTAAAGGTTGACTTTTTGTATTAAAAATACTTTTCTTTTATTGGTCAGATGAAATATGCTAATTTTTTTAGGGTTTTCATGAGCTGTATGCCAAAATCATCAGTATTAAAACAATAAAAGACCTGAAATATTTCAGTTGGTATATATATATTTATATACACAGTGGGTACGGAAAGTATTCAGACCCCCTTAAATGTTTCACTCTTTGTTATATTGCAGCCATTTGCTAAAATCATTTAAGTTCTTTTTTCTCATTAATGTACACACAGCACCCCATATTTACAGAAAAACACAGAATTGTTGACATTATTGCAAAAAAAAAAAAAAAACTGAAATATCACATGGTCTTAAAGTCCCTGTAAAGTCAAAATTAAACATGTGTTCTGAGTTTCTCACACCACAGATAAATGTGTTATTAACCAACTAGCCAAATTTGAACCATAAAAATCATAAAATATCTTATCGAAATCTTGAAAAAATAAGCAGCATTCTCTGCTCTCAAACACTGGGGGCGTGTCCGTTGATTGGCGCTGAAACCACACCCACTCGCGGGAAAGCGGCCGTAAACACACAAGACAACAACAACACTCAAGTACAGCTCACGGGTCACGACGGCACCAGATGTCGGCGGGACGGGAGGAAGAAGGTCGGGGCGGGAGATAGTCGGTTCGGCCCCATTCTGCAGCGGATTATCAGGGAATCCCAGTTGTTGCCGATGAAAGTTTGTAAAACTATCAGGTGTAAAGACACTGCAGAGGCAGGTGTTGGTGGTGATCGTCAGCACTCCATCAAGGTAGCTGTTCACAAAATTAATCCACCTCTTCTTGAGATCGTCTTTTTTTTTGTTTTGTAGGCTGTTTTGTAAACTGTAGCATGTAGTAACTAACGGTACTGACAGTAACTCGCAATCTAGCGGGTGAATTGATGCGAAATTGCGAATGTACTCTAGTTATGGGGGAGGGGCCACATGCCAAGTGGCTCCAGTGCGTCATCGAGCCACTGCTTTAACCCCACCCAAAAAATCCGGAACACAGCAATGGTGAAAAACTTCTTAACGGTCTAACTTCTGAATTCAGTACTACATAGTTCACAGTCTTTTTAATGTGTTTCAACAATACATTTCTAACATTTCTAATGTGTTTAGGAACTGTTTAACTCAGATGCTGTCCATTTCTTCTGATCATCCTTGAGATGGTGGTACACCTTCATTTAAAACCAGCTGTGTTTGATTATACTGATTGGACTTGATTAGGAAAGTCACACACCTGTCTATATAAGACCATACAGCTCACACATTGCATGTCAGAACAAATGAGAATCATGAGGTCAATGGAACTGCCTCAAGAGCTCAGAGACAGAATTGTGGCAAGGCATAGATCTGGCCAAGTTTACAAAAAAATTATGCTGCACTAAAGGTTCATAAGAGCACAGTGGCCTCCATAATCCTTAAATGGAAGACGTTTGGGAGGACCAGAACCCTTCCTAGAGCTGGCTGTCCTGCCAAACTGAGCTATTGGGGAAGAAGAGCCTTAGTGAGAGAGGTAAAGAAGAACCCAAATATCACTGTGGCTGAGCTCCAAAGATGCAGTCGGGAGATGGGAGAAAGTTGTAGAAAGTCAACCATCACTGCAGCCCTCCACCAGGTGGGGCTTTATGTCAGAGTGGCCCGACGGAAGCCTCTCCTCAGTGCAAGACACTTGAAAGCCTGCATGGAGTTTGCTAAGAAGGTGAGAAATAAGATTCTCTGATCTGATAAGACCGAGATATAACGTTTTGGCCTTAATTCTAAGTGGTATGTGTGGAGATAAGCAGCCACTGCTCATCACCTGTCCAATACAGTCCCAACAGTGAAGCATGGTGGTGGCAGCATCATGCTGTGGGGGTGTTTTTCAGCTGCAGCTGACCCTAAGCACACAGCTAAAATAACGAAGGAGTGGCTTCACAACAACTCCGTGATTGTTCTTGAATGGCCCAGCCAGAGCCCTGAATCAAACCCAATTGAGTATATCAGGAGAGACCTAAAAATGGCTGTCCACCAACGTTTACCATCCAACCTGACAGAACTGGAGAGGATCTGGAAGAGGACTCCAGGTGTGAAAAACTTTTTGTGACTTTCCCAAAAAGACTCATGGCTGTATTAGATCAAAGGGGTGCTTCTTCTAAATACTGAGCAAAGGGTCTGAATACTTAGGACCAAGTGACATTTCAGTTTAATAAATCTGCAAAAATGTCAACAATTCTGTTTTTCTGTCAATATGGGGTGTTTGTTGTGTGTACATTAATGAGAAAAACATACATATGTACACTCACCTAAGAGATTATTAGGAACACCATACTAATACTGTGTTTGACCCCCTTTCACCTTCAGAACTGCCTTGACTGCACGTACGTTCTAAATATTCAGACTGGCAGCCTGGCGTGAGTTTTTTAATGCGACCGTTATTATAAAATGACATGTGTTCTAATTTCCATGGTAACACATCAAACTTGACACGTGATGTTTTATTTTGTATTTTTTTTAATACAAAATACTTACTGACTAAATTAAATACATGCAAGTGAACTCCTTATGGTTTAAATAATAAAAATAAAAACAAATAAATTATATGTTTGTTGATCAATAAGTTATCACGGGTTGTGGGCGGGGCGCCGACATTATATGTTTTCAACACTGACAGGGAGTCGGAGCCTGTGGGATTTACAACACAAGATCATCCGCTTCTCCTGATATATGTGACACTACGTGAGGGAACAGGGTAGAAAATGGTTGTGTTAGTTGATCGGTAATGTTATCACGGGCCATTATATGTTTTCAACACTGATATATTGCTGTTATATACATATATATATATATATTATATATATTAGTATGCAATTACAAACTATATTTAGTTTTTGCTGATATTTTTGTGGTTGTGTAATGTAATTTGAAGTGCATGAAATCTAAAATAAACATGAAAAGACACTGAGCGCAGTCAGTCTTTGGCTCAGCGCGCTAAAGCAGATTTTAAATTTGAATTTAGCAGTTGATCTCTGAGCGTTCTAATCAAACCTGTGTGATCGTATGTGTCAAAGGGTTAATTCTACGTGGCATTGATTTAACATGGTGCTGAAAGCATTCTTTAGAAATGTTGGCCCATATTGATAGGATAGCATCTTGCAGTTGATGGAGATTTGTGGGATGCACATCCAGGGCACGAAGCTCCCGTTCCACCACATCCCAAAGATGCTCTATTGGGTTGAGATCTGGTTACTGTGGGGGCCATTTTAGAACATTTTAGTACTCATTGTCATGTTCAAGAGACCAATTTGAAATGATTTGAGCTTTGTGACATGGTGCATTATCCAGCTGGAAGTAGCCATCAGAGGATGGGTACATGGTGGTCATAAAGGGATGGACATGTAGGTTGTGGCATTTAAAACGATGCCCAATTGGTACTAAGGGGCCTAAAGTGTGCCAAGAAAACATCCCCCACACCATTACACCACCACCACCAGCCTGCACAGTGTTAACAAGGAATGATGGATCCATGTTCTCATTCTGTTTAAGCCAAATTCTGACTCTACCATATGAATGTCTCAACAGAAATCGAGACTCATCAGTCCAGGCAACATTTTTCCAGTCTTCAACTGTCCAATTTTGGTGAGCTCGTGCAAATTGTAGCCTCTTTTTCCTATTTGTAGTGGAGATGAGTGGTACCTGGTGGGGTCTTCTGCTGTTGTAGCCCATCCGCCTCAAGGTTGTGCGTGTTGTGGCTTCACAAATGCTTTGCTGCATACCTCGGTTGTAACGAGTGGTTATTTCAGTCAAAGTTACTCTTCTATCAGCTTGAATCAGTTGGCCCATTCTCCTCTGACCTCTAGCATCAACAAGGCATTTTCGCCCACTGGACTGCTGCATACTGGATGTTTTTCTTTTTTCACACCATTCTTTGTAAACCCTAGAAATGGTTGTGCATGAAAATCCCAGTAACTGAGCGGATTGTGAAATACTCAGACCGTCCCGTCTGGCACCAACAACCATGCCATGCTCAAAATTGCTTAAATCACCTTTTTTTCCCCATTCTGACGTTCAGTTTGGAGTTCAGGAGATTGTCTTGACCAGGACCACACCACTAAATGCATTGAAGCAACTGCCATGTGATTAATGAGAAATTGAACAGGCGTTCCTAATAATCCTTTAGGTGAGTGTATATATATATATATATATATATATATATATATATATATATATATATATATATATATATATATATATATATATATATATATATATATACACACACACACACACACACACACACATACACACACATATATATATATATACCTGAAGTAACAAGAGGAGATGGGGATGTGCGGCTGGTGTTGGGGTGTGTTAGGAAAGAAAAAGTAAACAGACACTGGCGAAATAGAACAAATGGCCCCTGAATGATGGTTTCATTACCACTGTCTGTTCCCTGGTCTCTGGACTCAAACAACTCCTCTCAGCATTTCAACGTCCTCCCTTTGCCACCTTCTCTTCTTTCTGTCGTTCTGTTTTACCCATTCTAGTAGGCTAATCAGATTGCTGTACACAATGCTTTTCTACTGCTTAGTGTCTATTATTCTAAGTATATTACAATTATACCTGATCAATTTTTGATTTCCGTTAATACAAACATGTTTTCCATTGATTCAACTAAAGAGATGCGGTATTCGATGGATTTATTGATTTTGATAGGGAAAGCTCTTTGGGTGGACACAAATTAAATTAAAATGTTTGATGCTACACATGAATATGGCTTGTTCGCCTGCATGTGGAAGGCTTGCTTTTCTCCAATTAGTTAAGAGGGGTCACTGACATCCATTCCAATGGAAAGAAAATAAAATAAAAAAGGGCTTCTGCGAGCATCAAAACCCACAGCCAGAAAGTACAGTGTAGCAAACCACAGAAGGGATGAACTCCATCTACACCAACTGGGCTCTAAAGTGTTTCCGTGCTTGCCTGGCTGTGTGAGGTTTTCAGAGAAAATCTGGTGGTATTATTTTAGTTGTGATTATACACAGCACTACTGGTTGCCCCTAAAGTTGCACAACATATGTAAGTAGCCTATATACTTTACCACTGACCAAAATAATAGAGCCTTCCAGTCATGTTACTCAAGTGTTATTTTTCAGTCAAAAATAGAGACATCTGGACCAGCAGGTGCCTCTGTTCAAGCATTCACTCCAGAAAATCAATTACATTGTACCGAATGGGTATATGAGCCAACCAAGCATACAGTCCCAAAGGAGATGTGAAGCACGATCAGTTCATAAGACACATATGTAATGCTTGAATTAGCTTGTATCACAGTTTCATAAGACCATTAGCTTGTCCTTTATCCTTAAAACAATAAATCAGCAGGCTGCTTCATTTATGTAAATAATATTTTGTCTTTGTAAATGGATACAGTTTTATTAATCAACATGAAGAAAATAAAGCACACAGATTAAAATGTAGGGGAAGACTTCCCCTTGTTAAAGCTACCCCCTTTTAACAGTGAGCATGTATGTGCATTTACCTGTATATGTCCAGGATGAGAATGCACCATCCAAATTATTATTAAGGGGAATAAATGGAAACATTTACTAGTGTATTTTTACCTGAGGAAAGAAGCCTCCAGGGATGAACTGATAACAGCTGTCATCTGTGTCACATGCCTGTCCTGTCTTGTGTGCACATGTGGGTTTTGTTAGTGTGGCCATGTGCCTCTGTCTTTGTTAGATCCCACCCCCTTGTTATCTCGTTATTGGTTTCATTTGCCCCAACTGTGTTCCCTCATTCCCAGTTTGATTTCTCCCCTTTATATATTCCTTGTGTTTGTCAGTCTTGGTTGGATCCTTCTTATGTCTACGTCTCCCTGTGATTCCCAGTTGGTATGTGTTTGAGTTTATTTGTGTATTCTGATTATGTGTTTTTTCCCCCTCGTGGGTTTTTGTTTTGAGTTTATGTTTTATTTAGTAATACATCCTTATTTTCTGCACTTGAGTCCTCGCACCAGTTTTCCTTTGTGTTTAAAGTGACAGAAGGATCCGACCCTTGAGGACTCAGCAGAGGATGGGTACCTTCCTTTTTCCATCTCCCTCTACCGAATTCTCAGACCATCTACCACTGGCCCAATATGTGTGCTCACGATACATCCGTCAGCAGGGAACTGACGTAAGGGACTTCGCCTGCAAGTTCCTCATTGAGGTGGACCATATGGACTATACTGAGGCGGGTATCAAGGAGGTATTTAATATCTGTTTAGATATGCCTCTCAGCCCGGGGGAGATGGAGAAGCTGGGGCTTCTGGGATTCTGGGACTTTGTCTATCACCTCAACCAGCTTGGTGAGCCAGAACATCTACGGCCAACAGAATCCCAGCCCACTGACTGTTCCCTTCCATCTACAGTCAGAGACCCGGAGAAGGAGGACCCGGAGAAGGAGGAGGAGGAACAGGACCACTTCAATGGACCTCTCCGCTGAGGAGGATCCGTCTTCAGGAGGAGGAAGGTGGTTCCGGTGCCGGTGGACCCAGTCCTGGTGGATCGTGTTCCGGTGGTCCCTGTGCTGGTGGATTGTGTTCCGGTGGTCCCAGTTCCGGTGGTCCCAGTTCCGGTGGTACCTGTTGCGAGTGTCCCTGTGCCGGTGGTCCAAGGGCCGGTGGACTCTGCTGTGCCGGATGTGCCAATCGGGCTCCCCGCGCCGCCCGGCACCCTGCTCTTCCTCCGTTCCCTGTGCCGGTGGTCCCAGGGCCGGCGGACTCTGCTGTGCTGGATGTGCCAATCGGGCACCCCGCGCCGCCCTGCTCTTCCTGCGCCATCTGAACTCTGTTGGCCGCCCGGCCAACTAAACTCTGCTGGCCCCCCCTGCCGCCTGAACTCTTTGTGTTCCCCGTCCCTCCATGGTTTTCCCCGTCCTTATCTGTTCCTCCCTTGCCTGTCCCGCCCTGGTCTGTCCCTCCCGCCCCACCCTGGTCTGTCCCTCCCGCCCGCCCTGGTCAGTCTTGACCAAAGTTGAAAAGTTTTGCGATACCCTGCTATTAATAACGGTACGATATGGAATTTTATTAGTACCGGTACTTTAAGAAGGACCGCGCGTTAATAAGAGCTGTATTTATTTGTGTCGATGAGTGACAGCAGGAGTCAGGATGTGTGTGCAGAGCTCTGCTTCCACCGTTCACTAAACATTGGAAGCAGAAGAGTTAAATATACACGCGCAGCGCATGACAAAGAAAGCAACAGAATGCGCGCATGAGAAAATATAGCGCGGCGCGGGATGTGCTCACGCTGCCGGACTTTGATCTGAAGCGCGAGCACACGCCTTTCAGACAACATGCGATCGCGATTCAGTTCTTTCGGATTATGGATTTCAATGGTCAAAAATATGTAAAAATGCACATCCTGTGAGTATTCAGGTAAACACAGTCGGGGGTGTCTTTAGTGAACGTGTACAGTTGAGGTATTTGGATCGGTGTTAAGCCGGATCTAATATTCTGTGTGATTAATGTTAATCAAACAACAATAAAAAAAGAAAACCACCCCATGACTGGCTAAATAATTGTAATATATTCATTAAGAATCAGTTTATAGTTAATTTATTGAGTGAAGACTAAGCAGTTTTTTTTTTTTCTTGACTTGCTATACTGTTAAATAGACCTACAGCTGAAAAATAAAGCACGGTTTTTGTCATATTGTTTGTAATTTGCATTTTTAGCTTATTTTTAAAAACAAAGATAAAATAAAAAAAATTGCAATTAGAAGAAATGGTCAAAAACCAGGGCAGGAACATGCTGGCAAAGTGAGTTTTTAGTAAAAAAATTAAATAAGACTATGATTAATAAGTTCTGTTGTCATATTATTCAATTACTTTTACTGGGTGGTATTTTGACCGTGGTATCGATTTAGTATCGGTATCGAGGTATTTTAGTCTGGTATCGTATCAAAGTCATAATTTTGGTATCGTGACAACACTAGTGTATTCTGATTGTGTTTTTTTTAATTAATGTAAAATAGTATAGTATGTGTGTATATATATATATATATATATATATATATATATATATATATATATATATATATATATATATATATATAACAAATAAAATCATAGTCCATCCAGTCCATCAACACCACCATAAGCAATACTTCCACCCTGCCCCCCATGCCCCGACAGCATATAACAGTGAAAACACGGATTGCTGCAGAAAAACTGGTCAAAACCGGGAAAGCGTTGTCATGAATGATTGAAAATCTAGTCAACGGCGGGGTTAATAGGTATCAAAAGTCACTAAATAATATCTTGTGATAAGTAATGGTGTTCAACAGCTTTCATATTTAGTATTATAAATTGTATACAGTATAAGGCTGATGGCTACTAGCACGTGTTTCAGCCTTTAATAGTTTTTAATGTTTGTTTTGTTTCTTTTATTGCTTATTCTCATTGTCTCTGTGTCCTGAGGAGCATGAATGGATTTTCTGCCTTCTTTGCTTTAAACTATACGCTCATGGGATGTCGTTGACTTTGGAGTTACAATATAAATAATCACTTGTTCTTAATGGATTTGAAAGAATAAATTATATAATTTAAATCATAAGTTTGTGGACGATTCAAATAATCCTTTAGACAGATAGTTCTATGATTCCATAATGGTATGAAGTGCAATGATTCAGTTTGGAATTTATGTGCGAAAAATCTACATATGTAGAGACTAGCATCGTTATGTTGTTTTTATTTGTTGTTATTTTGTTCTAAACATGTTTTGCAGGCTTATTCTTGGCAGAACAGAAAACAGGAATGCTGACTGCATGTTTTATTAATGTTGAGCCGAATAAATTGTATCCAGCCCATGACAGTGTGAAGGACAACACTGCCTGCAGTTTCAGACCATTTCTGCCAATCATTTGCTTTTCAGCATTATCACCTCTGTAATGAACTTCCTTCTTCCTTCCTTTGCTTCTTCTTTCTTTGTTTTCCAATCTGCAAACCTTTATCCATGACGGCTATGTGGAGAGTCAGCAGAGCGTTTCAGAGGTTCAATCTCACAGATGAACAACGGCAGGAAGTCAAGCAGAACATTAGATGAAAGACAAATAATAAAGGACAGAGAGAGAGAGAGAGAGAGAGAGAGAGAGAGAATCCAAAGCCTGGCCCATGTTTAGCTCAAATAGATTTCCATTGGTAATTTAGTGACACCTTTAAATCCATCCAGAGAGCCATTGCATGTGTGGCGAGAGGGGTAATCCCGGAAGGGGAAATCAAAATGTAGCAGACTATGAATATTATAAGTTAATTACGCACAAAAGGACACAGGTTCATGTTTCAGTAGAAAAGGGTCTGGAGACATGGATACCAAAAATACAAAAGTTTTATTTTTACAACAATCAAAAAAATAAATTATAAAAGGGTTAAAACCCCTGGGCTAGATTAGAATAGACAAAGTATGCTGGAGTCAGAAAAAGGAGACCGAGGCCTACCAATTGCAGGTCAACTAAGTATATCAAAATCTTCCCACCTTGTGCACCGGTCACACCACACACACACCAGTCAGATAACACACACAGAAATCACTGCACTCTGTGACTAAGCCCACCACCGCACACGAGGGCCTATGAGCGGCCTGCCATGAAGCCTCGGCTCCTGCAATAAAAAGACAAGCCAAACAATCTCCAATTAACAAAAAAATAAAATAATGAGGATAATGATAATAGTAAAAAAAGTAAAGAACATTTCAAAAGCTTAACACCGATGAAATGGAAATAGCACAGAAAAATCTATTAAATAAAGAAACAAAAACAAAGTGAAAACAAAGACAAAACAACTCAAAACAGATACATGCTGGAGAACGGGTTTAACACAGGACACGTAGACCCAGCGAGCTCGCGCTTGAGAGTAGTCTAACACAGGACACATCGACCCAGCACTGGAGAGCAGTTTAACACAGGACACGTAGACCCAGCGAGCTCGCGCTGGAGAGCAGTCTAACACAGGACACATCGTCCCAGCACTGGAGAGCAGTTTAACACAGGACACGTCGACCCAGCGAGCTCGCACTGGAGAGCAGTTTAACACAGGACACGTCGACCCAGCGAGCTCGCACTGGAGAGAAGTTTAACACAGGACACGTAGACCCAGCGAGCTCGCACTGGAGAGCAGTTTAACACAGGACACGTAGACCCAGCAAGCTCGTGCTGGAGAGCATTCTAACACAGGACACATCGTCCCAGCACTGGAGAGCAGTTTAACACAGGACACGTCGACCCAGCGAGCTCGCACTGGAGAGCAGTTTAACACAGGACACGTCGACCCAGCGAGCTCGCACTGGAGAGAAGTTTAACACAGGACACGTCGACCCAGCGAGCTCGCACTGGAGAGCAGTTTAACACAGGACACAGACCCAGCGAGCTCGCGCTGGAGAGCAGTCTAACACAGGACACATCGTCCCAGCACTGGAGAGCAGTTTAACACAGGACACGTCGACCCAGCGAGCTCGCACTGGAGAGCAGTTTAACACAGGACACGTCGACCCAGCGAGCTCGCACTGGAGAGAAGTTTAACACAGGACACGTCGACCCAGCGAGCTCGCACTGGAGAGCAGTTTAACACAGGACACATAGACCCAGCGAGCTCGCGCTGGAGAGCAGTTTAACACAGGACACGTAGACCCAGCGAGCTCACGCTGGAGAGCAGTTTAACGCAGGAGAAACCAATACAGACAAAGCAGCAGCATCAAAGAATGTTGCCCCACAGGCAATAATCAACTATTTCTCCTAAAATGAATTAAAACATAAAATTACTATCACAACAAAAGGGATTTGCAAGAATAGCGGCAATAACACATACCTTCATGTTGCTATAGTTGTGAGTCCGATCGTGCACACAAACCGACGACAGGCTAATAAGCCATGGGAATACAACAGGGGAATGTTGAACGAGGCCGACTCCGACCTCCCACAGACGATTGTCCATAAAGGAAGCTATGAACAACAATTTAGCGGGTGACTTCAAGCCACGCATCTCATCTATACTGGGAAGCTCAACAACACATACCTGTGGAGCGGAAGAAAGGCAGAAACCGGAATGGGCGGTCCGCGGGCAGTGACGCACAAATGGTGCTCTGACACACCGCAATGGCTTAAAGCCCCTGTTTATATACCCACAACACAGTGTGTCATTGGATACATGTGTGCATGTTTTTAATTAAAAAAAGGTATATATACAAAGCGCATACGAGGCACCGTTGATCCCACTAGACATGTCAATAGCCAATCAGATTCTTTGCTTTCTCATAGGGCCACCAAAACGTGCCAATGCCTATTCCTGTTTTAATGGTGCAGGGTATTAATCCTCGTCTACCATTTCAAAGAGACAGAAGACTATTACAAGCTTGACACTAATGAGCTGCACATCCATGAAACGAGGCCCAGCACTGCCAACTTCATTATCTGAATGAAGTGCTTGTGGAGCAGCAGAGAACCCCACCAAAGTGAAGGGCCTGTCACAGCAACTTCTTATTACACAGATGAATGATAAGCTTGTGTGCCATACTCAGTTTGGTGGTTTGCATGTCTCCTGGAATGACAGAACCTTAGCTTTACTGATAACAGGTAGAACAATAACAAAATACGATGATTATGATTCCTGGCCAACCGATTGATTAATCTTGTTAGATTGTAATTTGTTTTTTAGTAATGAACTGGGTTAGGTCTCGATAAGCCTAGGGCTTCTACCTATGCCTTTTCGAACAGGGTGATTATTATGCTGAATTTTTGTTATGTTTTTTTATTATATTTGATGAGTATATTTGAGTATATTGATGAACATATTTGTATTTTCTTTTGTTTCGTATTGTAAAAGTTCAAAATAAATTTTCATTCATTTATTCATTCATTCATTCATATTACAAATTATTTTAACCAAACCATTAAATTCTCCACTTATGTAAAAGAAATGTACTTTTTGGACCATACAATATTTAACCTGTATGGCATCCCCTAAGGGATAGGTCACTCACCATTTACTCACCCTCAAGTAAATTCAAACCTGTATGTTTTTTGTTGTTGTTTTTTTTCCTTCTTCTGTCTGTTAAAAAATGGCTATATGCGTAGAAGGAATGTTGAACATGCATATTTTTTGCATGATCGACAGAAGCAATACAGGTTTGGAATGATGTGAGGGCTAAATGATGACAATTTTTCGGCTGAACTATCCCTTTCAGGGTCTCTCGCAGCTAAGACAATACTCGTTCTCCATGCTAACTTTACATAAGAAGAAGGGATGCACTGAGATGAGTCTTTTAAAAGTGTACCTGGCCTAGAGGTTTGCACAGCTGTGTTCTCCAGCAAAAGAAGAATTTGATGATCTGTTTATCCCAACAGCATCTCAGCAGTCGTTCAGAACATACGTCACTGAGCACAAAGACAACATGTGCGACCTAGACACGTGTGTCAAGATGTGACACTAGAGAGGTGTGCTGCTGCCTTGGGAATAAAAGCATGTGACAATGCTGATGTATCCTGTCTGTAGTGGATGCAATGTTACTGATTCTTTCAAGGAAATTACAGTTTTATAGTTTGTCATTTGCCATTGTTGAATACAGAAATTATTTCTGTCTTCCTCACTTGCAATCCACAACATTTTTAAACGTTGGTAAACGTTTGTAAACAGTATAAAAAATAGTTTTGGTGTTAAACCAAGAAAAAATGAAAGAAATTAATATTTGTGTGCTTATGATTTGTGCAAGAGACCAGGAAGGGAGGAGGCAGGAGCTAGTGGTGTCAAACTATGAAACAGCTGTTTTTCAAACAATCCTGTTGATTTCTACAGTAGCCTTGATGCTGGTTCCGCTGGTGTGGCGAAAGTTGTTATTACGCCATGTCTGCAGAGAACTTGTGGCCCTGGATTTGTGTTGCGTGGTGATCACAGCTGGATATTTTTTATTGCAGAAATCTTTTTTTTTTTTTTTTTGATCACTTAAATGGCACAGGCATTCAGTTAATTAGCCATCCAGCTCTTTTTCAGCAGTCACGCAACTAAATGTAAAGAATGACCCTCTAAAAATAAAGGTACCAATTTTCACCCCATGATGGCCCACAATCAAGCAACCCAATGTTTCATCAGTTACCTACAGAGAGAAATCTTTACATTAAAGGATTGTTCAAAAAAGCAAGGGCTAAAAGGTTCAAATGTAGGGTTAGGGTTAGATTTTACATTCTAAAATGGTCTTAAGTGCCCCTATTATGTTTTTTTGAATATTCCCTTTCTTGCCGTGTGTAATGTAGCTGTCTGTGAATGTAAACGGTCTGCAAAGTTGTAAAGTCGAAAGTGGGCGAAAAATAAAGCTATTGTCTCACAAAAGAAAGAATCGATTCTAAACCGCCAAAACGAGTCGTCAGGAATTCAAATCTCACTGTGTTACGCCTACATGTCCCTGGGTAATACATTTGAATAATGCCAGCCTATTTTCTATGTTGTCTGCCCGTGAACAACTTGACCCACCCGCAAACACAACATGTTTGTGATATGATTAACAATATGTAGAAAAGATGCTTTGTCGTACGCTGTGAAAGTAAATTTAATTTTCACTGCTGAATGATGAGGCTGCAAATAATTAGTAGTTCAAATTAATGTGTTTCGATGATACTACCGCCATACAACTACAATCCCAATATTTGGGATTGTAGTTGTACAATAGTCTAACTGAGAAATGTCCTGCTCAAGTCATCCTTGCGATGGAGGTTTGAGTTTAATTACTAGATGAGTTTAGTTGCGTTATTGTCGCGTTTTACCAGTTCTGTTCTACGTTCCTGAGTTCTTTTTGTTAAATAAACTGCTAAATTTACTGCTGCACTTAGATCCTTAGATCCTCAATTGCTTGAGACAGAATAACAGACCATTTAAAAGATCTAGCAGCAATGGATGTCTGGTCAGCGCGATGATGGAATCAGGAGGAGTTTTCCTGGAGCGAGGAGCTTTTCTGTGCACACTTTTCCAGAACAGAAGAAATATTGAGGAGTATGTGCAAGACTTTTTAGAACATTGTCACCCAAGTGTGTGGAATGATAGTTAGATAGGGATTGGATGATGATGTCAATAATTTTTTACCACTGGAAGATCCAGGGGCAATTTGTCACTGGGGCAATTCCTAGATCTTTTGCTGTTGCAGAGTGGTACAGTCAGTGAGGTGGACGGATATCAAGAAGCCACTCAATTCTCCCAATCGGCTTCCAGCATGGCAAACCCAATCCTATCCTCAAAGCCAATCATCACTACAGACTGACAACCCAAGTCACCTGCAGACCTAGAGCTGGAGTTGAAGTCCATCATGGACCCAGAGCAAGAGCATGTCCCTGCCAAAATGTCTGTCCTGGAACCAGTGATGTCTGAGCCATCTAACCAGGGTAGTGAGCTGGGTGAATTCTCCATATATGTGGGTATTTTGATTGAACTGGAGGAGTATGACTATCACCTTCCATCAGTTCCTGTAGGCTATGGTGTTCCTTGACCAGAAATTCTGGATGTATGGAGTTCTATCTGTTCTCCACTGCTGACACTCAGGCTGATTTCAGTCCAGAGATGGCTCTAGTCCCCATCCAGTCCAAAGATGGCTCCAGGTCCTGACCAGTTTTCTGTGATGGCTCCTGACTAGCATCCAGTGAGGACTCCAGCCTGTGCATCCGCTCCAGCCCAAAAGCCCACAACTGTTCACAACCTCATAGCTCCTCTCAAGAACATTATAATACAATAATATATGAACTGCCGACACCTCCATGGTCCCCTGAACTGCCAGCGCCGCCTTTGTCCCCTGCACAACAGGAGGTTTCCTGTTCCACTTAGCCGCACCCTCGTCAGCCTCCAGGGCACGAGGACGTTGTTTTATTAATTTGTTCCTCTGTTCATGTAATGTCTGAGTTTTAGATTAGTTTTCATTAGGCTTGTTCGACTTGATGCAGTGATGCGCAGAAAGTGCCCGACTTCACGTCTCCGTTTGCAGCTCCTCCCCGCCAGCATGTGTCTACTCTTGCCGATCGGATGCATCGAACACACCTAATGTGTTCCATTCGTCTGCCCATGTGTTTGTTTGCTATAGCCCTGTAACCTGTGTCTATTAAATAGGTCAGTTCTCCTCTGTTATCTCCCTGTTTGTTTTTATGGTTACTGATTCAGTTTGTTCTGTTCTGGTGTGTCTTGTCATTTATCTAATTAGTTTCTTCCTTTGTTTGTGTATTTAAGCCCAGTGTCTAGTTCAGTTTAGTTGTTTGTTATGCCGAGTTCAGACTGCAAGCTTTTCAAACTGGTCGGATCACTGCTCTTTCAGTCACTGCTGTGTTCACACTGCACGATGGATCGGCGACAGGGGGTTTCACACCACATGACTGTACAAGAGGAAGAATCGCAGACAACTCTCTCTATCCGTTGCGCAAAATACGTTTCCCAACGTTCCCAACCAAACCTACGATGTGACAAGTAAACAACATGAGATCAGTGTCAGACTGGAATTGTTATTAAAAATGATAAACTGCAGAAAGTTTGCACTCCAAATTGTCTGTGCGCTGATTTGCAGCGAAAAGGAGAAAAATGAAAAAATATTATGGCGGAGGAAATTGTTGGAGAGACACAGGGAGCAATGACTGCAAAGAGAGTTTGAGGTAAATAAATAATTTTGCAATGTGCTGCTGCTGCGGCTGGACGTGCAAATTTTTGGGCTTTGTTTCTGTTTGAAAGAATTGTAAATATATCTATTAAAATACTGATATTATGGTCTTTAACTTCTCCCTGAACCTCCTGCTGCCCTGTATCTTGCTCTCTCATTGGCTGTTGGTCATCGCCGATGTAATTTTCAGTAACATTGTAACATTTCACACAGCAGGAGTTTGAATCGCCGACAGGTCCAGATATTAAGCATGTCAAAAATCTTGCGGGTGTCAGCGACTCTCTCTCTGAATGTGTCTTTGATCATTCACACTGCATGATTGTCACTCGTGTGCACAAGCACCGATTTGGCTATGAGTTCGGGTATTTGTCGCGATTTCGTAAAACCTGTCGGCGAGTCAAAATCGAGGCTAAAAATCAGGCAGTGTGAACTAGGCATTACTGTTGCGTTTTACCAGTTCCGTTCCACGTTTCTAAGTTATTTTTTTGTTAAATAAACTGCAAATTGTACTGCTGCTTTTCTAACTGCTTGTGACAGTGCTGCAGTTACTGTGTATGTATTATTCAGTCTAAGTCAGGGTTCCTCAAACTTGGCCCTGGAGAGCCACTGACCTGAAGAGTTTAGCTCAAACCCTGATCAAACTCACCTACTTGTGAATTTTTCTAGGGATCCTGAAGACCTTGATTAGCTTGCTCGGGTGTGTTTGATCAGAGCTAAACTCTGCAGGGCATAGGCCCTCCAGTCCTGAGTTTGAGGAACCCTGGTCTAAGTGAATCTTTTAATATGGACAAAAGTAAAAGTCCACCAATTATTTTGGCAAGTTTGTCATTACAAATGACAGACCAATCCACAAGTGTGAGAGCAGTGGTGGAATGTAACAGTACAAATACTTCATAACTTTACTTAAGTCGGTTTTTCACATATCTGTTCTTTACTTAAGTAGAATAAATAGTGAATACTTTTTACTTTTACTTTGTTACATTTTGCAGCAATTATTATACTTTCTACTTTACTACATTTCTAAAACGTTTCGTTACATTTTCGTTACATTTTCTGATCAGTTTCAGGGCTTGACATTAACGCTTGTACTCTTGTAATGAACTGATGGTAAGGTTGCGCTGTTGAGGCTCGCGCAGCTTCATGAGGAGAAATGGAAACAAATAAGCGCTTCTCACAAAGAGAAACTCAGTCAAATACTGCAGTAATGATTCAAAATGTGGAGTTTTTATATTTATAACATATAATACAGTTAAAAACATAAAACGACCAAGAGTGCTGTTTTCCTGAATGCCATCACGACTGAAAATGTGTCACTTAATTCATATGACACTGACAGTTCTATAAACAATCAATTAACAAAAATGTACTTACATTTTAGATGCAATATATTGACTGTTTATTGTTCTATTTCAGCAGCGAATTGTTCCAAACAAAGCAGAAACAGCATGTTACTGAATGATTCAGTGTTTTGAATGAATCGCTTGAATTCTTGAACAAATCAGCCATTTGAACGAATCAACTCAATGATTCACTCATAAATACCTGCAGCCCCCTACTGGCAGTTTAGTTTCAAGTTAAAACATTCTTTCCAACATTTCATATTTATATATTTTTAGTGGTGGGCCGTTAACGGCGTCAACGGCTCTTATCGGGCGATTAAAAAAATATTGCCGTTAATCTATTCTCAAAGTTGGGTTGGAAGCTGGGTCTATACTACGCAAGCGATGACTTTCACCGTGATATTTTAGCGCGGATGAATAGCTACCTAGCCAAATTGCACTGTAGGGAGCGAGAACGAGTCTTCGAACCTGCGTGTATGCTGTGAAATTACCACATCAAGCGTGAACGCTGTCTTTCGAACTCCGCTGTGCACCCGCGAAACGTACTCGAGTCCTGACGAGCGTGACTGACGAGGATTTACGTACTGTAAGCAGAGAGCTGTAAATCTCATTTCTGCTCGTCATCAGCGTTCTTCGATCATTTGCAATACATTCGCGGCAGATAGACGCAAGTGCCATTACGTATTGAAGCTTTGGTAACAAAATCAATGGATCAAAAACAAAAATATAAAAGTTAGGTAAACAACGCTATTCATTCTGCCACCTTCTAGCGCAACGTCGTTACCAAGTAACGGGGTAAACAGCTGCTGCTTTGATGACACAAACACACCCCGTTTTCGGACCCAAAACATATAATATGAACACGGTCCAGGAAGCAATCGAACTCGGGTTCGGTCCTGGCAATCGAACCAAGTGTGAAAGCACCAGTCATTATTTGGGTAGCACACATTATTCTGAATGCCTTCGGCAGAATTCAAATGAGCCATTTCTAGATTAATTTCAAGATCACAGTGAGATTAATCTAGATTAAAAAAAAATATCTATGCCCACCACTAATAAAAAACTAAATCTAAACTAAAACAATCTCATAACATCATTTAATTAAGTTGTAATTTTTCAGTGTAAATTATTTAATTTGATTGGTATCAGCCCTATATTGTCTTATTCTAATTGAATGTATTGATACAAAATGTAAGAATATAAAAGGAAAGCTGAAGCATATCATATATTTAATAAGATTAGGGGGGAAATGCCCTTTATAAAAGGTAAAAATAACATAAATATGCAGATTTAAATACGTCAAAGCTGTTCACTGAACACTATAGTGAGAATGTTGCTTCAGTGATATTTAACTCAGCAGATTATCCGATAAGCCAGAATTGTAAGACAGAATGTAAACTGGGCCACAGATGGTAAGCACAATTACATTAACTCAATACTAACTTGATTAAAAAACCACAGCCCATAATATTTTTATTTGTTAGAATATAGACATTAAGAGAATAAATTGTTATGTACTTTTACTTTTAATACTTAAAGTACATTTAAAATCAGGTACTTTTTACCTTTTACTTAAGTAGGGTTGTCATTGTGGTACTTCTACTTTTACAAAAGTAAATATATCTCTGGGTATTTGTACTTTTACTTAAGTACTGAGATTCAGTACTTCCTCCACCACTGTGGGAGAGTGTGCATTAGTGTTGTAGTACTCGAGACCGGTCTTGGTCCTGAGACAGGTCTTAAGACCATATTTTGAAGGTGTTGGTGTTGTCTCTGTCTCGACCACATTTGTACTCGGTCTCAGACTTAGAGGACTCAGGATTTTGTTTCAAGACTGGTCAAGACCACAACTGCTGGGATATCACTAAATTGACGGTGCATTTTCTGATTTATGTATTAACATCATTAATGTGATTGGATGTAAAACGTACTGCTTCAGATGCAATCAATAACTTATTTCTATTTTGATTTATGTATTGTGCCGATTCAGAAATTAAGGATTGTGTCAAAAATTAGACCAAAATTTGTACAAATGCTCACAAAATTCAAGATATTGTTGCAAAAAAAGTATTTGCATGAGATCTGGATTTTTATATTATAACATGTGATATAACTAAGTAATATCACAAGAGCAAGAGAGCTGTTTTCACAAATTTTAGCATGACTGCAAACATTTTATTGCTTTTATACAAACTATATATATATAAAAAAACATTATTCGCAACATTATTTATGCATTTGTAATTTACCAATTCAGATGCATCTTCTGTACCACCACCAGTGCAAAGATGAATTTTGTTCTTAATGATTTCATTTGATTGGTATAACAGCTCTCTATATAGTGTCTTATTCTTATTATGTTTATTGATTAAAAATAAGTAATTTCTCAGGCAGTAATGTGAATCTTTATGAATTTAAGGAGGTGCTGGTCTGATCTTAGTCTTGACTCGGTCTCGCCTTGACTTGGTCTTGGTCTCAACCCCTTGAAGTCTTGGTCTTTTCTTGGTCTCAACACACATTGGTCTTGGTCTCGACTCGGTCTTGGATTAGGTGGTCTTGACTACAACACTAGTGCGCATACACAAAGGAAAATAGGCCAGAAGGGCAACTGTATTTTTGTTCATTCAAGTGAACAGTATTATTTAATTAGCACTATAAACCAACTTAAACTCACTTGGCTATTATTTTATAGAAGTTAATGACGGAATCTGACATTAAGTTAATGAAATCAGAATTTAAGGAATCTCCAGATAGTGTTGTGTCACAGGCTGCATTTCATGCTTCCTTCACGTGCTATCAGAAATTTCCTACTTCCCACTTCCATTTGGATCCGGCGACTCAAAATGGAACAAAACATTTTTACACTGCCTATAGCAGTGCTTCTCAATCTTTTTTCAATAACGTACCCCCTATAATTTTTTTATTTCTCAGCCAAGTTATTAAAAATCATTTGAGATAGAAATAAAAGTTATGACTATAGTGATGTGCCCAGTCAGAATTTTTAGATTTATTAAACAAATGAAAAACACAATCTCTGATTCAAAGTGCCCATCAGCCGTCTCGTCGTCATCTTCATCTCCTTCCCTGTGTGGGTCATCATCATCCCTGCTAACGATAGGTGCAGATTTAGCAGCATCAATAGTAGGCGTACTACTGCTCCTGTGATCAGCGGACACAACAGTGGCATACCGGGCATGCAGGATATGCATGTGAAAATGGGCCTGGGCCAATAGGGGGCCCGGCCATGGGGAACTTTTAATTAAAACGAGGGAATTAATTTTTTGTTTGTGGCCAAAATAAATATATATTATATGTATATATTATATTATATATGCATGCCATGTGTTGTAATTTCTTGTTTCTCCGTAATGACTAATTTCTCCATAATTTCTTGTGTTCGCGTTTATTATTTTTTGCAGCTGCCGTCAATTTCGCAAAAACTCCCATATATAATTAACCTACTGTAATTAAGACATATATTCAAGAAATGTGTTAAAATCAGAAAGACTCTATAGTTCCAGTTCCAGTCTTACTCAAAGGCAGCGGAAACAGTGTTCATTATGCACTTCAATCCGTTCCCGACATTCTTGGATTACTTCTTATTTATTAAATAGACAGGCATTAGCTATTAGTTCATGAAATATTAATAAAAATTAAAATACAATTGTTACAAAATGAAATTCACTTTAAATAAAGACTTTCTACAAAACAATAAAATAATGTCTCCATGTCTGCAAACAAATATGCTTATTATAGCCTATCTTGCTCATGCTGCTCACTATTCACTATTCATCAAGATAAAATAAATTAAATAAATTAAAATTATAATAATTATATCATAGCCTAATTATGAAACTAAATAAGTCACGGCATGGTTTCTTTAACCCATGCCCGATGAAGCCGCCGGCGCTTCTGATGTATATTTTCCTTTATATGACAGCGGATATAACTCAAAATACTCTGTCATTTTTAGCCATAAGTTCAAGATATAATTATGAACTATAAACAATACCAACGTGGACTCAGGGAACGGATTACTTTGCTCCACTCCAAACATCTTCATTTCAAAAAAAATATTTTGTTTATTAAATGTAAAGTTTTTAATTTCAAAAGCATTTCTAAGTTCAGTTCATATTTCTAACAAACGAAATTCCAAGCCAAAATAACTAAATGTTAAAAACAAAACAAAAAAAAACAACAACTTTGAGTTACCACCATGCAAATGGAAACAATTTGCTCTTTTAATTTTAATCAATGTTTAAATAACATGTCTCCTTCCATTAAACATAATGGCTAGACTGTGGCTGGCATATACATAATCCCAACATACATGGCATAATATTTGCAATGAGTTATCACGGAAATATGTTTTAGTCCCTGTTGAGAATAAAATATTTGTTTGTGCATTATTGCTAACAACACTTGTAGAAATTAATCATTAACAATAGTAAATTTAAGATAATGTTAGCTTATGAAATGATTTTGCTTTAAGACTGTATGTACTTTCTGTTGGACATAAGGGTCACCAGAGCAACAGCCAGAGGTTGTGGTATAGGTATAACAGATCCATATGAGAAAGTGTTTTGCTATGCTTTCAGAATGCCTTTGTGTCTGTTAACAAAGAAGCAGTCTTGGGTCCAGGAATTGGAGGGGTGATGTTGCAAACGAAGCACAGCTGACCAGAAAATCATCTGACTCCCAAAGAAAGACAACTTATGTATTTTTTGTGTATAAATATTGGGTCAGGGAAAGGCAAGTTTGTCGCAGACTGCCTGGACAAACCTTGCATAAGCATTGTGTAAATCAGGGACAGTTGTGACCCAGAGCTCTGAATGCTTCTTCATCTGACTTACTTAATCATTAAAAGAGTTAAACTATATTTTGTTCCTGCTCTCCTCATTCAACGAACATCGCATAACATTGGTTAATGGAAACGCAGACATTTCACAATAGGTTTAATTTGAATAGTGACATATGAGGTGCCGGATTCAATAAAAAAGGTTCCGGATCCAACATCGGAGGTGCCGGAACATGTTCCGCCGTGTTCCGGCTCAAATTAAGCCCTGGTCCCTGTACTGTGCATGAGTAAAATGTAATTCGCTTTGACGTTGCCCTTGTCCTTGTCCTTATCCTTAACAAGTCCAGACTCAGACACAGCGGTGATGTCTACCATAATCCAAAACAGACCTGACCAGCTGAATGCAACACTCATCCTACACACGAGAAGCTGAAAAGAAAACTGAGCAATTAAGTTAAATTAAGCAATTCATTATTAAGCTAAGGAGGCAGACATTTGAGAGGTTGTAGGCTGTAAACAAAGAGTTTTCAGAGAACAATGGCAGTCTGACTTCCAACATTGACAAACTTACAAATTCAATCGCAGATGGATTTGCACTAATGAGATATGCCATATGTTGCACCACCACTGCCAGAACATTAACTTTCACACCATCAGCATCATGGTTACCCATAAGCTCCAAGTCCTGGTTTTGCCTCCACTCCTTCAATGGCAACCAGACCAACACCACAACATCTTCAAGATCTTTTCTCTGATGACACAAACTAGTCTGTCATGTCTTTAATACATTTTTGTTTGTTGTTAAAATAGGATCCTGATTTGTTTTAATTGTATTAGTCTTCTTGGTTCATTTAAATTTAATGTAGCAACAGTTCAACGTGTTCCCTGTATTTAAGGTATATGATGGACTTTTGCTATGGTAGCTACTGCTGTTCTCTTGAAAATGTCTCTTCAGAGGAGTTTACTTTTAATTTAAACACTAGTTTTGTGGGTACATCTCCATCCATGATTACTCTTCGACACATTGATTTTTGAAATTGCAAATATATGGGCATTGTGAATGCTGCTTGTACATTTAATGACAACGTCCATGAATGTATACTTGTAATCATGTAGCCTGCACATTCAAGGAGAATTTGCTTTTTCGATTAATGTAATCAGTTGAGTTTACTGGAGATGGTTTAATTTCGAAATGCTTGTTTTAAAATGTTTGTGACAAGGGACTGTACTGGTTCTGAGAATTAAAGTGAAACATACTCAGTACCCAGGTGTAATGTAATAGCTCTGCACTCTTCTCTGATTATTTTAGACAGTTTGTTGGGCTAATCGAAACACATTCAGTGTTTTTCAGTGTCTGCCCTTGTCGCTTATGTAGTATAGAATACTTGCAACCTTTGTAACAACATCCACCCGTGATCTCAGTCATGTTGTCTGGTCTTGAATGTGAGGTCATAGAAGTTCACTCAGATGATATAGACAGAGAGTCCTAAACATCCTAAAGTTCTCAAGCCACTCCTCGGGCATGATCATTTCTCATGCAACAGTATCACACCACGAACACATCCAAGTTCACCCAAAAATCTCTGCTCCATGTATGGTCTCAAACACAGCGGTACTTGTTTTCCATCGCTGAACAACAACTGCGAGTAAAAATCCTGTCTCCTTTGAAGAAATTCAATCTGAAGTATGTACAAACGGACATTATCTTTAACAATGCAATCAAATTGGAGAGTAGCCAAAACAACATTGATACAACGCCATCCACATTCTTGTTTTGGACTCAATGGGTCACATGACTGCGTCACGTCTTAAAAATGCACCTACGTTTTGACAATCCATAATACAACTCTAAAACGCAGTTTTTTTTTAGCTTTATCCGCTTTGGAGTGTTTTCATAAAGCTCAGTCTTCGCAGGCAGGACAAAACCACCATCTCAGTGTGGACCAACGGCCAAAATAGAGAGAAAGATTAAAAATACACAAACAAAAATGATAATACAATAAACTAAGTGCTTAGGGAAGTTCGAGAGTGTATGTCTAATGGCTTGTTACCAGCAAATGGTACCACTTTTTTGGGACCATTGGGGTACCTAGCATTAATCCGGTACCTCAAGGGTGGAGCTAGACTCACTGCAGAATGCTGATTGGTTGACAGAGAACCGTCACTTGCGTGTGCTACAAGGTGAATGACAACACAAGTGGTGCCATTTGTAATATACAGTGCATCCAAAAAGTATTCACTTCTCTTTTTACACATTTTATGTTAGTCTTATTCCAACATTGATCAAATTCATTATATTTTCCCTCAAAATTCTGAAATAAAAAATAAATTAGTTTGAAATATTTGCTAATTTATTTAAAAAATATATATATTCACAAACTTTACCATTCCACTGAAAATTGAGCTTGGGTTCATCCTGTTTCCACTGATCATTCTTGATATGTTTCTACAACTTGATTGGAGTCCACTTGTGGTAAATTCAGTTGATTGGACATGATTTGGAAAGGCACACACCTGTCTATATAAGGTCACACAGTTAACAGCACATGTCAGAGCACAAACCAAGCCATGAAGTCCAAGGAATTGTTTGTAGAACTCAGAGACAGGATTGTAACGAGGCACAGATCTGGTGAAGGGTACATAAAAATGTCTGCAGCATTGAAGGTCCCAATAAGCATAGTGGCCTCCATCATACATAAATGGAAGAAGTTTGGAACCACCAGGACTCTTCCTAGAGCTGGCTGCCCGGCCAAACTTGAGGGGAGACGACCCTTAATCAGGGAGGTGACCAAGAACCCGAGCTCCAACGTTTCTCTGTGAAGAGAGGAGAACCTTCCAGAATAACAAAAATCTCTGCAGCACTCCACTAATCACGCCTGTATGGTAGAGTGGCCAGACAGAAGCCATACCTCAGTTAAAAGCACATGAAGGACTCAAAGACCATGATAAACAAAATTATCCTATCTGATTAAACAAAGATTGAACTCTTTGGCCTGAATGGCAAGAGGATGAAACAAGGCACCACTCATCAATTGGCCAATACCATCCCTACAGTGAAGCATTGTGGTGGCAGCATCATGCTGTGGGGATTTTTTTCAGTGGCAGGAACTGGGAGACTAGTCAGGATCGAGGGAAATATGAATGCAGCAATGTACAGAGACATTCTTGATGAAAACCTGCTCCAGTGCGCTCTGGACCTCAGACTGGGGTGAAGGTTCATCTTCCAACAGGACAATGACCAAGATAAACAAAGGAGTTTACAACTCTGTGAATGTCCTTGAGTGGCCCAGCCAGAGCCCAGACTTGAACCCGATTAAACATCTCTGGAGAGATCTGTAAATGGCTGTGCAACGATGCTTCCCATTCAACCTGATGGAGCTTGAGAGGTCCTGCAAAGAAGAATGGGAGAAACTGCCAAAAAATAGGTGTGCCAAGCTTGTAGCATCAGCCTCAAAAAGAATTGAGGCTGTAATTGGTGCCAAAGGTGCTTCAACAAAGTATTGAGCAAAGGCTGTGAAAACTAAAGTACATGTGATTTTGTATTTTTAATATATTTGAAAAGATTTCAAACAAACTTCTTTCACAAACAATGTGTGGGGTGTTTTTCAGCCACATGCCGAGAAAAGTTCTGCTGTATGTCATCCATGCTGCCCTCTCCAGTCACACCCACACATCGGTCACTACTCTCTCCTAAAATCTAATCACCATCACCTGTTCCTCATCATCGCAGAACTCAGCACCAGTACTAAAGCACACATCTCTCAGTCACTCATCGTCTGACCTTGAATGTGGAAACAGACTCCTTTCTTTCTTTACTTAGCTTGGTGGTTCAGCTAGTAAGCCTTGTGTGTCAATTCCCCCGTGATTCCTTTGTCTCGCTAACAATCTCTTTTGTATTTGTGCCTGTTTATTAAAGATTACCTGTATACTCAGTGTTCATCAAGAGGTGTGCACTTCGTCCAGTTCCTCTACCATCATCACCATTTACTACCTGCAATGAAAACAAAGTTATCCACCAGAATTCTCTCAGTAACTGTTTATGTGCTATTTATTTGCTTGAATTGTGCCATTCATCCATCTGTTCAATAAGCATCTTTTTTGATTGTTTATTTCTGTCTTTGAGTCTTGTTTATTCTGACAGATGGTTGCTTGTTGGTAACAACCTTGTGTAGTTTTTGTTCACCTCTTAGGGTGTACTCACACTAGGCGATATGAACCATGCCCGGGCGCAGTTTGTTTAGCCGGCCCTAGCGCGCTTGGAAGAGGTGCGCATGTAGTGTGATTGCTAACCACACTGGAGCATGAAACAGCTGTGCACTACTGTCATCATTACAACAGCAAACACCAAAATTTGACCAAGAATTGGCAAAATCGCCTTTTCATTCTGTCTTCTTCAAAACAAAAAGTTGCACTGTGAATGACGTAAGTGTGCTCCAGCCCGGTACGTTAAGTGCAATGTAAGTGCTGGCCATTGGATTATAACAAAAATATCTTAGTTTGTGTTCTGAAGATGAACAAAGGTCTTACGGATGTCGAACAAATAATTAAATATTTTTGGGTGAACCTTTTATGGGCTAAACTAAGTATGAGTGGTTTGAGACTTGCTAATTTCACTCTGAAAATGAATTTATACAATAAGGCAAATTATAGACAGAAGAGATATAAGAATTTCTTCTGAAAACAAGAATGCTAATTTATATTTATTGGCTATTTCACACTACACAGACAGACGGCAACCCACAAAATCACCAGGTTACAGTATAACAAGGTTACAGCACTGCCCCCCCAGACTAAGCCAATTAATGCCTTGTGCTTTGAATAAGAATTAAAATAAAATTACAAAGCTCATATTTTTTCGTTTTGTTTGTCTTATCTTATTATTTTTGTGTGTAGAATGGGTTATTTAAGGCTAAATAATTTTTAATTACCGTATTGAAAAAGAAGCTCATTCTCCCGCCTTGCGAATTTCAAAGTATCGCGGTACGTGCGTGGATTCCTATTCTCTTTCTGTTCTACACGCTGTTTCATCAAAATGGACATTCAACGGTTTTTTAATAAACCCAGCACTAAACGTGTGGAGTTTTCTGACACTTCAACTATCAATTTTACTGCTGCTAATAATACTGACACGGCAGTCGAGGCCGCATCAGAGAACAACGCCATCCCTGGAACCAGCTGCACCGCCACCGTGTCAGCGGAGATAAGCGCTCAACCTGCCGCATCTGGATCTGGATCCGTCAACGACCTCGGAGAGAAAGATATTGGGCCAAAACAACCCATACTTTCTTCTTTCCCAAAGCGCCAATTTGGGAATGTTAATCGTGGCTTCTCTGCATTTTACTATAACAAGTTTCTATGGATGGAGTACTCAGCTTCACTGGATTCTGTGTTTTGTTTTTGCTGTCGCCACTTTTCTTCAAATATTGCAAGATCAGATGCAGACGAACTATTTAACGTTACCAAAGTGGGGGCTCGGAACTGGAAAAAACTGTCGGAGAAGCTGACAAAACACGCTTCGTCACAGGTACATTTAAATAGCATGAAGATGCATATGCATTATCTGCATATCTGCATTAGGTAAGATGTTTTAACGCTCTACCTGTCCTTGTTTATAAATAATGTATTTTAAATTTAGATGGTATGATATATAAATATATGAAATATGGTAGTATATATATATATATATATATATATATATATATATATATATATATATATATATATATATATATATATATATATATATATATATATATATATATATATATGCGGTAGGGTGCCCCCCCAAGCACAAAAGTGAAACTCCGCCTATGGTGATGGTTAATAAAGAGATTGTAAAAGTAATCCAAATGAAACGAGAAGTTAATCCAGGTCTTCAGAGACATGATTTATATGATGATCAGATTTAATTTAGGCAAGGCAAGTTTATTTATATAGCACATTTCATACACAATGGCAATTGAAAGTGCTTTACATAAGAAATAAGAATACCATGTGTAAGAATTAAAAATTAAAACAAGGATAATTACCATGTGTAAGAATAAAAAAATATAAACAAGGATAATCAAGACAGTTGTAAAGAGAATTTTAAAAATAAAAATAAAATGGTGATAAATAGATCCCTATCTGCCTGATTCTCTAAATGTGGGGTACTCCTATCTGAGATGGAAGAGATGGTGCAGGTTTGCAATGTCTCCTGGGCCTTACAAGTTGGTCCAAGACGGGCTCCTGTAGGGGACGTTACCTTTGCCCCCCGCAGGGCCTCCCCTTTCTTGAGTCCGCTTCTTTGCACTGTCTGCTACCATTTTACCTATGCCTTTAGCACATAAGAAGCTAAATTTAGGTTTTTATTCATGTATAAACACTGATAAATGGTCAGTGACCTATGGTCAGTGATAAATGGTTATCATACACCTATGATGGCCAATTCGGCATTTCCTTTTGACATACAAACTATTTTGACTGGGAAACCGGAGCACCTCCACACAGAAAGCACCTCCACATGGAACAACTTAACACAGAAAGGACTCCAGGCTCAGCTGGGGTTCTACCCGGGGACTTCCTTGAGACATCGTGCTGTCGATACACAGATACACATAAATTATGGTAAATTGATGCTCAAATGTGCTTGACTGAAAAAGTGAGAATTAATGAAGTTTGTTCTCTCATGTCATTCAAGCATATTAGAGCGACTTCAAGAACCTATGTGGTTTGTTCTCACACATCAAACAAGTATGGTTGAGCTTCATGTTGATGAACGTTATGCTTTGATTAATGTTTGTATGTAAATAAAAGCCTGAATTAAATCTGATGTTGTAAAAGTGTCTGCAAAATGAATAAATGAAAATGGAAATCTGTTGTGTCTCTTCAGAAAACTTGAATTAAACCACATGATTTAGAAAATATTTCAATTATTTTAATTTGTCATTCGAAGATGAACAAATGTCCTATTGGTTTGGAATGACATGTTAGTGAGTATAATGACAGCATTTTAATATGACAGAAATCATAAGAATATATATATATATATATATATATATATATATATACCTACATATATACTGTATAGTATATACACTCACCTAAAAGATTATTAGGAACACCTGTTCAATTTCTCATTAATGCAATTATCTAATCAACCAATCACATGGCAGTTGCATCAATGCATTTAGTGGTGTAGTCCTGGTCAAGACAATCTCCTGAACTCCAAACTGGATGTCAGAATGGGAAAGAAAGGTGATTTAAACAATTTTGAGCATGGCATGGTTGTTGGTGCCAGGCGGGATTTTCACGCACAACCATTTCTTGGGTTTACAAAGAATGATGTGAAAAGGGAAAAACCATCCAGTATGTGGCAGTCCTGTGGGCGAAAATGCCTTATTGATGCTAGAGGTCAGAGGAGAATGGGCTGAATGATTCAAGCTGATAGAATAGAAACTTTGATTGAAATAACCACTCGTTACAACCGAGGTATGCAGTAAAGCATTTGTGAAGCCACAACACGCACAACCTTGAGGCGGATGGGCTTACAACAGCAGAAGACCCCACCGGGTACCACTCATCTCCACTACAAATAGGAAAAAGAGGCTACAATTTGCACAAGCTCACCAAAATTGGACATTTGAAGACTGGAAAAATGTTGCCTGGTCTGATGAGTCTCGATTTCTGTTGAGACATTCAGATGGTAGAGTCAGAATTTGGCATAAACAGAATGAGAACATGATCCATCATGCCTTGTTACCACTGTGCAGGCTGGTGGTGGTGGTGTAATGGTGTGGGGGATGTTTTCTTGGCACACTTTAGGCCCCTTAGTGCCAATTGGGCATCGTTTAAATACCACGGCCTACCTGTGCATTGTTTCTGAACATGTCCATCCCTTTATGACCACCATGTACCCATCCTCTGATGGCTACTTCCAGCAGGATAATGCACCATGTCACAAAGCTCGAATCATTTCAAATCGATTTCTTGAACATGACAATGAGTTCACTGTACTAAAATGGCCCCCACAGTCACCAAATCTCAACCCAATAGAGCCTCTTTGGGATGTGGTGGAACGGGAGATCCGTGCCCTGAATCTCCATCAACTGCAAGATGCTATCCTATCAATATGGGCCAAAATTTCTAAAGAATGCTTTCAGCACCTTGTTGAATCAATGCCACGTAGAATCAAGGCAGTTCTGAAGGCGAAAGGGGGTCAAACACAGTATTAGTATGGTGTTCCTAATAATCCTTCAGGTGTGCATATATATATATATATATATATATATATATATATATATATATATATATATATATATATATATATATATATATATATATATATATATATATATATATTGTATTACGCACCTGTTGTCAGCATTGTGATGATTCTCACTTTATCCAAAGAAGGCTGCTCTCAGTACACATACTCAAAACATCCCCAGACACATACACACACACATACAAACACATGCATCCTCTAAAAGTGACCCAAATCTATCAGTTTCTACCTTCACTCACTCAGACAGATTCTGTTCCTCTCACTCACTGTTCTCAGCCAACTTTGTCCATTTCGTCAGACTTCCCAAGTATTTTGCATACAGCTGTCAAAAGCTTTCAGTTCTGCCTACAGTCAAACTCAGTGTGCTCTAGTTCAATTTGTATTCAAATGAATTAATGCAGACACACATATTTCTGGATTACAAATATCATATCATTTTGTATAAAAAGAGGGACGTGTGCTTTTTAACACACAGAGAGCTCAACCACTGAATGCAGCCCTTCAAACAGTGAATGTTCTTCTGCGTAAAATGGATTTCTTATTTCAAATTCGACTGTGGCTTGTGCCTGCATGCATATACCATTTGCTACAGTATATCTGGCGAAGTGTACTTGGCTGCTTGTTTGTATATAAAAAATAATGTGTTGAGTAACTGGCTTTTGATCATTTCATCTCAAATCAGCAGCTTGAACATCTCTGAATCCTTCTAAGCAATTCAAGTCAATTCGAACAGCAGATCCATCGGTACAGAGTCAGATTTAGAACTGAATACATTAACATGGCTGCCGCAATCTCAGCTTTTTGTGTCAAAAATAATTTGAAATTTGTAGCACACTGTGAATGGATCTGTCTGAACTCACGAACATGTTGCATTTAAAAGAGTCAAGTTATAGTCAAGTTCAAAATGATACTTTTTAATTTAACATTTGACAGATTGCAAAAAAAAAAAAAAAAAATGAAGACCGGTCAGTAGTATAGTGTAAAGTCTGTATTTCATGCTTAAAGGACTGTTGGTGAAAATTTTGATGATACTGTGTTTTGTAATATAAAATAAAAATAAAAATATAAAATACACTTAGCATTCATAACATCAGTGATTATATTTGTTTGAATTTAAATATAAATATGTAGAAGAGATTTTGGAAAGTATTTAAATTAATTCCATTTCATTTTTGCCCGTACAATGAACACCAAAAAAATTTACACAGGTTTGGGCCTGAGTAAATGGTGACAAGATTTTCATTTTTAGCTGAACTATCAATTTAATGTGTTAGTTTTCTTTGTTCTTTGCCTTTGAATGCATATTAATTAATTTAAAATCTTTTAAATCGTCTGACTTGCTTGAAGGTGACCCAAACCTTCATTGCTCAGCTTGTCCACGGTCAGGCTGGGGTGACACCATGGTCCTCTTGATTATGACTTGATGCCAGATGTTTAGGCACCTCCCTTTAGAAAATCCATGCCAGAGCAATTTAAGTGTAAGGATCAGACATGTGCCAGTGGTTGAGAGTGCCAGCAGGTGCATGGGCAGATGGATTGTGAGGTTACCTCTTGTGTCTGCCCTGATTAACGGGAAACTGTTTCTCTTAACTTCTTGTGCTGAGGCTGCAGTCTGCTAAGTAGCACAGCCTGTCCTGTGGATATGGAGCGGCCTCTCTCCGCAGGACACATGACTGTTCTTAAAAACAAATTCTTGGACTCACCAAAAACCTCATCTAGTATGGTTAAATGGGTCAGCGGCTCTCACATGCACTTTAAATTAAGTGTGTTTGGTGCTTCGGGTGTTTTTATAAGGAATAATCACATTTTGAAAAACATATAGTGTAATTTGCCCTCTAATGTAGTTTTAAATAATAATAATAATAATAATAATAATAATAATAATAATAATAATAATAATAATAGCAACAATCTTTATGACTTCTGTCAAAGTCAATTCAGAGATATATGTTTTTTTTGTGGGCCATGTGAAATATTACTCATCGAGCACACTTCGAAGTTTGGAATAGGTATCGTTTAGTGGTGCTCAAGAATAAAATGCTTTTTGTCTCTGGGAGCCATTTCCCCAAAGCCCTCAATATTTCCAGTCATATGTCAATGTAGGCTAGAAGAAGAGGCCCAGCTGCAGAAAAACAGTGATATGGGATCAACAGAAAATCTATCAGCTTTTCACTCAGCAGTATCCATCACACTGTCAGACTGTGCTAGCATCAGCTCTGCTCTGTAGTGCTCAGATCAGCTGAGCCTTGCTTTACCTGACCCAGACTAGGGACCTCTTCTCATTCACACTGCCTTGGGTTGACAGATAGACTGTAGGGACTTGTAAATGTGAATGCTGATTGCCTTTTTATTTCTCTTCTGCTTTTTCGTCAAATAAAATGCATCACAACATCTAGAATCTCATACAAATGTTTCTTTGTACTTTTTTCAAAGCCCTAATTAAATATTATTAATAGAAAAGAAACTAAATGATGCCATTTATAATGTAAATTAAATTATTATAACATTAAAATGTATGCAGCAATTCCCAATGTCACCTGTTTTTTTTCAGGTATGATACTGGCATATTCTTTAGGTCAGATTTAATCAAAGTAACAAGTTTTTTTATTTCTGTGATCAAGTGATCAATACCATTTCTTCATTATATTCACAAAAAATTGAGATCCGCTCTGAGATTGTGATGACTGATTTGTGCTAAATCATTTTGAGACTATTCTTTTTAGTAAATCTGCTGAACTGGTTCACATAATGCCAGGAATTAATCATTCTGGAATTGGGCCCATCCGATAGCCATGATGAGTAAAAACTCATTGACTCTAAGCAAGTGTGAAACAAGATATATTTATATACAGTATATTGTTCATATGGATAAGAAATTGTGTTAATACTTGAGCACATTCAGTATTTCGGTAGCACTTTATTTTACAATCCTGTTCCCCATGTACATGCTATACTTATAATAGTAATTGCAATAACTGGGTAATAATGAACATACCCGAAACCTAACCTTAACTCATGTAGTAACCTTATATGACCCAGTACTTTCAGTACTACACAGTAAGTACACATAAGTGCAATTACTGTAAAATAAAGTGCAACCAGTACTTCAGTAGCAGAAATTCAAAAAGAGTCATTTTATTGGATTAATATTTCATAATATATCAGAGTATCTGTTCCATGCAGGATCATTGACCATTTTATCCGGGTTGTGCAGGTCAATGAATTCACTGTATAAGAACAAGTATGGCAAATGGATCACAGTGCAATATCATGGTACCATATGTGTGGCGATGTGAAACACTCATAAAAGGTATGTGGCAGTTTAATCCATTACACAGAAGCATCGAGGTAAACACTGTGAGCATATTTGCCTGCTCTGTATGGTAGTGAACTGTTGATGGCATTGCATTCATAGAACTGTACTCCAGCTTCTGGTTTAGTTAATCTTACTGCAAAGTGATATCATTCTCATACCTTAATCAATCAAAGTAAGCTCTTAGTGACATCTTTCCAGGACTAGTATGTGTTTCAGCTGTAAACTTGCCATAGTGCTGTCTCTTTAACTTTAACGTTTATGGTTATAAGAAGGAGAAAAGGCTTCACGCTTTCCAATCACTCATCAGCCTCTGGCTCCTCTGCACTTAATAAGGAATTAACAGTACCAACTGGGACTCACGGAAGAAGATTTATGTAATCTCAAACAGGCACAAATAAAGTTACTTGGCACTTAATGGACCCATTCGGTGCAAATGGGTCCCAGCTCTCAAAGCGGCACTCAGAAATGAGAAGTATTCCTAAGTGCTGTGCAATGTGTCCAATAACATTAGAGACAAAGGGATTTCAAAATCCAGACAGTCTGATTTATTTCCATGTGCATACGTGACCTCGATTTCAAAAACGTGCCCAATGTGCGTTTGAAAACATGTCTGTATTTGTTACTGTATTGCTCCCAGAAGCAGGTTGATCCGAATCTGTGTCGACAATTTGTAAAAGAATCGTTCCACTCCTCTTTTACTCCTGACTTCAGGCCTTTGAGCAACTGTCAAAGAAAGAAAATGTTAAATGCTAGGAAATAAAAAATCAAAGAGAGGCTTAGCAGCATTGACTCACAGTCAATTTGATTCATCTGTCAATGCCTACCATACATCTTTCACTGCCCTTGGTTCTCTCTTGGGTGGCCTGAGAGGACGGGCCTACTGGGCCAATGTAATACACCACTAATTTAAATAAACTGCTCTGGCTGTCTGAAGTAAAATATGTGTTTGGAAAAGCCTTCATCTGTATCACTGCCTGCAATATGAAATGTTTTATCAAAGTCTATAAAAAAATTTTTAAAAAAGGAACGGTGACTACGGGGAACGAATGGAACAATAAGAGGGAAAAAATATAGAGATCTAACTTTTTTTTCTTTGAAAGTGTCTTTAAAGTTGGAGCTTTTTAATATAATAAACATTAGAGTGTCTCATTCAGTCCCTCACACAGAATAAAGAGTGGCTGGGGAATATGGGTTCCTTCTGCAGCTGCGTTCAGAACTGTGAATGAATTCCCACAGAACAGAACGACTCTTCTTCCACATTGAACTTTGGAATAAACGTTATACTAAAGGCACTGCAGATCACTTTTTTCCTAGAGCCAAGGGAATATGTTTAACATGTCTGCATTTAACTACAACAGAGACTAGAGAAAGTGTTGAACTGTGTGACTTTTCTCTTGAGGCAGTGCATGAAAAAGGCATCCACATTAAGTACATCAAGTGTGCTAATAAATAATTGCATGCTTTTGATGAGATTTACATCGTTACACTGTTGTTGGTTTTTTTGTTGTTTGTTTTTTATTTATAGAAGATTAGTGTATGTTTGTATTCTGTAGCGTGTTTCAGAGAGTAGTTGAGTGATGTGCAGGTACTGAGATAGCAGACCACCTCACAGTATGCCAGATGACACACTTTGTAACCACTGTGTATATTGTATTCTGGCTGGACATGTTTCCAGCTTTTGTTCTTTAAAGAAAAGTGTGAAATGGGACTGACAATTAAGTTTGTGGTTTAAATTGTCTTTGAGAGAAATGCATCATCTGTAACCCATTGATAAAATCCATGTTGTGGCTGTTTCAGGCTTATCTTGGACTTGCAGTAAAGACACAAGCAAAGGTATTACACATATGTATTGTTAGTTTCACTCATATCAAATATGCCAGGTTTGGACATTACTTATACTGGTTTTGGTTATAATTAATGTTTTTAGGAAAAGAGAAGATAACTATGTTCTAAGTCTAACTTTATATAAACTGTAAAACAATTAATCTGTAAAATGACAGAAAAAGGTACTGGCAGCTTTTTACCTGGACTAGACTTTTCTGTTAACACTAAAACACAACGTAATGAAGTCCAAAATTCAAAATGCAGATAAAACTAAATAGATTCCAAATCCATAGTTTCCCCATAATTCTTAGAGTTCCGGGGGTTCTGACAGATTCTGGTATATCTCTGTGATTATATTGGTGGCATGGTCACAAGAAAGAGAGATAAAGGAGGTTAATAGCTATGCATTATAGGTAGATGATCTCTGCCGCTAAAACATAGTTATCCTATACACTTGTCATTCTACATTCACACCGTCAATTTTTGGGATTCACAACCTCATTTACTTACAGATATGAGTCTCGAAATGCCCCATTTACACTTACAGTAGCGTCTCAAATGTCTGTATGAATGTGCAACGGGAGTCAAGCCTGTATTCTGTTACCAGTAACCATAGTGACAGTGACCAAAGTAATATCAAAGATGGCGACGTCCATAAAACTGAAAAGTCTTATCACTTTTGACACGTCAAGACTCCAATTGAGCTCCAAGTTTATCCATCAAATTTGTATTAACCGACAGAGGCTTTAAAGTAAACATACTAGCCAGACCCTTTAACCATTGCACTTGCATCACACGTCCTTTGCAGCTTCTCATGCATGACAGCATTGGAGTCGCACATAAAACAAACAAAACTGACGGGATCCGCACTGACGTGACAGGCAACTCGTTTTCCAGTGCATTCCATTCACACAGCGCAGGTTTTCCAAGAATGTGGTTGCGAGTCCTGAAAATATACGGGTGTGAGTGTGAACGTGGCCATAGATGTCAAGAGAAGCTGTGATGCAAACATGACCTCTTGTTTCTCATTAAAAACAAGACAGAGGTAATAAAAATGTCCAGATAGCCAGGGGGTGTCATACAATAAAAATAAATAAATAAATAAATAAATAAATAAATAAATAAATAAATAAATAAATAAATAAATAAATAAAATACTTGACCTTACTAAGCCAGAGTTTTTTTTTTTTTTTCTAAGTACAGCACTGAAAATGAAATTGAAACCCATAGATTAATGAATGTTGATCTCACTGCAAATACAAAATCTTAAGTGACTTAAAGCTGTCTTGGTGGTAACCAACAGTTTTGGTGACCATTGACTTCCATTGTATGGAAAAAGAATGGAAATGCACTGCAAAAAAAAAAAAAAATGATCTTCTTACTTAGTATTTTTGTCTTGTTTCTAGTCTAGATATCTAAAAATCTAAAAAAGTAAAATGGCATAAGATATGTTTTCTTGTTTCCTTGAAAATCAAATCAAAATTAAGTTAAATGGGGTGAGAAAAATAATCTTGTTTCTGTCCCAAACAGATCATTTAGTTTGTTATAAGCAAAAACTCACTTCATTTAGATTTCCCCCAGAAAAAAAAAAATCTTATGTCATTTTAAGAGTGACTTATGCCTGTATGACTTAAAGAGAAGAGCATTATTTTTTGCAGTGTGGATGTGTCTGCACATGTGCCTGCCTTCTACATTTGACTGTAACTACAAAAGCAATGAAAAAAAAAACATCTTTGAGATTTAATAAGTACATTTATTTTAACAAGCCTCGTTTTAATTTTCAAAAGAACGTTTTTTTTCTTTTTTCTTTACGGAAACCGTCTCTCATTGCATAACCTTTGAAATAAGCTCTCTTGGACTCTGTCTTTGTATCTAATCTTTTTACAAAGAGTTTTGGCATGCCATTTGAAGTGCTGATTAAAATCAGTTAATATAATCATGCTTTGATCCCAGCAACCAGGGTTTCCAAATGAAAGACAAACACATTCACCATAAGTACATAAGAAGATACTGTCAAAACAGATTCTAATTTGATTTCTTGCTTTGGCAAATACGTCTCTAAGAGCAGGATGATTGCAAGTTCATGGAAAGCCAGGGGAAGGGGAAACAGCAAATCAAAGTTGAAAACAACACAGATAAAATCTTGTCATGTCACTGCCATACAAAGTGATTGATGTTCCAGCTGCATATTCCAGCCCTATGCAATCTATCCATGTGTTTAAATCCTTCTTTTACCTTTGCCCTTGTGAAGATGCACAATGAAAAAAAGGTTACGTTGCTTTTTTTGTGTGACTGCAACATTCCCATGATACAATTTCTTTGGTGTGCACAATTTTATATGAAACTTATAGTTATAGTTCACCCAAAAAGGAGAATTTTGTCACAATTTACTCTCCCTCATGTCGTTCCAAACTACTTTCCTTTTTTATGACTTTCTTTCTAATATGGAACACATAAACACGTAAAAATATATTTTAAAAATGTTTCAGCTGTCTTTGTCCAGACACAGAAAGGCAATGAGGACCAAAATAACAATTTAACTTAACTGACTTTCATTGGATGGATACAAAACGCAGAGACATTTTTCAAAATATGGTCATACAAGGACATGAAGGTGATTAAATGTATTTACATTTTTAATTGATCAATCCATTTAGGTTGATATCATCTAACATTAAAAGCTGGTTTTTAGTGATGCAAAAAGTCTGATTCGTTTCCAAACTCTTCATATATACAGCTAAAATTTGCAATTTTTTGATAAAAGTTCATTATTTTCCAAAATGTAATGATAAAATTAAACTTTCATATATTTTAGATTCATTGCACACCAACTGAAATATTTCAGGTCTTTTATTGTTTTAATACTGATGATTTTGGCATACAGCTCATGAAAACCCAAAATTCCTATCTCAAAAAATGTGCATATTTCATCCGACCAATAAAAGAAAAGTGTTTTTAATACAAAAAAATCAACCTTTAAATAAATATGTTCAGTTCCCCTTCAAGGGAACTCGAGCTGCGTCACCGCTTTGGGAACGCCTCTGCGTGATTGCGTCGTGAAGCACGTATGTCATCAGTCCAATAGAGAGACGGAACGTCATCGGCGTGGTGACGTCGTGAACCGGAAGCTATATAGCACACTGGCAAACACACGCCGTTAGCTTCTGTTGTCTTCAACAAGCGCTCTGTGTCATTGTCTGTCTAAATATCTGTTTGTGTCTGAGTTCAGACCCCTGTTTTCACAAGTTTGCACTCACACTGATATTGGGCAAGAGAGTATGGCGAGCGAACGATTGTACAGAAAGTGTGTTCCTCCCTGTCCTCGTTACATCACGGACGGGGATACACACTCTATGTGCATCGTTTGTTTGGGTGAGCAGCACGCTCAGTCGGCACTCGAGGGTGCCGGCTGTGAGCACTGTGAGGCTCTGCCTCTCCGTGTGCTGCGATCCCGCCGGCGCGCCGAGGAGGCGTCGGCTCGCGCTCCCAGCGGCGTGGGCCCGCTGCTGCCGAGGCACAGCGGCAGCTCATGTCGTGGGGTTCGCAAATGGATCTGACGGAGGGGTTTGAGACGGGCCCAGCCCTATCTCAGCCTTCACCCGCTAGATCCAGTGCTGCTTCTCTGGGTTCGGGAGCCCGCGCTGCGGATTCTCCCGCCGAGCGGCAGCGATGCTGCAGCTGTCTTCCTCCGAGGAGGTGGATGTCTGCAGCATCGATGCAGGGTTGAGGACTCGCCACTTCAATCCCCTGCCAGTGAGGAGCTCGTGGAGGTTTTGAGCAGAGCGGTGGCCAGATTAAACATTGACTGGCCACAAGAGCATCATGAGCGAGCCTGTGTAAAAAGCAGGCTCGGACGGCGCTTTCTCCCGCACGCTCTGCTCAGCCTCCACGGAGGAGCCTGCCGTTTTCACTGATCTCCACACTGAGGTGTCGAGATCGTGGAAAGCGACCCATGTCTTCACGTGTGTTCAGTCCCCATACATCCGTTTATAGTAACATTACGGGACTGAAAAGGCATGGTTATGGTTCGATGCCACGGGTTGAAGAGACGCTCGCGAGCCATCTCTCGCCCGAATCAGCATCGGCCATGAAGGCTCCATCTTTGCCCACTAAGCCGTTGAAAGTAACATCTAAGTTAGTGGGCAAAGCATACTCGGCAGCAGGTCAGGCCGCCGCATGTCTGCACACTATGGCATTAGTGCAGGCATACCAGGCTGATCTGCTAAGGGACTTGGGGGAAAGCCAGGAGATCGGAGCTGATGTGGTCTCCGAGCTCCGATCTTCGGCAGATCTCGCTCTCCGTGCCACCAAGGAGACGGCCAGATGTGTGGGCCGTTCTATGGCAGCCCTTGTGGCCACGGAGAGGCATTTATGGTTAAATCTGACCGAGATCAAAGAGAGGGACAAGAGCTTTCTGCTTGATGCGCCACTGTCTCCTGGAGGCCTGTTCGGTGACGCGGTCACCACGATTACCGACAGGTTCCAGGAGGCAAAGAAACAATCTGCGGCGCTCAAGCAGTTCCTCCTCGAAACCCCAAGTCGTCTGCTGCTGGGCGGGAGCAGCAGGCGCCGAGTACTGGCTCCTCGCACAGGGCGCAGCAAAAACAGAGCGTCGCCACTCGCGCACCCCGCAGAAAGGGTGGGCTGGTGGGCGGCGCTCTCAGCGCAGCCTTCCACGAGTAGAGCTGATCTGAGGACAGTTATTATCTCGAGGAAGGCTGCGTCGAGAAATCCTGGCCTTTACGGCGTCCAGGGCTGTGAGGGTTATCCCCTCCGGGGGCAGACGGTGGTTACCTCAGCACACGGTACCCGTCTGTCCTCGGTGCCCTCACAGGGTCGATCCACCAACCCGCCCGGCGCCGGGCGTGGAGAGCCCTCGCGGGTCGTTCGAGGATGGCTCGCCCTCCGAGGAGGAGGTGGCACTGTCGAGTCAGTGGTTCCCTGCCGGTCAGCCGTTTCAGGGCACTGCACTCGTGGTGCAGAGTACATCAGAGGCCAGTCTCGAGAGGCTGGTACCCTTAGTAGATTTTCTGGCAGAGTGGGAGAATCTGCCGAATATATCTCAATGGGTCCTGCAGTGTGTAAGGAAGAAGTGCGCCATTCAGTTTCGATGTCGTCCACCCAGTTTCAACGGGGTTCTGCCCACGGTGGTGGGCCCGAGCAGGCTCTGGTTATGTTTCAAGAAGTACAGACTCTGCTGCAAAAAGGGGCTATAGAGAAGGTTTCCCGCCTGGCAGGGAGTCAGGCTTTACAGCCGGTACTTCATAGTGCCAAAGAAGGATGGAGGGCTGCGCCCGATCTTAGATCTTCGCGTTCTGAACCGCTGTGTAGCAAAGCTCAAGTTCAGGATGCTTACACTCAAACAGATCGTGTCTCAGATCAGGTCCGAGGACTGGTTTGTCACGATAGATCTCAAAGATGCATATTTTCATGTCTCCATCCTCCCACAGCACAGGAAGTACCTGAGGTTCGCCAGGGGAGAAGCGCACAATATCGGGTGCTTCCCTTTGGTCTAGCACTTTCACCCCGCACGCTCACGGCGTGTGGACGTGGCGCTAGTCCTTGCGTATGCAGGGGATTCGCATCCTCAATTACATCGACGACTGGCTGATCCTAGCACAGCTTTGTCTCGCGTTCAACATCGAGATGTTGTCCTCGCGCATTACGAGGAAGTTAGGGCTGAGGCTCAACTCCAAGAAGAGCGTTCTTTCTCCAGTACAGAGAATAACGATCTAGGCGTGAGTTGGGATTCGGTCTCTATGCAGGCCCGATTGTCAGAGCCTCGCATAGGGTCGATCCGCCGGCCGTGAGGGGGGTGAAGCTAGACCAGTCACTCACTGTAAAACAGTTTCAGAGACTGTTAGGTCTCATGGCAGCAGCGTCCAACATCATTCCATGCGGCCTGTTGAACATGAGACTACAGTGGTGGCTCAAAACCAAGGGCTTTTCCCGAGGAAATCCTTTGTGTGATCAAGGTTACGCGTGTCTCCGCTCCTTGGTCATGTGGAAGGACCCGTGGTTTTTAGCCCAGGGCCCGTTACTGGGGGCACCGTGCCAGCGGTATCTCTGAGCACGGATGCCTCCCTTACGGGCTGGGGGGCGACCATGAGTGGTCGCTCAGCCCAGGGCTTATGGCAGGAACACCATCATTCGTGGCACATAAATTGTCTAGAAATGCTGGCAGTGTTTCAGGCTCTGAAGCACTTCCTGCCATATCTCAGGGGCCATCATGTGCTCGTCGCACAGACAGCACATCGGTGGTCTCTTATGTCAACCATCAGGGGTCTGAGGTCTCGTCAGCTGTACAAGCTGGCGCGCTTATCCTCCTCTGGTCCCAGGGGAAACTGCTCTCAGTGAGGGCTATGTTCATTCCTGGGCGGTTGAATGTGAAGCGGACATCCTGTCGAGGCAGGGCCGAGGCCCGGGAGTGGAGACTCCACACCGAGGTGGTGGAGCTCCTTTGGGAGAGATTTGGCAGGGCTCAAGTGACCTGTTCGCCACTCACGAGAATACGCATTGTCGCCGGTGGTTCTCCTAGCACCTCCAGCTCCTCTCGGACTGGACGCTATGGTACAGGAGTGGCCGAGGCTGCCCCTGTACGCTTTTCCCCCGATTGCTCTGCTTCCGGGAGTTCTAGAGAGAGTGCGCCGGGGCGGGCCGTCTACTGCTAGTAGCCCCGTTCTGGCCAGGCCGAGTATGGTTCTCGGACATTGTGTCTCTCCTCGACGGCTCTCCCATGGAGATTCCGATCAGGAGGACCTTCTCTCAGGTGGGTGGCGTCTTCGCACACCCTCGCCCAGAGTTGTGGAGACTGTGGGCTTGGCCTCTGAGGGGCCCAGCTCATAAGTTCTGGTCTCTCAACTGAGGTTGTTGAGACCATTCTACACTCTAGAGCTCCTCCACGAGGAAACTGTACGCACTGAAGTGGAGACTCTTCACCTTATGGTGCAGAGATCGCCTGTGGGATCCAGTTAACTGCCCTGCGAGTGCGGTGCTGGACTTCTTGCAGGAGAGATTCTCCGCTGGGTTAGCGCCCACACTAAAGGTGTATGTGGCGGCCTTAGGTGCTTACCACACTCCTTTGGATGGTGTTTCTTTAGGGCGACACCCTATGGTTACTCGTTTCCTTCGTGGCACTTTGAGGTTGAGACCTGCAGTACGCACCAGGGTGCCGGCCTGGGACCTCTCGGTGGTCCTTCGGGGTCTTTCCGAGGCTCCCTTTGAGCCGCTCGAGGAGTTTCGAGAAGTTTCTGACTTTAAAGACTATCTTTCTTCTCGCAATTTCTTCTCTAAAGAGAATAGGAGATCTACAGGCTCTCTCGGTGGCACCCTCGTGCTTGGAGTTCGCGCCCGGCATGGCCAAGGCTTTCTTGTACCCTAGGCCGGGCTATGTTCCTAAGGTTCTTACTAACCCTATGAGACCTGTTGTGCTGCAAGCCTTTTGTCCTCCGCCTTTGTGACGTCAGACCAGGAACGACTCAATCTGCTTTGCCCTGTTCGTGCTTTAGACACTTATGTCCACAGAGCTGCCCTGTGGAGGAGAACAGAACAGTTATTTGTCTGTTACGGGCCTCCTCGAGGGGGCCGGTTTCAAAGCAGAGGATGAGCAAGTGGGTAGTCGAGGCTATCTCACTTGCTTATGTGGCGGCCGGACAGCCTTCTCCTTGGCTGTCCGGTCCCACTCCACTAGGAGTATGGCTGCTTCGCAGGCACTCCTGTCAGGGCCTCCTGCAGGAGGTCTGTGATGCGGCAGGTTGGTCCTCGCCGCATACCTTCGCCAGGTTCTATGAACTTGACATCAAGGCTACTCCTGGGGCACGGGTGCTCGCCTCCTAATCATGACACAGGCGGGCATTCGGCTCCTATGGGGCGTGGTTATTCGTTCCCAAAGCGGTGACGCAGCTCGAGTTCCCTTGAAGAGGAACGTCCTCGTTACGACTGTAACCTTAGTTCCCTTAATAGGAACGAGACTCTGCGTCACCCAGCCATACTCCCCGCATGCTCGCAAGCGCCTTGTTTCATCCTTATCAGAAGCTAACGGCGTGTGTTTGCCAGTGTGCTATATAGCTTCCGGGTCTACGACGTCACCACGCCGATGACGTTCCGTCTCTCTATTGGACTGATGACATATGTGCTTCACGACGCAATCACGCAGAGGCGTTCCCAAAGCGGTGACGCAGCGTCTCGTTCCCTATTCAGGGAACTAAGGTTACAGTCGTAACCGAGACGTTATGTGTAACGATTGTTGTTTCCAATGTGGCCTTTACACATCCCACACAACTGTCACAAACTTAATGGACGACACGTATGAAACTGGTTGTCTTTCTTTTTATTCTCTGCAGCAAAGTTCTGAGAAATACATTAATATATTACTATGGGTGAAAACACTGCAGACATAAACCACCACAGCAGTATCAGCCATTTTCTGCTGAACTCTATACAACTAATCACAATTCCAAGTTAACAAAATAACATAAACCTGAATAATCACATACCCGAGAAATACATTAATAAGTATTACTATGGGTGAAAACACTGCAGACATAAACCACTAAAATAATAAAAACATAAAATGAACAAACTCTCCCTTTAAGAGTAACTGTGTGCTTTATATGAGACACGGAGTACATTGCTAATTACTCAAAGTTTCTATTGGACATATTAACCCATCCAACTCATTGTACATTTGTTGATATAGTCACTACAAATGTTTACATTTGAAACAAAATCATATTATATACTCTTTTATCACATTTAGACACATTACACAGGAGATAAAAGACACACGCTTACCCACAGCAGTATCAGCCATTTTCTGCTGAACTACGGTAAGCATGCAAGAACAAACTAACGAATGTCTGCAATGTGATAACCACTATGGGGCACTAAATCACCATTTGATTTATTTTAACCTCTAATTTCATGTAATTAAACACCATGAATACATTTAGAATTAATTTTCTTTTTAACTCTGTTACATATGCACTCAATACTTGGTCGGGAATCCTTTTGCAGAAATGACTGCTTCAATGCGGCGTGGCATGGAGGCAGTCAGCCTGTGGCACTGCTGAGGTGTTATGGAGGCCCAGGATGCTTCGATAGCGGCCTTAAGCTCATCCAGAGTGTTGGGACTTGCACCTCTCAACTTTCTCTTCACAATATCCCACAGATTCTCTATGGGGTTCAGGTCAGGAGAGTTGGCAGGCCAATTGAGCACAGTAATACCATGGTCAGTAAACCATTTACCAGTGGTTTTGGCACTGTGAGCAGGTGCTGGGTCGTGCTGAAAAACGAAATCTTCATCTCCATAAAGCTTTTCAGCAGATGGAAGCATGAAGTGCTCCAAAATCTCCTGATAGCTAGCTGCATTGACCCTGCCCTTGATAAAACACAGTGGACCAACACCAGCAGCTGACATGGCACCCCAGACCATCACTGACTGTGGGTACTTGACACTGGACTTCAGGCATTTTGGCATTTCCTTCTCCCTAGTCTTCCTCCAGACTCTGGCACCTTGATTTCTGAATGACATGCAAAATTTGAGCGACAGTCCAGTGCTGCTTCTCTGTAGCCCAGGTCAGGTGCTTCTGCCGCTGTTTCTGGTTCAAAGGTGGCTTGACCTGGGGATTGCGGCACCTGTAGCCCATTTCCTGCACACGCCTGTGCACGGTGGCTCTGGATGTTTCTACTCCCAGACTCAGTCCACTGCTTCCGCAGGTCCCCCAAGGTCTGGAATCGGTCCTTCTCCACAATCTTCCTCAGGGTCCGGTCACCTCTTCTCGTTGTGCAGCGTTTTTTGCCACACTTTTTCCTTCCCACAGACTTAAAAGCCTCAGGAATCTTTTGCAGGTGTTTAGAGTTAATTTGTTGATTCAGATGATTAGGTTAATAGCTCGATTAGAGAACCTTTTCATGATATGCTAATTTTTTGAGAAAGGAATTTTGGTGTTTTCATGAGCTGTATGCCAAAATCATCAGTATTAACAATAAAAGACCTGAAATATTTCAATTGGTGTGCAATGAATCTAAAATGTAAGAAATTTAAATTTTATCATTACATTATGAAATAATGAACTTTTATCACAAAATGCTATTTTTTTAGAGAAGGACCTGTATATATGAAGAGTTCAGATGCAAAAGCTTCTAAATCCATCTGATGTTTTATTTGTTTTAAACAAGCATTTTTGTCAGGCTTCAGTGTATAGGTTTCTACCTAAGTATCGGTACTTCTGAATGGGCTGAGGCTGGAATTTGAAAGTATAAGAAGTGAAAGTATTTTATGAATGTATACTATTTGCAGAGAGCATTCACTCAGTATCGTTATCTAATTTTTGACCGAAGTGGCTTTTAGAGGCTTTTGCATCTGAACTGAAATCTTCATATATATATATATATATATATATATATATATATATATATATATATATATATATATATATATATATATATATATATATATATATATATTTATTTATTTATTTTTTACCTCAAATGCGATCTATGTCCAACAGCCATCAGCCCGTGATGATTTCCGGTGAGTGAGGTCACAGTGATACGCATGAGAGATCACTTCCTGCGCTTGTATCCGCTTGAGATACGCCATATTGTGTACATTTGATATCACTGGAAGTCATCGAATGCGGACGGCTGTTGGACATAGATCTCATTCGAGGTAAGAAAATTATATAAATACTGTTCGGTTTCTCGCACAAACCGATCGTTTTGTGTCTTAAAGGGTTAGTTCACCCAAAAATGAAAATAATGTAATTTATTACTCACCCTCATGACTTTCCTGATCCATAAGACCTTTGTTCATCTTTGGAACACAAATTAAGATATTTTTGTTGAAATCTCAGACAGGCCTCCTTTAACATTTCCTCTCTCAAGACCCATAAAAGGTACTAAAGACGTCATTACAAAGTCCATCTCACTACAGTGGTTTTACAATAATTTTATCAAGCGTCAAGAATAGTTTTGTGGGCAAAAAAAACCCAACAACAACTAAATAACGACTTATAAAGAGATGGCCGATTTCAAAACACGGCTTCCTGAAGCTTTGGAGCATTATGAATCAGCATATCAAATCAGCGGTTCGGAGCGGCAAAGTCACGTGATTTCAGCAGTTTGGCGGTTCTGAGTATTTTGAAATTGGCCATCACTATAAGTCGTTATTTGTTTTTTGTTTTTGTTTACAAAAACTATTCTCTTCACTTCATAAAATTATTGTAGAACCACTGTAGTGAAATATACTTTGTAACAACGTATTTAGTACCTTTTATGGGTCTTTTAAGTGCAAATTACATTGCTGCTAATGGAGGCCTTTCTGGACCATCGGGTTTCAACAAAAATGTGTATTCATAAGACAAATGAATGTCTTATGGCTGTCAAACGACATGAGGTTAAGTAATTAATTACATAATTTAATTTTTTGGGTGAACTAAAGCTTTTTGAGTAGTTTTTGTTAGAAAACTTTACTTTAACATCTAAAAATGCCAAAACCGGAAATGACATGACGGGAGGGAGTGCGGTGAATTTCAACGATAGGAAAACAATAGATCGCAATGACATTTCGGACACTGAGGAAATTATAAATGTTTATTAATACTCATATGGCAGACCATAGACATACAGTTATGACACACAATTAGGGACAGGCCAGAATTAGACAGAACAACGATAAGAGGAGACAAATTGAGTTGTTGTGTGAGGAGAAACAGTGGAAAACAAAGCAGATGAGAGACCAGAGTTAGCTAATTATATAACATTATATACGCTAGCTAACGATATGAATGCTGTGCTCAGACTACAATACTGTACAGATTATTATCATGTATCAGGCAATAGCAAAGATAGTATTGGTCATCTAGGAGTATTGATAATTACCAACAACAGAAATTAATAAGCTTTGACCATCTGGCATATGTCACACTCGGTAATATATTTATCCACACCAAACGGTGTGTGATCTAACGTTAGCGGTTTCTCATCATGACTATTTTGGTAGTTAGCAAATGTTTAAAAAACTAGACTCACGGTACACTGTTCAAGTTTTCTTCGAGCTGCATCTGTGACGGATCCGCTACCATCACGTCTCCCGCCGGAGGCCAAACCACAGACAGTATAATTTTAGTGTTATTGTGTGTTTCATGCTCCTTTATACATTAATTCGGTGTTATGGGTTTATTTTGTGACGATTCACCGATAGTGTGAGGATGTATATGACGTTATGAGTATTAATTGAGTGAACTTGAATGTACCTACATAGCATGAATACAATTTTTACATTACCATCACATAATTAAAAGTGTGAGACTGTATGCATTGGTGTTTATGTACATGCTTTGGATTCATCAATGTTGAAATTGATTCACGTAAAAAACGACAAAGAAGCATTCTGTGTGGATGTTTATTCATTTAAAATGATCCTTTAAATATACATGAGTATTGCAATGTTGAACTCCATCATATCGCCAGGATGATAATCCTCCGGTCTAAAGTAAACACTACACACCACCACGTGTTTTGAAGCAGATGCAGAAGTCCTGTCTCTTCATCTGCACAAAACGCCACCATGCAACTTTTTTTTTTAGGAAACCTGTGGACTCGATGTCCTGACAGGCTGGACACAATAACTTATCATGACAATGATAAATTGAAAAAACTACAGAAAATACACAGACTCGTACTGAATACCGGCCTATTCTGAACAACGCAGAACCCTGCACTCGACTCCCTCTCATCATGTAATTTTACGCAATGTTGAAAAAACTGCGTTTTTTTTTTTACAAACAGCCAACAAAACGGCCACAGAGAGACTTTTCTTGTGGTGCCCCCCTGAGCACTTGGGGCGTGATGCGCGATATGGGAGCGGCGGAACTGTATGGATTTGTATGTGTATGTTTTTTTGTTTTTTTTACTTTCATAGATCACATACTCTCATCTGTTACCATTGACATGCATATGACTGGCAGACTGCAACGGTTGGAGTTATCTGGAGTTATCTTGGAGAAAATCTTAATTTGTGTTCTACTGAAGAAACAAAGACACCTACATCTTGGATGCCCTGGCAGTAAGCAGATAAACATCACAGTTTCATGTTTTGGTGAACTATCCCTTTAAATGGCAACCCAAAGTTGTACATGGTTATACTCACCTTTTGAAGTCTCCAGCTTGTCAGTCTCCTGCATTTCCACTGACTACCTTATTCATTAAGTGTTTACTTCAACCATTATCATCACTTACCTGTTTGACATTGCCTGTACATAAAGCACAGTGTTGTCACTCATCCTGTCTCTCTCTCTGTTATATCCTTACAATAGTCATATTATGAAGGACGTAAGTACTATGCTGGGGAGTACTGGAGCAGAACACTTAGAACATTACAGTTGTTAATGTTATGGTTTTTCATGCAATCTTCTTTCCTTTGTTTACAGCAGGGCAGAGCAATTTGAGACCTTACAGTGAATTACTCTTGTAAACATGCCAAAAGTTATTATAATGTGGACAGTTTCAGGCTATTCAAAAACATAATGTGCTGTATGTGTTGTTTCACTGGAGACCAGAGCCTCCAGCTCAATAGTTTCAAACGAACCTATATGCAAACATTAGGAAGATGTTTATGCATAAATTAAGTTATTATTATTATTATTATTATTATTATTATTATGCATGGTGGTTACATATGGTCTAGCTGCAACATTCCAATATTTTAACAACCAAAGCTGGACTCGGATCCAAATCCTGAATTCCACATATGCATATCGTACTTCCTTGCAGTTCCTGTACTCTCCTTTTGAAACAAATAACTTCCAGACCAGAAGCCAGAATAGGTTGTCTGGGAAATTTTATTCACCTTGGTTGGGTGCATCTATTTGGAGGTTAAAATTTCATCCCAGCAAACCACATGCACTCAAAATCTGTATATTTCCCCCACACAGCATGTTGAACACTGTATCATACTGTGCAACACATCTCACCTTTGACAGACACAGGATGAGCCTCAGAGATTGTTAATAATACATTGCACAATATGATTTTATCTTTGAAGCTGGCTCCAATGTATCAGCACAAACAGTGGCATGAGCCTCCTCAAACTCTTTGTGCTGTGGTGTAGGTAGGAGAGCTTCATGCACTGAGGTCATCAGCTCAGGTATGAATATTTCATCAGGTGCTATCTGGCTTCCATTTGCACAGGGTCACATTTATCAGGTATTGGATGTCCTCATGCTCAATTATTCAGACCTGCTTGTCAAATTCATGATCATGGAGACCTATGATGACTTTTTCTATAATGCCTAACTCGTGAGTTACTATCTTCTCCTTCTCTCAAAATCTCTCTCTCTCTCTTGGTCTTTCATATGGTCTCCTCTTTACACTGGAATAATGGTATTTCTTTAGTGTAAGAAGCGCTCTATAAAAATAAGCTAGTCGTCTACAACAATATTAATAGTTACAGATCCTGTTGTTTCCATTTTTAGAATGAGCTCATTAATCTTCTACCTCATCTCACGGATGAAGTAACTGTGTGCAATGCTGGGCAGTAAATGGAGTGGAAACCTTAAACATTAAATTTGTTAATATTATGCTTTTTACCTTCCGCTGTTTATTTCAGGGCAGAAAAATGTGAGACTTTCTGTGAATTACTCTTGTAAACATGTCAAGGGATAATATAATGTGGACAATTTCAGGCTATTCAAGAGCCGAATGTATGTTGTGTATTTTTGGAACCCACAGCCTTTACATCACACAACAGGTGCCATTTAGTACATAAACGGTGCATTTAAAGGTGCCCTAGAATGATTTGAAACAATATTTTAAATTGTTTTCTGATATCTACATAGAGTGTGTGTGTGGCTTATTTAAGGGAAAAAATTGTCCAGATACAGTTTTACAGGTCTATTTACAACCCTAGAAATTGAGCCTAGTATGTAATGCTCTGTTTTTGCCTTATTTGGAAGGGTCATGAATATTAATGATGAGCTCTGCTCTGATTGGCTTATTTCAGCAGCTCACACAAGTGCAGTTGTTCAGCTAGCTAACACAATCACAAACAGCACAACCAGCTCATGAGTCCTGACAGAACACAGATAGACTGAATGACATTTTAAGCAGAACATCTCAAATGGAGATTGCTCAAATGCAGCTTACTTGTTTATTGGTGTTTTCTGATCACCTCACGCGAAAGAGACCTTGCGTGCATATAGTTGCTAGATTGCTAGTTGCTAGATGTTTAGGTAAAACACCGGATAGAATATGTGTTCTTTTTTTACAGAAAAGCTCTGCTTGGGGATTAAAATGACTAAACTCTGGCAACCGAAAGCACAACGACTTCAAAAGCTCCTCTTTTTCCTCCGACACAACCAAAACCAGGGCTTTAGTGCAAAACCAACTACATTTTAGACTTTCTTCATAAAAACGATATTGCATGTTTATATAGTCACAATGTACGCAGTGACTAGTTATGTATGGTACTTGGAGTTTCCTATTGTTACTGTACTAGCATCTTGCGTTATCTAGACAATGCTGTCTCTCTAAGAAACTTTCAATTTAATCAGAATTTTTTTAGATAGTCAATAAGTGGATAAAAAACGCTACTTACTGCTTGCAGCAATATAGTTGGAATTGCCTCTTTTTTCAGTTTTAGATGCTGAGCGTAGACTGCTTGATATTGTCCCAGGTTAGGAAAAACTGTCCGTGGTGAAATGGGCAGAGCAAACAAACAATTTTGAATTAAATTGTTGCAGTATCCGATTATAAATAAACATCAACTATGCCCGTTGAGATTTTCTATCTGTGAGAAGGGTATGAAAAGTCCTCACATCCCCTGCACAGCCTGGAACAAACATTTGTGTCCATGATCTGCCATTTTCGCTGTCCTCGCATGACGCTTGTTTACCTGCATAACCCGATGATTCGGCTGCAGTTCCGCCTGACATTGAACATGAACATTGATTTACATATGAAGGAGGAGGCAATGGTGTTTGAAACTCCCTGTATGTGATTTCCATGTGCTGAACTCTTGTTATTTCACTATGACAAGGTTAATTAAATTTTTCATTCTAGGGCACCTTTAAATAGTTTTCAAATAAACTATGAAATAAGTGTAAGAAAGATGTGCTCTAAACTGTTTTTTTATTACAGACTTTTATATTGATAAATTAAGATAAAGATAAATATGCTTCAGATATGACAAAGTCAATCTATCAATTTGTGATGAGAAAGGTCTTTGGTTTAAACACTGTCAAGTGGTCTGAAAAGGTCACATCCTACACATAAGGTCACATTTGTGTGTGTGTGTGTGTGAGAGAGAGAGAGAGAGAGAGAGAGAGAGAGAGAGAGAGAGAGAGAGAGAGAGAGAGAGAGAGAGAGAGAGAGAGAGAGAGAGAGAGAGAGAGAGAGAGAGAGAGAGTTTTTTGAGTTTTTCACAACAACTTTTATTTCTCAGAGCTTCACACTGTAACTTTTACATCCTAATCACACTCTTGTTACATACTTATTGCAATGCCAAATCAAAAAACAACATTCCATCCACAACTGTGCAAATAGCTTCGTTATGTCCCCACCTTTGCAAAAAACCTTCATAATCATTAACCAACTTATAAAACTTAAAACCAATCAGAACTCGACTTTTCAACTTTTTGCCCCACTATACCTTCTAGTTTTATTTTCCTTGATATATATATATATATATATATATATATATATATATATATATATATATATATATATATATATATATATATATATATATATAGCTCTTTTAGCTTGTCCAACCAAGAAATTTAGCAGTTGACCTTTGCTTTTTTTGTGCCGCTCTATAACATGGACCGAGAATGAAATTCTGACTGGAGAAGTTGTCACCAAAATTAAGAAACATTAACTTGAGTATACTAAACAAATTCATTAATCTTAAACATTCTAAAAAGCAGTGAAAATCGTTTCCCTTATTTTACAGAAAGGACATTCATCAGACACATTGGAATTAATAACGCTCACAAATGCATTAACAGCAACTGTGCCATGCAATATTTTCCAAGATTTATTTTGAAGATCACCAGTGTGCTTTTCTAATGGTGACTTATAAAGAATTCTCCATACAGGTTTAACATCATCTTCCAACCCCAGTTTTTCTCTCCACACTGTATCCATTCGTTCTTTAAGAATTGTTTTGTTTAAAACCTTTACATAGCATTTATATAACACTTTACTTTGAACATCTTGAAAATTCAAATTCTCCAGACTTTTCAAATCCAAAAAAACGCCACTTAAACCCTTTAAATCAGGAGTAATTAACATTATTGGAAATGGATCTGTAGTAGTATAAACCACTTGGCCGTTATAATATTCTTTCAACAACATTTTTTCTTCTATTGACAACCTTTGCATTAACAAATCTAACACTTTTCCAACATGTCTTACAGATTGAATTCCCAAATGGGATGCCACTGCTTGAGCGTTACATAGCTCAGGACCACCAATGTCCATTAAATGATGTAACTTTAATGTTTTGGATAAACACAGTATTTGAGATAGTCCTGGTGTGGCTTCACAAGTCACCTCCAACCTCGCTCCATGAACAGCCAGTACAGAGATGTTGTGTCTTGCCTCTGTTTTTTAAAAAGATGCCAGACATTAAAAAGTCCTTTGTAGAATTGAATCGACGTATTCCACTGTAGTTTGCCGAAGTCTGTTAGAAAGAGTCCTGAGTTCAAATTCAATCCACTCACTTGATTAAAGATTATGTCAGCTACTTTCCTCCATACCAAGTTCTCTGGTCCAGTCAAGTATCTCTGTATAAACAACAATCGAAAAGTTGCTCTTCTGCTGGCCAGATGTATGAGTCCTTGTCCGCCCTTCTCCGTGGGGAGAAACAGTATGCTCTGGGCAATCCAGTGAAATCCACTCCAGAAAAAGTCTACTAAAATGGCTTGTAGTTTTGCCAAAATCCCAATAGGAGGATCAATACAAGTCAAACGGTGCCATAACATTGATGCAACCAAATTGTTAATAACTATAACTCTCCCTCTAAATGACATCTTTGGCAAAAGCCACTTCCATTTGTCTAATTTCCCTTTTACTTTTTCTAAAATACCTTCCCAATTTTTTTGTATCATAGACTCATTCCCAAGATAAACTCCCAGATACTTAATTCCATCATTTCTCCAGGACAGGCCTCCTGGTAAACTAGGAGGAACTCCATCCCATTTACCACACACCAATGCCTCACTTTTAGGCCAGTTTACTTTGGCTGAAGAAATAATGCCAAAATCATCAATAATTTTCTTTAACATCAATATATCATTTTGATCTTTAATCATAACAATAATATCATCAGCATAAGCTGATAATTTGACTTTTTCACCTGATTGTGGTATCGACCAGCCTTCAATGTTATTTCTGATTTTTACTAACAGAGGTTCAATCACCAAGGCATACAACATTCCTGACAATGCACATCCCTGTCTGATCCCTCTTTTGACTTTAAAAGGTGCACACAAACCTCCGTTTATCTTCAGCACACTCTCAATGTCCTGATACATAACCTTGATCATAGCAATAAAACCTGGGTTGAACCCAAACTCCTCCAGTGTACGCCAGAGATAGCCGTGCTCAACCTGATCAAACGCCTTTTCCTGATCTATGGAAATAAGACCAGTATTTAAACCCAATAACCTAGAGACTTCCAAACTATCTCGAATCAAAAATATATTATCAAAGATGGACCTCTTAGGCACACAGTACGTCTGATTGTGATGAATGACCCGACCAATTACCTCCCTCAGTCTTATTGCCAAAACTTTGGATACAATTTTCAAATCAGTGCACAGAAGTGAAACGGGTCGCCAATTCTTCATATCCTTCAAATCTCCCTTCTTTGGCAGCAGGGTTATGACTGCCCTTCTGCAGCTCAGTGGTAGCAAGCCATCAGCCAGACTCTCACTCAGTACTGCAAGCAAGTCATCCCCTATTACTGCCCAAAAAGCCTTGTAAAAGTCACTGGGGAGACCATCCATCCCAGGTGCCCTGCCACATTCCATGCCCTGCAGTGCAATCTGCAATTCTGCTATGGAAATGGGCTTCTGAAGTTCAGCATTCACTTCATTTGGCACTTTTGGCAACCCTGTATGAAACTCATTGACCGACTCATCCACTTCTGGGCTCTCACTCCTATACAATTCTGAATAAAAAGACACCGCCCTTTTTCTAATCTCATTAGGCTCTGTTATGTCTGTTCCAGTTATTGAGTATAGCGAGTGAACATAACGACTTTGACCATTCTTTTTTTCTAGACCAAAGAAGAACTTAGTCGGGCCATCCATCTGCTCAATGCTCTGAAATCGAGAGCGGACCAGTGCGCCCTGTGCTTTAACACCTAACAGTTCATCTAACTTACTCTTTTTGGATTTGAGGAGCTCACTATGCCCTTGGTTTCCCGTGGATGCTGTTGAATTCTGCAGTTCCACAATTTCAATCTCCAGGTTTTTCATTGACCTGGAAATGTCCCTGGAAACATTGAGTGTGTACAGCCGGCACAGTTGCTGTATTTCCACTTTACCACAATCCCACCACTGTCGTAAAGATCTATATTCTTGCTTTTTCAACCCAAACTGCTTCCAAAAATATGTAAATGTCTCAATAAAAGACTTATCTTGCAACAGTAAGACATTAAAGTGCCAATAAGCACTTTTGGGTTTTATATTTGCTATATAAATATTACATTCAACTAAACAGTGGTCAGAAAAACTTACAGGTAAAATCACACATTTCTTTATGACATTAAAATGATGCTTACAACAATAAAATCTGTCAAGTCTAGCCAACGTAATTAAATTCTCTCTTGCCTGTGCCCATGTATATTGTCTTTCATTCTTATGCAATATTCTCCAGATATCATAGAGATCATGTTCAGCAATGATTTTCAACATTTCATGCTGAGATGCAATATGAGGCTCTTTATGGTTCCTATCTACTTTAGCATCTGCTGTGCAGTTAAAGTCTCCTCCCATAAACATATACTCTTCTTGTTCCAAACTAGAGAGAGCATCATTCAATTTTTAAAAAATAAACCCTCTCAGGACCACAAACAGGAGCATAAATATTTAAAAAAATTAAAACAAATTTTTCAAATTTTGCTCTAACTTTCAAAAGTTGCCCTTCAACAATGTGTTCAACTTCATATGATAAAGGTTTCATGTGTTTTTGAAAAAGAACAGCTACACCACCACTAGATTAACTTTTATGACTTAAAATAACTTCTCCATCCCATCCCATTTCCAATCAGTCTCATTTTTTGCATCACTATGGGTCTCTTGAACCAACATCACATCATATTTCTTTTGTTTTATTAATTCAAAAAACTTTGTTCTCTTCCCACTTTCTCGTAGTCCATTTACATTGAGTGTGCCCAATCTTATCGTGCTCATAAATGTATGAATAGAGACCAGAATTGGGCAAAACCACCAAAAATACAACACAAGAAAAATAAAGAAATCAATCTGTTTCAAATTCATCATTAAGTATATTCATTTTAATCTTTTGCACAAGTTTTTTCAATCTGTAAATCTCTTGATTCGTCAAACTGCTTGCACCTTTCTCTTTCATTGACATTTTGGCTGAATTGACAAACAATTCTCGATCAGGGAAATAATCTTCCACTCTCACTCCTTTCATTCCCTTAGTTGTTTGTAAGAATTTTCTTATTCTGTCAATCGTATAATCACTTCTAGCTGATCTTTTTTGTGAGGCTGAACTCACAGATCCTGAAGAATCACTCCCACTTTCTGGGGCAGATTGAGACTCATCAACATTATCTGATTCCATCTGAATCTCTGAATTTTCAAAAGCTTTTCCTGATACTTCACCACCTATTTCTTTTCTACCTCTCTTCCCACAGCCTTTTTTTCTGCAATTTCCGTTTAATTGCAGGTGTTTTAAACACACTTTCATCTTCTACCATTTCCAGATCTTCCTCACCTCCAATTACAACCAAAGAATCAGTTGCCTCAGACTCTTTCATGTTTGCTTTTATAGCCTCATTCACAACCTCTTCCAAGTTTTCCTTTTCAACTTCATTAATATTTCCATCTCCATTTTCTGTATCAGCACTCGATCTTTCACCAGTTTCGGACTGTCTCTGTTCTTCATTTCTACCCAAATTTGTTTGATTCTCATTTAGAGGCATTACTGAATCAACCTTCTCAGGACAAGCACGAATTATATGTCCCTCCTGCCCACAGCCAAAGCACTTCATACTTTCTGACGTTGCATAAATCACATAATCGTAATTGTCCACCTTAAATTTCATGGCTAAGCTTAGCTCTTCATTCTCATTTTTTAGAATCATATATGTCTGTCTTCTAAATGAAACCACATGTTTCAACTGAGGTAACTTACTCCCTAAAGCAATCTTCCTGATTTTAGACACAACTTTACCATGTCTCATCAATTCCCTTTCAATCATCTCATCTCTGATGAACGGCGGTACATTTGAAAGCGTAATCCTTTTAGCCGGCTGGACTAATGGCATTACCGGAGTAAACGCACTGTTGACGACAATGTCTTTCACTACAACATCATTAACTTTCTCTACACTATTCAAAAAGAGCACTACAGCACTATTCATTCTAGCTGCAGACAAAATACTAGAATATCCAACAACTTCAGCGACTGCAATTGTACAATCCTCCACAGAACAACGCTCTGCAGTGATGATTTTAATTCCAATTCCGAGATTGGACCAGCACTCCTCATTACTCACAGAGGCTTCCCATGATTTTCAACTACTATCGGGTCGACTAACTGAGATCCACAACAGGTTGGAACAGGTGGCACAGGTGGTTGGAGGAGGAGAGGGTTCTACTTCCTCAGCTGGGAGTCCGAGCGGATCCGAACGTGAGCCCCAGGCAGTTAATCCTCCCAATTATGACGGTGACGCCAAGACCTGCAGAGCTTTTCTGAATTAAGGTCCCGTTTCATCTCTGCTCCTGTTCTTTCTTTTCCTGATCCGGCTTACCAATTTATAGTGGAGGTAGATGCATCTGATGTCGGGGTAGGCGCCGTTTTGTCTCAGCGGTCACCCATTGACGGGAAAGTGCATCCATGCGCCTTTTTTTCTCACCGGTTAAACCCAGCAGAGCGTAATTACGACATAGGTAACCGGGAGCTGCTGCCGGTAAGACTCGCCTTGAGTGAATGGCGCCACTGGTAAGAGGGAGCCTCGGAGCCCTTTCTTGTCTGGACGGACCACAAAAATTTAGAATACATCCGTTCAGCCAGGAGTTTAACATCCAGACAGGCTCGCTGGGCACTCTTCTTTGATCGTTTTAACTTCACCCTCTCGTACCTGCCGGGTTCTAAGAATGTTAAACCTGACGCTCTCTCCCGTCTGTTCGGTGGCACAGAGTCTGAGCGGTCCGAGACCATTATCCCAGAGGGGAGGGTGGTTGGGGCTCTCGTCTGGGGCATCGAACAGCGGGTGAGAGAGGCCGGTCGAGGGGTGAATGTTCCTGATGGGTGTCCGTGGGTCGTCTGTGGGTTCCCGAGTGCGCTCCGATGTCGTCCGGTGGTGTCATGAGTCCAGGTTTGTCGGCCATCCCGGGGTTCGGAGAACGTTGGCAACCGTCCGTCAACGTTTTTGGTGGCCTTTCAATGGGTCCGGACGTCAGACAGTTTGTGTTAGCCTGTCAGGTTTGCGCTTGTAATAAAGCCTCTCATCAATTACCCGTTGGTCTGCTTAAACCTTTGCCCGTTCCCTCCCGCCCCTGGTCTCACATAGCCGTTGATTTTGTCACTGGCTTACCGGCGTCTGATGGTAACACTGTTATTTTGACTGTGGTGGATCGCTTTTCAACACTGACAGGGAGTCGGAGCCTTCGGGATTTACAACACAAGATCATCCACTTCTCCTGATATATGTAGCACTACGTGTGGGAACAGGGTAGAAAATGATTGTGTTAGTTGATCTGTAAAGTTATCACAGGCTGTGGCGTCCAAGCCGCCATTATGTTTACAACACTGACAGAGCCTGCTGGATTTACAACACAAGATCATCCACTTCTCCCGATATAGGGTGAATTTAAGGTGGTTTGGACACTTTTTGGCATTGCAATGACTTGGGAAAAGTGACCCAATCACCCTGAATTCACCCTATGTGAAATTACTTGAGGGAACCGTGTAGAAAATGATTCTTGTGCTAGTTAGTTGATCGGTAAAGTTAACACGGGCTGTGGGCGTTTGTGCCGCCGTGAACATTATATGTTTACAACACTGACAGGGAGTCGGAGCCTGCTGGATTTACAACACAAGATCATCCACTTCTCCTGATATATGTGACACTACGTGAGGGAACAGGGTAGAAAACGGTTGTGTTAGTTGATCTGTAATGTTATTACGGGCCATTATATGTTTATGTAACACTTCACTCAATTTAGTACAGACACAAAGTCTGCGTATGGACCAGTTAGATCAGAAGGCTAGATTCGTCTGCAGATAATAAGGATGTCACAATAATGAACCACTCATCAAACATGTAAGGTTAACTCGATGTAGTTCTTTCCAAGTTTCAAAATGTAAATGTGATAATTGGAATGTATGACATGGAGGGGGGAAAAAGAAAGGAAATACAAGTGTCACAGGCCGGCCCTTCTCTGGGCCTCTCACGCTCCGTAATCTACACCACCCTTGGGGAGTCGGACTGAAGCAGACACAGGACAATGGCAGGCAAGTTCAATTCAATTTATAATTTATTGGTTAAAAAAGGTAATCTAAAATCTGTATGCTTCTGGACAGGGTCGTCCGTCCAACGGACCCGCCGGGGAGGCTTCCTGTCGCGTCCAAGGGCAAGAGGAGGGTAGAGGTAGGTCGATGCCCCGTGAGTAGGGCTTCCTTACGGCTGTTCCGGTAAGTGTCAAAGGGGACTCACACTGGAGGGACTCCATACACAACCCCAAGGTGAGTATTCAGGTACGTTCTGATCGTCGCAGCGCTCACGCCAAAGGCATCTACTCGGGGCCGTCCAACTGGGGGACGTTCCTGTAATACAGACAGACGAGTACAGAAATCCACTCCTCTTCACACTTCGTAATCAAGGGACTCACGCTGAAGGAACTCTGTACACAGCAACAAGGTGAGCATACAGATACGTTCTGGTCGCGGCACTTGCTGGAGGCTTCCACTCGGGGACGTCCAACTGGAGGACGTTCCTGTAATACACAGATAGGGACACAGCCGACACTCCTCTTCGCTGTTGGTAACACCAGAGCATATAATGGAAACCCCGCTCGTTGTAAGCAAACAGATCGGTGCACAACAATTGCTCCTCTTCACTACTGGCAACACAGGGCATTCGATGGAGATTATTCACTGTAAACAGGGCATTCGATGGAGATTATTCACTAAACAGGGCATTCGATGGAGATTATTCACTGTAAACAGGCAGGCAAGTATACAACATTTACTCCTCTTCTTATGTTTGGAACATGAACGACACTCAGGTGGGTAGTAGACACACGGCGAGTTTAGGCTCACACTACAGACATCACACAGTGCATCACATCAATTCATCACGGCAATTTCAAACCTCAGTGGAAAATACATACAAGAGGGCCGTTTGTCCCGTTCCAACCTGGCGTTCACATCAGCGGTTCCTCAACCATGAAGAGAGTGGAGATCGATAGACTTACTCACAATCCTTTCCAACACTTCACAGTCCAGCGAACTTCCCTTCTTCTCACACTCAAATACGGTGCCCGGTCTCCAGTCTCGTTTCCTCTGAACTTCCGCCCATGGCTCTTCCCAAGGGCTCCAGCTTCCACTGCCAGAGAACACAACAACAAGACGCCACCCGAAGACTCCCTAAGATGACTCTGCCCTCTCCTTTTATCCTCCTCTTCAGCAGCGTGTTTGTAATTGTACACCGCTGTTCAATTAGCGCATCATCCCCGTATTCGCGGGATTCGCTACACCCGGAACTAACCCGGTGTTCCCTTATTATGGGTCCCGGGAGGCGATCGCGGCGAAATTAGTTCCGCTTTTTTAGTTCCTCTTTTGTCACCGTGTGACACAAGTATAATAAAAAAAAAAAAAAACAATGTGTACAATGTATATTTCCCAAACAAATAAAACTAAAACAATTTCTTTAAAACCCCAAAAGTTCTCTGTTATCCTAAACTGTTCTCTCTTATTTCCCATACAGGATTCAAGACTCAGGGGAGCTCAAATGACTCAAAAGGTAAGTGTAATCACCAAATAAAAAAATAATTTCTATGAACCAATGAAATTAATTTCTCATTTGTTTTTCTACTAGGTTTCACTAGTCTCTTTCAGTTTTTTTTTTCTTTTCTGAATTAATCAATTTAACCCAGTTATTGAGGAATTCACCGTATGAATGAAACTTGAATTATTGAAAAAATGAGAAAAATAAAATTTAAAATTTAAATCCCTTTTAGAAATGTGGCTATTTATGACTTCAAATTAATAAACACCAGAGAAATAAAAGAAAGAAAAATAATATAATAAATAAAATATAAATTACATTGATCAAGCAAAAACAATAAATTCACATTTAATTCCCGTCACAGAAATTTAAACCTCAGTTTTAAAAGTTTTGTTCTGTAGCTCAGTCTCTCAAATGATTCACAACTTTGGGAATATGGAATGAACCACGATTGTGTGCATTTCTCAGTCTATCCTCTGCGATTGGATCCTTTTGGAAGAACAATGAATCAGATAAGTGCTGTTAGTTCAATCCTACCGTCCAAATCGGCAATGACAAGATCAGTATCACAAAATCACGCTCGCTGTTAGGTCCGTGTGGCTCGCCAGTCCCACTCCCTCAGCAAACACGGGAGTTAGAACCATAGACAGTAAAAGAAATGGACACAGCGATCCCATTGACTTCAACAGAGAGAATTGAAGTCAATTAAAAGCACTTACTTCCTGATGGCTGAGCGTACTTTGACGACGTAGATGTGACGTATGCAACCTGTCTGACAGTTGTAAGTCCTCTAGTAGTTATGGAGAGTGAAATCTGAATCATGTTGTTTAAATATTTTGTCCCGTTGCTTTTGGCTCTCTATGGGCTTCTCCCCATGCTTCTCCCTTGTCTTTATCGGAATTTATGCCTCCACGTCCCCCTGATTGCCTCCATAGACAGTAAAAGATTGCCCCCGAACTTCTCCTTCTGCCTATACGGTAATTTCTCTACTACGCGACAGAGTCACATTGGTTATGACGCAATAGTTAGCCTATTTTTTTTACAAAAACAGCTTCTACGGGACGATAGAGTAAGATGCAAGGTAATGGAGCCTATTATACATTGTCGTGTTTCTTTAGAAATAAACAATGGACAAATGGAGTCTTTAAACGCCTCAGATGTTAAGTTATTCACTGTCAAAGTGACGCCAAAGTCAATGGGATGCTAACAGCAGGTGATGGCTTGGTTAGCAATGGCCGCCCCTATGGAAGGTACGCTTTCGGGGGCTGGATTACCCCCTTGGTTAGAACAAAATCCAGGAATCCAGAAACTCCACTCCGTTAAGCATCGATCATGTTGCAGCAACTCAGCAGTGCACTTGACAGGACAAAGATTCACTCAAATCCAGAAAAATAGACAAGAAAAACAGAAAAGAGAGAAAAAAAAACTGACCTTGAATACAAGGTCACAAAATCATCCTTAGTATTTTGTCCAAAACATACAGATCTCACATCCATTACCACGGTTTAACACAGCATCAAAATGGCGATCGCATATTTACATATGAACGTTCAACATTCGTTCACCACATGTGGTCTTATATCATACATATCAAAATTATAGGAAACTACAATACATCGTTCTCTTTTTTCTTTACATTTCACTAGTATGAACATTTCAGGAATATTTTACCCAGATTAATACATGACATGAGAATTTTAACTCACCAAAACACTTTGAGCTTGAACACTCAATCTCTTTTAGGTCTGTAGATTTCTTACAACTTGACTTTTTCTGCTCATCCAGCTCTCAGAAATAAATGAACTCTGTTTCCTCATAAAACGTATTTTTCAACGCACTATGCGTTACGAGGCTTCTTCTCAGTAGCTGCGTCACGCATTATAAATCTCAAACAATCTTTTTCACATGAACTCCACTTCTTCACAGCCAAAATAGTCTCTGGACATGTATAACTTCAATTAAATGGGGGTTTGGTTACCTCTCTCTTTTTTGACCATACATGTGTTTGCATCCCTGAAACCCAAAATAAACATTAAAAGACACTGAGCTCAGTCAGTCTCTCACTCAGTCTGTGGCTCAGCGCCAGTCAGCGCGCTAAAGCAGATTTTAAGGGACCAGCCTAGACTGATCACACGAGTTTGATCGTACGTGTCAAAGGTTTAAGAACCTTCTGCATCTACTTCAGGGCCTCTTCGGTGTGTTCCAGATTTTAGGACCCTTTGGTGCTCCAGGACATTAGCATCCCACAGATCTTCGTGTTCAAGACTGTTTAAAGAGATTCCAGCACCTTTCCCCACTGCATTGCCACCCATCACAACGAGTGGAAGAATTCACAGCTATCAGACTGTTTACTCAACTACGTGGAACGTAAATATCACTTAACCAAACCTCTTTCCAGAGACCTTGGCATTGTTGTATATTATCAGTATATGATTTCCTAATTTACATACATTTTCTTGTTTATCTTTTGTTAATACAATCTATTTTATTACAATTGTGTCTTCCTTGTGCTGATAATACAGAAGAGGCTCTGCAAGATTTAAATATCACCAATCTTTCAGATAAATCAGCTGACCAACTCTCCCCACTTAACATTCATTCTAAATGATTGGACAGCCTCCTATTTGGAGTGTTCTCATACAGCCAAGGTAAAAGACCTAGACTAGTGTCTCAAACTAAGAGAGGGGGAAGTGGTCATCTGATGTACTCATAACCACACCTTAAGTGACGTTTTAATCCAGAGTGACGTGATTAACAATCACTACCTTACTTAGTGTCCTTGGATGGACGAAAGTAAAATCACGACATAATTGGCGTCCCTGGGTGGGCCCGAGTGAAATTTTTACACTAGCAAAGCAGAGAAATGTTTAATCTCATGGCATCAACACATATAAAAAAAGTTGGGACAAGGCCATGTTTACCATTGTGTGGCATCATCTCTTCTTTTTATAAGAGTCTGCAAATGTCTGGGGACTGAGGAGACAAATTGCTTAAGTTTAGTAATAGTAATGTTGTCCCATTCTTGTCTAATACAGACTTCTAGTTGCTCAACTGTCTCAGGTCTTCTTTGTTGCATCTTCCTCTTTATGATGTGCCAAATGTTTTCTATGGGTGAAATATCTGGACTGCAGCTTTGCCATTTCAGTACCCGGATCCTTCTTCTACGCAGCCATGATGTTGTAATTGATACAGTGTGTGGTCTGGCATTGTCATGTTGGAAAATGCAAGGTCTTCTCTGAAAACGACGACATCTGGATGGGAGCATATGTTTTTCCAGAACTTGGAAATACTTTTCAGCATTGATGGTGCCTTTCCAGATGTGTAAGCTGCCCATGCCACACGCACTCATACCATCATAGATGCAGGCTTCTGAACTGAGCGCTGATAACAACTTGGGTCCTTGTCTTCTTTAGTCCGGATGAAATGGCATCCCAGTTTTCCAAAAATAACTTAAAATTTTGATTCGTCTGACCACAGAACAGTTTTCCACTTTGCCAAAGTCCATTTTAAATGAGCCTTGGCCCAGTGAAAATGCCTGCGCTTCTGGATCATGTTTATATATGGCTCCTTGTTGACCTATAGAGTTTTAGCCGGCAACGGTGAATGGCACGGTGGATTGTGTTCATCAACAATGTTTTCTGGAAGTATTCCTGAGCCCATGTTGTGATTTCCATTACTGTAGCTTTCCTGTATGTGATCCAGTGCCGTCTAAGGGCCCGAAGGTCACGGACATCCAGTATGGTTTTCCAGCTTTGACCCATACGTACAGAGATTGTTCCAGGTTCTCTGAATCTTTGGATAATATTATGCACTGTAGATGATGATAACTTCAAGCTCTTTGCATTTTTTCTCTGAGAAACTCCTTTAAGATATCGCTCCACTATTTTTCGCCTAATTGGGTCACTAATTGTTGATCCTCTGCCCATCATGACTTCAGAGAGACAGTGCCATTCTGAGAGGCTCTTTTTATACCCAATCATGTCGCCAATTGCCATAATAAGTTGCAAATTGGTCCTCCAGCTTTTCCTTATATGTACACAGCAAATTTGAAAGTGTTAAATTAACTCACACAGTGTGAAAATTAACACTTTTTCGGGGTTTATATAGGTCCACACTAAATCGAGTTAAACTAACACTTTAAATAGTGTTACTTCTTTTAACACTTGTATAGAGCAAAAACAACACTACAAGTGTTTACCGTTAACACCATGTGTGTTCACCCCCCGCCCCATTTACACCAAGTTAGTGTTGAAACTACACTAGGTGAGTCAATAATTTACACCAAGTTAGTGTTGAAACTACACTAGGTGTGTCAATAATTTACACCAAGTTAGTGTTGAAACTACACTAGGTGTGTCAATAATTTACACCAAGTTAGTGTTGAAACTACACTAGGTGTGTCAATAATTTACACCAAGTTAGTGTTGAAACTACACTAGGTGTGTCAATAATTTACACCAAGTTAGTGTTGAAACTACACTAGGTGTGTCAATAATTTACACCAAGTTAGTGTTGAAACTACACTAGGTGTGTCAATAATTTACACCAAGTTAGTGTTGAAACTTCACTAGGTGAGTCAATATTTTACACCAAGTTAGTGTTGAAACTACACTAGCTGTGTCAAGTTATCAAGAAACTAATTACCACACTAATGTAGTGTTCATACAAACCCTGATTAAGGTTATTAATTGTAATCTGTATTTGACTAAAGTACATGTGTGCATTAAATTAAATACATCAACACTAGCAGTTTGCTTTGACCTTCAGAAATTTTATTATCAACACAGATGCAACAATTACACCAACACAGAAGAAGGTACAATGTATTCACCATCATCTGACCCATATAAACTCTGCAGATCAAAAGGCCTGTAGAACTTTAAGCTGTTTGCTTTTACAAGTTCACCCAACTCACAGAATCTCTGTACTTTAAACGCATGGTGATGTTCTGAAAAATGTTCTGTGAAAAGTTTGTCGACAATGAAATACACAGTGCTGTCAATGAAAAGTATTTTCCGAATCTGACTGAAGACAGGAATTTCATCCTCAATTTCATTGCATACAATGAGGTCTGGTCTATATTCTGTCCCATCTATTTTGACCCAATTCATGGAATGCATACTTGTCTGAATGGGATTCTGTAGCATTCCTGCCAACTTTTCACCATTGTCAACATCATTCCAACAAAATGTTTTCATAGGTCCACACTCAACTTGACTCAATGGTGTCGTTTCCCAAAGATAGCCTATTGACATCTGATGACTTTTGCCAGAGATTTGGTGATGTTTTGAAATTCTTTAGTGTATTCTTAAAAACTTTATGCTTAGCCTCGAACCTCATGCTCCACATGTGAACTAACGGTCCAATTTTGCGAATGCAGGCTGGATAATGCACCATAAAATGGTGTTTGGGCAGCAAGTTTTTGTGTGGATACAACTCTTTAAATAACTCATGGTGCTCAATTGTTAAATACTTCAGGAGGACAGTCATGCCTTTAGAAATACAGGGGGAAAACACCAAGTTTAGAATTTGAAGTAAGAGCAGGAGCAAATGCCAATGTTTATCACCTAAGGGTACAATATCACCAAAGAGTAATGGAACATTTTTGATAAGACAGAGTGCCTGGATAGAGTTGAGCCCTATGCTATTTCCACTGTGCTCTAGATTAACCTTAGTAGGGCGATTTTTCTCTCCAAATATCCATAATCATATGAATATATTCTGGAGAGCAATTCCTCCAGTAACATTTTTTCTGAAAGATACTCAAACAGTAGTTTCATTTCAAATTGCACAACTCCCTCCAGGAGGTCATGCATCACATCTAGAGAATAGTTGTGGCACACATGAAAATACTGCAGACAATTAAGTGTTGAGTTTCTTTTGAGGCCATGTGTTGACTTGAGTTGAGGTCAGATTCTAATTCACTGCAGTGCTGTTCATAAATTATGCGATCACGCCAAAATAACCTAAAATCATCCTCATTGTAAAGTAACTGGACATCAGCTTTTCAGTTAAACATAGACGACAGGAGTAATGTCCACTAAATGATTCTGTGAACCCAAGAATTGAGTGCATCCCCAAGTTGTCTCCAATTACTTGACATATTGTGCCATAAACTCTACTCGTTGATATGGGTAGTTCAATACCATCTGACTCTAGAATCTTTATGTCACGAATCAGTGGTTCCAAGATGGGGTCAAATCCATACTTTTTCACGTCTTGCGCATGAAATAGAGCTATCAAATGGATATTCATCAGTCTTGAATTAAATTTTGGAGGTAAATTTCGAAGCACAAAATAAAGAGCACCAACCTTGTGTACACCACGTTTAGAACCAAGAGGGTTGGCAGTTTCAAATTCATCGTAGTACACCTGAATTTGTAAAGCACTGGGATGTTTTGAGAATAACGGATGGCTCTGGAAGTAGCTTCCATCACAGAAGTCCTCAAAATGTGATCTCTGCCTTCCTGTAAATTCTGTCAGCAGTGTACATACGTCTTCATTTCTACACATAAATTGTAATGTTTCCAAAATTGGGACATACACGTATGTTTCTTTTACTGGGACCTGATCATAACATCCAGTCTTTTGTTTCTCCTTGTGTCGTATCTCATGCCAAGCACAATTTCAACAGGTTCCACAACACCCCATTTGTCAACAAAATAATTACTTCTTTTAGTTTCGTGTTAAACACGGAAAAGGGATTCTCAAAATGCCCCAAACTATCTTCGACAGCTGATCTGACAGGGTTATTAAGAGGAATGACAGAAATCACATCTTGACGAGTTTGGCTATGCAGTTCCGTGGTGAGGTCCTCAAGGTCTGAAACAACTGATGATACTAAGCTATTGGCTATTCCACTGCACTGTAATTTGGCCACAATTGAGGCACATATGTCTGCTGTCTCTCTCCTGGAAAAGGTAGCATTATTCTCTGAGAGCAACTTGGGGATCACTTTCTTCGTTAAACAAGGAACCCGTCTGATTATTAACATTTTGAGAGGACATATCACCAGATGCTAAATCAAAACCTGGACAAGGATCAACATGAAACGGTTCAAATGCTTTGAAAACCAGAATATGAACAAAACTGCCGACTACAACCACTCTGTGCACATAACAACTTAAACTTTAACGAAGGGTAGAAACTGTGTGAGACTCTTAAATGACCTATCAAAGAGTGGCTGTTTGCATGCAAACTTTTACAGATGAAACACTTCAACATTTAAACTAATTTAAAAGTTTTGCACGCAGTTCCCTTACTCTAGGAGACTCACTTGAAAGACCAACGTCTATGTTGTAAACTGTGGTCTGGAGGAAGGTAAAGAAGTTGACCAGGGCTTCCTCGTAGGACAAGTTGAAGACGTAGTGAACTTTGAAAAGTTCATCAAAGGCACTCAAGGAGCTGGTTCCAGCGCAAGGGATGAGGCGCTTGTCTACTACAACATAAAAGTGGTCGATCCTGCTCTTTATCCTTCCTGATCCCAATAGGAATGGCTGGTGGCCCTCCCTCCCACTGAGATGGCCTTCAATACTGGTGCAGGACTGAAAAAAGCAAAAACAAAAATTAGATCAAATTAAATAAACCGGAAAAAAAAAAACCCAGAATTATAATGTGAAATGCATTAAATTTGGTACTGGTAACGTGCTCACAATCAAATTAGAAGATGAAGAAGAAGCCTATATAACCCAACTTAATCCAATATGTGGCAAAAAAACAGTTGCAGTATGCTTTGTGTATTACAGTGAAAGGACAACATCATTAAAAGTAATTTCACACACGCCCCACCAAAAACCAAAAAAACAAAACCACAACATTTGCAGGTACACCCTCAGCCAAACCAAGCTATGTGACTGACTTACTTCATTAGAACACAAACAAAGGGTTGTACATGGAAATCCAAGAGCTGTAGGTCAATAAAATGCAAGTGAACACGTGCAATCAGTTCAAAAGGTACAAAAAGGTCCAAAAGGTACATTTGTGCTGCGTTCCAGTTCATTTTTATTATACCCTTCACTCGCTAACTTCCCTCCGTCTCGTTCACTCGGATGTGCGTCATCGCTTACGTTGCATGAGGGCCCACTACTGGCGGAACCTTTGCAATCGGCTGAACTGGAACATCTTTAGCCCTTGATCACTTGCAATCCACTAAGGAGTTTTATTTTTGGGAATTTATTATTTATTTTTTCCTTTCTGAAATTGTTTAATGCAGTGCGTGTCTAAAAGTGGAGTGGAACGCAGCATTAGACAGTCACATTATGCCAGCGGTTTTGAATCCCGGTTCTGTGGACCCACTGCTCTGCACATGTTGTATGTCTCCCTTATTCAACAAACCTGATTCAGATCTTCACCTCATTAGGCAAGAGCTCCATGAGCTCACTCAAATGTAAATTGTCCTTTACATACTCTCAGGTTATTCCAAACCTGGATACATTTCTTTGTACTGCTGAACACAAAGGAAGATATTTTGAAGAAAGTTTTTAAACAATCTGCTTTGGGAAGCCATTGACTTCATAGTAGAAAAAAAAGTAGGATAGTTAATGGCTGCCCAAAGCAGCTTGTTTCAAACTTTCAAAATATCTTCCTTTGTGTTTAACATAATCCAGGAATACAACCTTTCCCTTGGTTTGAGTGAACTATCCCTTAAGGGTGTACTCACACTAGCCAGTTTGAACCGAGCCCGAGCGCGTTTGACCACCAAAGCGCGGTTCGTTTGACTAGTGTGAGAGCTCCGAACCGTAGCCGGGCCGGGCCCGCTTGGAAGAGGTGGGCCAGGGCACGGTTCAGTTGGACTCGGGCGTGGTTCGCATGCAGTATGGCGCTAACGCGCCGAACACTGAAACAGCTGTGCATTACTATCATCATTATGACAGCAAACTCCAAACTTTTACTACTTGGGTACACTTTTCGATTTAATAAAGTTTAGGTTCATAACGGTCCTGGTTCTCCCCTTATTGATGAACATGAATTGTAGTTTGTGAGTAAAGCTGCTAATTCTTCCATCAAAGTCAGCTGCCTCCATAATAATCTTCTGATAGCCTACGTGCAGTACAATCAAGTAAAAATCGCTGTGCGGCATAAATGATAAATCTATTAGGCAGTCTATTAGTGAAAGCACTTTTCTTTCGGTCTTCTTCAAAACAGAAAGTTGCATCGTGAATGACGTAAGCGTGCTCCGGCCCGGTACGTTAGTTGCAATGTGAGTGCAGGCCAGTGGGGGAGTCGGGAGGGGGGACAATCGTGCTCGACGCGGTACAAGGCAACCGTGCCTAGTGTGAGTACACCCTAAGTGTCTCAGGTCAGAGAAACAAAATGTGCAGAGGGTGAGTCACAAGGACCATGATTGAAAACCAATGCATTTGTATTTATAAGCAAAATTATAATTTAAACGTTCACAATGACTTTGCAACAGTATTGTGAGTTTTACCTTATGGAAATGCACAAGTCTGTCAACAGCCTCTGTTGGACTGATCTTCGTTTTCTTCTTCCCTGGAGGAGGTGGCAGGAGATGCAGCAGCAGCAGAACAGATGACATGTCACTGTCCCAATCTGAAGGCGTAGATGTTAAGGGTGGTGGGCAATTTAGGATAAAACAAAAACAAACATTTAGTGCTCACAGTAACAAGAAACCAGAGCAAATATGAAATTGACATCCTCACAAATCATGCCAACCATTTTCAGATCCTTGTCCACCTGCTGCATTGAGAAGACATCAATTTCTGCTGTTGAAGTAAGAGATTTGGCTTCGTTGATGATTTTTTGTTTGAATGCTGTCTCCCACCTCTCAAGAAACTTGTTGGATGTTTCAGAATTGAACAGCAGAGCAAAGTCCTGATTTATCTAAATGACAAAGCATATTACAAGAGGTTACTTGGGACTTTTCATCCTTTACCACCAAAATGGATAGTGTGTGCATGTTTGATAGACTAAGAAATCATGAATGTGCAAATTAGATGAACACAGTAATTAAAGTATTTACTTGAATTCTTTTAAAATCTATCACTACGCATGAAAGAGTCAAGAAGCAATCATAACTTAAAAGGTTACTTAAGTTATGTTCTCTTATAAGACACTTAAATAAAATACAAATAAAAAATAAAAAAAACAGGCATATATAAAACACACAAAACAATATTTGAAAAGGTGAATAAATGGTTGTATTTACCAATCCTTTTACATCCAAATATCTTGGAAAGACATCAAGGACGTCAGCTGATCTTTCAGGATTATGTACCAGTTCTTGTCTATGCTTAAAAGTTTCCTTCATCTTTTGCATAACTTCAGCTTCATCAGCTGTGTGGACAAGAAAAGAAATTGCCTCTCTGCATGCATCTCCTTCAAGTTGTTGCACATCATCTATCCTTCTTCGTCGACTTGGTCCTCCACTTTCAGTCATCTCCAAGCGAACACGTTTTGGGTTCTTCCTAGACAAAGTTTTAAGGCGCCAGGAGATGAACCCTGTTCCCTTTTCTGGATCGTAGAAATGCTCCTGTCAGAAAGATGAGAACACTTTGTAAAATCAGACGATATTGTTACATTTAATAGATAAACTGCTATTGGGTGCCACAATAAATGTTAAACTAGATTGTGTTAAAAGGACATCAATACAGAAGATTCTTACATAGCCCTTTGTTGAAAATGGGTCTCTCAGGCTAGGAAAGAGAGAAATAATGCCCAAAGCATAAGTTTCCGCTGTTTGCGGGTGGGGATCCTCCTACAAATGAAAAAATAAATAAAAATAATAAAAAGTTAATGCTAAACTTGACCTTGTTTTCTACACCAATTTACACTGCTGTGTGTATTTCTTGCATCTGTGCTCTGAAGTCTTACCGTGATTCTCTGTCATGTGACTGACAACAATATTAACAAGCTGCCGCCTGGTACTATGCTTTAAAGTTTTAGTTGTCTGGTATTCTTCAAGCACTTCCTCACCACCAGATTTTTCCCAATGCATCTTGGACAACCTGATTAAACATGACCACAATAAAGATGAACACTTGAAGACTGCTAAAATTGTGAATTATATGGTCAAGTTAACCATAAGGAAAAACATGCATACGTACCCGTTTTGCCTTTTCAGTGTCTATGTTAAAACTGTTGCTGGCTATTGCGGTTTGATTTTGCACTGCTCTCTCTGTCTCTTCATGGTCAGTTGAAGACAGTGAAAGAGTATCAGTGCATGTGCTGGGGGTTGAGCATCTTGTGGGTGAAAATTCTTGAGAGAAAAGCAAAACATAATTTTCATGTTTTCTCTAAAGGCATTACATCAAAAAGGGCTTTATTGTCTTAATGTTCTTTACTTCTGAAGTAAGAACTTTCCATCACAAATCAAATTAAAATGTTAGTTCAGCAAAAACTAAAATAGTGTTATTACTCGCTCTATTCCTTTCATATCCATAAGACCTTCCATTATCTATGGAACACACATTAAGATATTGTGGATTTAATCTGAGAGTTTTCTGAACTATCCATAGACACCAATGTCATTGCAACTTTCAAGGCCCAGCGCTGTACTGCGCTTGCTCTGTAAGCATAGGAGAATGACGTGGAAGAATAGAGATTGTTGAATAAAGCGTTATTTTGGTTGGTTTTGCACACAAAGTATTATCGCCACTTTATAACATTAAAGAGCCCCTATTATGGATTTTTAAAATTACCTTATACATGCAGTGTGTAACATAGCTCTCAAGTGAATGAAAACATCCTACACATTTTAAATCTAAAAGTGCAGCGTATATATAAAGTCATTGTCTCTCAAAAGTAAGGGTCGACTCAAGTCGAATCACTGAAAAATGTGGTGATGTGTAATGTATATTATGAATAAAAAAAAATAGTTTGGGACCTCTGATGCAAGTAAACCTGTTGTTGGAGACCTCAAACTAAAATAGTAAACTTTAAAATGGCATAAGGGCAATTTAAGATTGAACCACTGGAGTCACATGGACTATTTTATTGATGTCTTTACTTCCTTCCCGGACCTTGAAAGTGTTCATTACATTGATGTCTATGGAGAGGTCAGAGAGCTCTCGGATTTCATCAAAAAATATCTTCATTTGTGTTTTGAAGATGAACAAAGGTCTTACAGGTTTGCAAGGAATGAGGGCGAATGATTTATTTAAAAGGTATCATTTTTGGGTGAACAAACCCTTTAAAATAACATGAAAAAAAAACAAGGATACACCCTTGTCAATTCTGATTCTGCTATATCTAGCTGCAGTTGACACTGTTAAAGGGATAGTTCACTCAAATTAAAATGTGCAAATGGTTTACTCACCCTCAAGTCATCCTAGGTGTATATGACATTCAGAAAAGAAAAATAACTGATATTAACAAAAAAGTCCTGGCTAATCCAAGCTTTATAATGGCAGACTTGTTTTTGAAGTCCATAAAAGAGCATCCATCCATCATATAACTGCTCCACATGGGTCCGGGGGTTAATACGGGTCCAGGCCTTCTGAAGCGAAGTGGCGCATTAGTGTAAGAAAAATACCCATATTTAAAACTTTATAGACTAATATAAGTAACTTTTGGTGGATCGTCATACGCAATTCGACTTACGGCAAGAGAGTCACCCGAAGCGATATACAGGAGCGTTGCAAGCTTTGACGCCTCTTGCGGATAGGGCTGGGCAACAAACCCAAGCCCCTCTTCTCTTATATCGAAATCCATTTCTCCTTAAAAATTCTTGTTTTAGACTCTAATAGATGACTAATTTATTGTGTTTTGCTCTTTCCTCTTTGCTTCTGCGTTCATCAATACGCATGCATCAAGGGTTACTCTTTTGCCATAAATCGACTGCTGTAAGCTAGTTATTTTAGTCTATTAATTCTTATATATGGATTTTTTTCTTACACAAATGCAACACTTCGCTTCAGAAGGCCTTTATTAACCCCCCAGAGCCGTTTGCAGCAGTTATAGTGCAGATAGATACACTTTTATGGGCTTCAAAAACAAATCAGCCATTCACTGCTGAAAGCATGGAACAGCCAGTACTTTTTTAAATACAACTACTATTTTTTTCATCTGAAAGAAGAATGTCTTATACATCTAGGATGACTTGAGGGTGAGGAAATCATGGGGTCATTTTCATTTTTGGGTGTACTATCCCTTTAACCACCTGATCCTTTTGTTCACCTTTTAATCACTGGATATCTCAGGAACTCCAGTTCCTTGTTTTAGATATTATCCCAAACAAATCTGTGACAATATTCAAATAGCTAAACTCATAAGCAAGTAACTTAATTGTATCCTGCTAGTGTTGTAGCCTGGACTATTTTAGACAACGTTTGCATTATTAGCACTTCACATGTTATTGCCTCCTTATGATTTAAGTCAATTTAGAAAAAAGCATCTGCTAAAGATAAATGTGTTTAGGACACAAATGCATTGTCCCCAGAATAATTACACTGGAGTCCTTGAAAGAAAATCAAGTGTGTTATTATATACTTACCCTCAGACAAACCAGCAGAAATATTTTCTTCTGGACATGTTACAGTTAGGCATAAATGTGGACTGGCTTCAATCAATTCATGGAAGATGTCCTCTTCCACATTGGTGTCTGTGTCAAATACTTGAAGATCTGCAGTTCTTGCCAAACCAAATTTGCTCTTAACTGAAAAGTAATTTAACAATAGCATGGAAAAAATTATATAAATTATAAATATATCACTTTACATTAAGGTTACATTAGTTAATGGACTAAGAATGAACAATAGCCTACTTCTACAGCATTTACTAATTTAAGATACCGTAATGTTAATCTCAACATTTACTACACAAATCAAAAGTTTTTTTTAACATGAATGAACTATGAACTAAAATGAACAAAAACAGTTATATTTTATGAACTAATACTTAAGTTAGTTAACACATTAACGTTAACAATTATACCTTATTTTAAAGTGTTAAGCCCTGTGCTGTGGACTTGAGTGGGCTTATACCTCAAGCATATTCTATATGACTATACAGTTATACACAGATGCTATATAACTGCTACATATTTGCTATATGAATATAAGTAGCCTACGTTTCTAAGCAGTAGCACAAGATTCTTAACTTACCTTCATTGAGAAAATCTTGGAACGTACAATCACTGAGCAATTTCACAAATTTCTTCACACCTTGATACTGAACTTTCACCAGCATGGAAGCTGTCAAGAAAAATGCACATTAAAGAAAATCCAGCGAGCTGCTATCAGAAGCTCCATTTGGTCATCCAACAAATGTTAAATTAAAGTGAAATTGCAGCAAGTTAATTCGTATCTACTATCATGTAATTGTAAACGATTGCAAAGGAAGCGCGCGTAAAACACGTGTCTCGAGTGGACGTTAGTTCATAATCATATGCTGGCAGAAAGAAGTTCAGCAAATCACCTCCTGCTTGATTATCTGATCATGTATCTCCGCCGCATGTTACTTTGCAGACGAGAGTAACCGCTATATTCATGTAGCCTAGGCCATCCCACGCGTTTAAGGTCGACGTAAAAAATAAAAAATAAAAAAAAATATATATATAGGCTATATGACGCGAGTCACTGATTGCTATTCACTTAAACAGTCAGAGATTATTTGGGGAACAATGCACAGTTATACTAAAATATTGGACACACAAATGCATTACAATGTCTTATTTTGGCAGCACAAATCGTTAACTGTGAGTCACCAGAAAGGAATATGAATGCGGCTTTTGTTTGCGTTAATGTAACTAACAGTACACAACGCACATACATTACCCTATCTACCCTTAAAATATAAGAAAACTTAAGTTTAAAATTGCTAACTAACATAAAAAAATATAACTCTTACCTCAATTTTCCAGTAAACCATCAAAAGGGCCTCGAGTTATGTCGGAGGTCTGTCACGTAATCTGAAAGGAAATAATGTTAGCACCCTGGCAATAGGCCTATTGAGAAACGTTCTAATATTATTCTGAATGGTGAAAAACGTAAACTTAACATGAAATTTGGTTAAATTGAGTAGTTATAAAATATTATACCTGTTTGAACACTGCCAACTCCTCGTGGTCGTCCGCCATTAATCAAAAAGTAAGGAATGTGCACGGACCGGAAATTGGATCAACTCATCACCAGTGTCAATTATGTCAACTCGCTGTAATTACACTGACTCCGACCACTGATTTACACTGCAAGTGTTGATGCCATTCAAATCAACACCAGAATCAACACTTTTTAACTCTGATAAATTAACACCATAAAAACAACTCTAAACAACACTGGATATTTTGCTGTGTACATTAAACTTTTCCAGCCTCTTATCGCTACCTGTATCAACTTTTTTGGAATGTGTAGCTCCCATGAAATCCAGCTAGCTGCATTGACCCTGCCCTTGATAAAACACAGTGGACCAACACCAGCAGCTGACATGGCACCCCAGACTATCACTGACTTTGGGTACTTGACACTGGACTTCAGGCATTTTGGCATTTCCTTCTCCCCAGTCTTCCTCCAGACTCTGGCACCTTGATTTCCGAATGACATGCAAAATTTGAGCGACAGTCCAGTGCTGCTTCTCTGTAGCCCAGGTCAGGCGCTTCTGCCGCTGTTTCTGGTTCAAAAGTGGCTTGACCTGGGGAATGCGGCACCTGTAGCCCATTTCCTGCACACGCCTGTGCACGGTGGCTCTGGATGTTTCTACTCCAGAATCAGTACACTGCTTTCGCAGGTCCCCCAAGGTCTGGAATCGGTCCTTCTCCACAATCTTCCTCAGGGTCCGGTCACCTCTTCTCATTGTGCAGCGTTTTTTGCCACACTTTTTCCTTCCCACAGACTTCCCACTGAGGTGCCTTGATACAGCACACTGGGAACAGCCTATTCGTTCAGAAATTTCTTTCTGTGTTTTACCCTCTTGCTTGAGGGTGTCAATGATGGCCTTCTGGACAGCAGTCAGCTCGACAGTCTTACCCATGATTAAGTAATGAACCAGGCTGGGAGTTTTTAAAAGCCTCAAGAATCTTTTGCAGGTGTTTAGAGTTAATTAGTTGATTCAGATGATTAGGTTAATAGCTCGTTTAGAGAACCTTTTCATGATATGCTAATTTTTTGAGAAAGGAATTTTTGGGTTTTCATGAGCTGTATGCCAAAATCATCAGTATTAAAACAATAAAAGACCTGAAATATTTCAGTTGGTGTGCAATGAATCTAAAATATATGAAAGTGCCAAGTCATGTTGGAAAATGAAATTTGCATCTCCATAAAGTTGGTCACCAGCAGGAAGCATGCAGTACTCTAAAACTTCCTGGAATACAGCTGCGTTGACTTTGGACCTCAGAAAACACAGTGGACCAACACCAGCAGATGACAGGGCATCCCAAACCATCACTGACTGTGGAAACTTTACACTGGACCTCAAGCAACTTGGATTGTGTAGCTCTCCTCTCTTCCTCCAGACTCTGGGACCCTGATTTCCAAAGAAAATGCTAAATTTACTTTCATCAGAGAACATAACTTTGGATCACTTTTTGTCTTTATCCCAGACGAGACACTTCTGACGCTGTCAGTTGTTCAAGAGTGGCTTGATAAAAGGAATGTGACAGCTGAAACCCATGTCTTGCATACGTCTGTGCGTAGTGGATCTTGAAGCACTCACTCCAGCTGCAGTCCACTCTTAGTGAATCTTTGTGAATCTCCCCCACATTTGAATGGGTTTTGTTTCACAATCCTCTCCAGGGTGCGGTTATCCCTATTGGATGTACTTTTTTTTTTCAACCACATCTTTTCCTTCCCTTCGCCTCTCTATTAATGTGCTTGGACACAGAGCTCTGTGAACAGCCAGCCTCTTTTGCAATGACCTTTTGTGTCTTAACCTCCTTGTGCAAGGTGTCAACGGTCATCTTTTGGACAACTGTCAAGTCAGCAGTCTTCCCCATGATTGTGTAGCCTACAGAACTAGACTGAGAGACCAGGCCTTTGCAGGTGTTTTTAGTTAATTAGCTGATTAGAGTGTGGCACCAGGTGTCTTCAATATTGAACCTTTTCACAATATTCTAATTTTCTGAGATACTGAATTTGGGATTTTCCTTAGTTGTCGGTTATAATCATAAAAAATTGAAAAGAAATAAACATTTGAACTATATCAGTCTGTGTGTAATGAATGAATCTAATATACAAGTTTCACTTTTTGAATGGGATTAGTGAAATAAATCAACTTTTTGATGATATTCTAATTATATGACCAGCACCTGTATATATATATATATATATATTAGAGGTCAACCGATATATCATCCAGCCGATATATCGGGCCGGTATTTGTCATTTTTTTATTACATCGGCCAATATCCGTGTTTAGTAGCACCGATTTAAAGTCAGGCACGTCCGCGGGCAGCCCTGTGTTATTGGTGCGGTGGGACCGTAAATCGTAGATTGAACAGTAGATCGAAATCTTTCAGCAGCGTGCCTGCTGAATTATTAACCCCAAAGTTACAAGTTCTGTTTTTATTTTTCCTGTAGCGGAGTCAGAGATTTTCACTCTGTGCGTGGGGTGGAGAATGCAGCAGCTCTCACAAACACTGCAGCGGGATTGAGCGTGAGGGCTCCTTTACTCCATCCCAGTCACAGACAGCATCATGCTCAGAAACACAGAGCTGTCCTCACTCCTGTGGCAGCCCAGAACAGTGTAAGACAGGCTAGCCTTGTTAATACTCAACACATCCACACGAGCGAGGGTGCGCGCGACAAAAATGATATCAAAGCGGAGTGACCGGTCGTGCGCGTTGAGTATAAACAAGGCTGAAGCACCCTCAAACACAAGCAAAAGCGTGATGTAATAATATACTGGCGAAATAGATTGGGCAGATTTGCACATTTGTTTTTTGCACTCTGGGGAGCGCCGTCTATTTACAACGTGTGTTTGCAGCGGTAAGTAATGTAGCCAGATCTCTTGAACGTGATCCAAGTTTTTATTCTATGCTGAGTTATTGCAGGCTCGCGAAACTCGAGACTGTACAGCCTATAAAATCCATTGAAAAAATATAAATGCTGGATTCACTCTTCATGAGACAGAAAAATCCTCCTGAGACCCTTAATAGAGGTTTTGCCTCTGTAGAGGACATTATATTTTAGTGAATTTCTCTGACAAAATACACATTTTTGTTTGGATATTCTTATGAAATATGATATTCTTATAAAAATATTCCTTTTTATTACTCCCATTATTATACATCTTTTTACATTACATATTGTCCTAAAAACACATTACTATGCAAATTAGATGTAGTGTATAGATGCATTTCATAGAATGGGAATGGCATTTATAGCCATGTTTATATGAATACTTAGCCAGTTTATTGATTTGTTTGGTTAACCTTGTATAAATATTTTATTTTAATACCGTGCAGTTCACAAAATTAAGATTCGAGATATGATTAAGAAAATTAAGATGAGATATGAACCATCACTTCATGATTACTGGAGCACAGACCCCATGCTCTTGACACCATTTTTTTGGGGTCTTTGTTTTCACAGGGCTGCTTCCTTCTGCTCATGTGATGTCTTTACTTTGCAAATAATACAACAGCAGTTTTCAATGACCCTCTGAAAAAATCTGAAACATTTTTACTGCTCTCCTCCTTTCATTGCATTTTTGAGCCATACAGGGATCTGTGTGTGGATGAGTCTCTGATGAAGTGTAAAGGCAGGCTGGGTGGAATTCAAACAAAATGGATCACAGTAGGAAATCCTGCTTCCTGCTTAGCTACTGTTCGGACACTCTTGCTCTCGCTTTTATATTTTATCTCCCAATTTTAACTTCAGCAAATCAGCACAGTGCTCAAATGACAAAGCTTGACATCAATGATGAAATTAGAAATTCTGATGACTGGAAGATTACTACAAAAAAGCGGAATTTTTTATCCGACCAGCCTCCTACTGCCATCAGCTTACATAACAGAGAAGGAAAAACACAGCTGCTTACATTCAAAAGGATAAGAAAATGCCCCTTCTAGTTCAAGAATTGTCAGGCCCGGCCAATTGTCCCAATGAAGGCTTAGGGTTGGTGGGTGAAGGTTTCTTGCGGGTTCGGTCTCTTCAGTTGGGCAAAATTATTTAATTGCAATTTATCTTTATCTGACTCCATTTTGTCATGACATTGAATTCATTTTGGAATGCCGATTGGTTATTTGGTCATTTGTATAATAGTTAACATTTGATTATTCTTTTTAACCCTTTGTTGAATACTCGTTCATAGTCTACTAGAGTTAGTTAATAATTCCAGAGTAAGTCAGAATAAATCAGTGTAACAATGTATTATTAGTCAGGCAAATGTATCATGTCAATTACATAATCAATTCAAAGATAATCCATAAAGAGTAAAAGATGGATGCCTGACTTCTGAAAATTACATAACGCTGAGTATCTAGAAGACACCCAGCGTTATGGCCGGTGTAAAGGTTCATGCCCTGACCTTTCTGCAACATCTCCTTAAATATTAGTCCAAGACAGAAAACTCTTTCAAATGTGAACATGAGTATTAATCAAGCATACCATTCAATAAACGGGACAAACTTGTACGGGACATTTAGGCCCAATAAACGGACGTCTCTAATACGGGACAGTTGGTAATCCTACTTTTATATCATGCTGTTTTTAATATTGTAGAGCATAAAAATATCCTCATTTCGTACATGTATCTTTGTTTAGCATTGTAAGGTTGCCTACCTAATTCATATTTCAACATGTTTCCGTTGATTTCACAGATTTTAGTCTGGCAATTTCTCAACTGGTAGCATACAATGTGAAGTTTATGCATCAATAACGCTAATATAAGTGAGAAGAAACTGTTTACCTCAAAATCGTGTTCTTATTCTGAGGTAAATCCAAGGTAAACTCGAAAGCGTGTCTTCCAAGCTTGATGTAAATCATTAGAATGATGAAGATGAGTCTTTGTTTTGAGGCGATAGAGGGCATTTACAGGTTTGCGTTCTTTCCTTGTGGACGATTTGCATGTGAACCGCTTTGCGCGAGTGTGGGTGTGGTCACATTAAATATAATGAGCAGCTGCTTGAGAAACTGGACCTCTCGCTGTTTTCATATGGATTACATGAGCAGAGAATATCTGTTTTTTGACTTCATTTAAAAGTAGACATTTCAAGCTTTATAAATATATATCTGTTGTGTCTGTGTGGCAAGTTTTCTCTGAATGCTGAGTATATTTTCACACGCATTTTTGAATGGACATCAAAGGGAGACAGACGGGAGAATGTGCATCCTGTTTGTTTCCATTATTTAGCGAAACTCACAACATTTAGTTTTTATTATGAGTGTACATAAATAAAAGTGGACACTTTAAGCTTTGTGAATACATATCGTTCATGTCTGTGAGCCCAAAAATGAGTATTTTAAGTTGTTTTACACGGTCATGAGGAAAAATCCAGCAAAGAGCACAGGCGCGTTTCTCTGGTCCTAAGGGTTTATACATTACTGCAAAAAACCTGCAACATGAAGGGACTGAATTTCATCGACAACTTTAATCTCTTCTGGAGACAGGTGTTTACATCAAACAGCCTCCACCCAAACAAATTTAGTGCAAGAGTGCTAAAGTACAATATTTACTTCTCCCTCCATCATCCTTCAGCACTGTGTGCCAACCCACTCCACCTGAATGGCAGGACTTTTTCAGCACCTGAATGGACATGCGGTTGACACACACCAAAAAGACAATGATAACACCACGCACCCACAACAACCACTGCTCAAGGACACATTCCCAGCTGAGCCCTGCCCACAGAGCTCACCACAGACAGACTGACGGATTAGAACTACTCCAAGATTCAGCACCCAAGGATGACTTTCTGGAAAACAGCCAGGGAAGCCAGGACAACATATTACAGCCTCCAGTAACACCAGACCAACAGTTCCTCTCACAAGATGTTATACCTCTCTCCAACATCCTCACTTCTGAGAAATTGGAGGAACTGGTGTATGCTGGAACCAAACTATCACACTCTATCACTGCGAGCTATTAACCAGATATTAACCAAAAAGCAGCAAGCACCGCAACCGCATAAAAAGCCCTGCTAGCCCTCCTCCTGTGAGAGCTATATTTTTAAATTAGCACTTTTAAACATCCATTCACTTAAGAATAAATAATTTGTAGTCAACAACTTAATAACTACAAACAACCTAGATGTTATGCTTCTAAATGAAATAGGCTAGAAGACAGCTGCAATGCAATATTCCTCAATGAAACATCCCCTCGTAACTTTACTTTTATGAGTGTCTGCAGAGTGGTCAGGAGAGGTGGAGGTGTTTTAAAAACCTCTATCAATGTAAACAAATATCATTTGAAGATTACTTGTCTTTTGAATATCTGGGTATTGTGTTAAAAGGTGATCCACGTGTTCTACTTATTATTTACAGGCCTCCCAAATACTCTCCAGCCTTTGTTGAGGAATTTACAGAGCTGTTATCAGTTTGACTGCTTTGCTATTGCTGGGGATTTTAATATTTACATAGATAATGCAGAAATCAATATGGTTAAAGAAAGCATAACTGTTTTAAATACTTTTGATTTGACTCAACAAGTACATGTGTGTCTACACATAATCGTAGACACACTCTAGATTAACTTATCAGTAAGGGTCTAAACATTTCATAGATTCTTATTAAGGATGTAGCACTGTCTGATCATTTCCGTATCTTCTATGATATATTTATCTCTCCTGCCATTGAAGCTAGATCTAGGTCTCAGTCAAAAGAGATGCTTAAATGAGAACACTAATGTGAAGTAATTATGAAGGCCATTTCTCTGACACCATGCATTTCTTCAGACTCTGTTGATTTTCTCCTTGACTCCTTTAACTTGAAAGTTAAATGTGTAATTGATGATATTACTCCTGTGAAAGTCAGTAAGGAGAGTGGCAGGCAAAAAGCACCTCGGAGAAACTCAACCGCAGTGCAAATAATGAAAAGACAATGCAAAAACCACGAGCTCATCTGTCAGAAGACAAAACTTGTAGTCCATTATAACATTTATAAAGACAGCCTTCATGCTGTCAATGTGGAACTAGGCAAAGCTAGACAGACCGTCTTCTCATATATTATAAACAGAAACTTAAACAACACCCTTTTTGCTGCTGTAGAGAGCCTAACAGCAGATGAAGTGAGTTTGCTTCCTACTTCTCTGAGAAAATCAATAATATCATAAAGGTGATCAGCACACACACTCAGGGGTCAGACAGACCAGACCACAACCTCAGAAAGTTTGTGTCTGATTTCGAAGCAAATGATGATACAATTTTAGGTACGGCACCTTAAAACATCAACTTGTGTGTAACCAGGTCACTAAAGGGCTAAAATTAGAATCTTGAGGAATATATTAGAGATCGACCGATATGGGTTTTTCCATAGCCGATGTCGATGCCGATTTTTAGAGGTCAGGGGCAGCCGATGGCCGATATGTGCAGACGATTTTTAGGGCTGAAATCTTGAAGTTTTCGCCTTCATTTGCATGCTAAAATGTCACACTAATAATAAGTTGATGCACAATATTTCTAAACTTAATTTATTGAACACTGACTTGAACCATATCTCGAATCGTAATTTTGTGAACTGCACGTTATTAAAATAAAATATTTATACAAAGTTAACCAAACAAATCAATAAACTGACTAGGTATTAATATAAGAGCCTTATATTGACTCTTCATCAGTCTGCACTGGCTGCCGATAGCCACGCGAATCAAATTCAAGGCTCTGGTGCTCGCCTACAAAGCAACTGAAGGCTCTGCACCAGTATACCTAAGCTCGCTTGTTCAGACTTCCACACCCTCCAGAAGCTTGCATTCTGCAAGTGAACGGCGCCTAGTGGTGCCATCCCAAAGCGGCATGAAATCCCTCACTAGGACCTTTTCCTGGACCGTTCCCACCTGGTGGAATGACCTGCCTGTGTCAGTTCGAGCAGCCGAGTCTGTAGCCATTTTCAAAAAACATCTCAAGACACTTCTTTTCCTGCAGCACTTGATTAATAAAGGATAGCACTTATCACTCTATTCATTTCTGTTTGTTATTTAAAAAAACAAAAAACTGTCCTATGTGCTAGATTACGTGAGACTTGTTACAGCGCTTGCATACTGTTGCCCTTGACTGTTCTTGGTTGCTTCTATTTCTCTCATTTGTAAGTCATTTTGGATAAAAGCGTCTGCTAAATTACTAAATGTAAATGTAAATATAAACATGGCTATAAATGCCATTCCCATTCTATGAAATGCATCTATACACTATTTCTAATTTGCATAGTAATGTGTTTTTAGGACAATATGTAATGTAAAAAAATGTATAATGAATATGGGAGTAATAAAAAGGAAAATTTTCATAAGAATGTCATATTTCATAAGAATATCCAGGTAAAACTGTGTATTTTGTCTGAGAAATTCACGAAAATATAATGACCTCTACAGAGGTGAAACCTCTATTCTGGGTCTCAGGAGGATATTTCTATCTCGTGGAGAGTGAATCCAGCATTTATATTTATTCAATGGATTTTAAAGGCTCTATAGCCTCGAGTTTCGCGAGCCTGCATTAACTCAGCATCGTCCGGACGATATATCGGTCGACCTCTACACAACACGTCTCTAAACCCATCATCAACCTCCATCACTACTTCTTTCACAACATCTGCCCCTTCTTCACTGCCTGTAAGTCCCAGTCCCAAGGCCTGACCGGCGCCTTACTCTGGCTTGGCGGAGAATTGCAATGACGAGTGAGCGAAGATCACCTGCATTGTATCTTTGCTGTCAGGATGAGCGCTTCAGTGGAGACAATCTGGCACCAGGCTGGTTCTGTTACCCAGTCTCTAAAGAATTTTCTCTATCATCTACGGAAGGTGTTTGGAAGAGCCATCAGCGATTCATCATTTGGTGAGAAACTTTATCACCTCTGTCAAAGAAAGAAACCCATTAATGAATATGCTCTTCAGTTTCGTACCCTCGCTGCAGCCAGTGGGTAGAATGAGCACTTGATCCTTACCACCTATAGGCAAGGACTCGATCCCCCAGTGCAGCTGCCGCTCGCTGCATACAACGACACCTTCTGCCTTGAACGTTTCATCCACCTGTCCATCCGAGTAGCCAGTCGTATGCAGTCAGGTTCTGAGGAACACCAGGGTTTGCGATCTTTCTACCATCGCCAGCCAGAGTCCATCAGCGCTCAAGAACCAGGTGTACAACCCATGCAAGTGGACCTGACAAGATTATCTTCTACTGAATGACAGAGGTGGCTGACCCAAGGACTGTGCTGCAAGTGGGCATATACTTGCCACTTGTCCCATTCGTACACCAGTGCTCTGAATGCTCCTATGGTCAATTTAAAGCCACTCACTACCAAAATTATTCTTACTGTAGCCAATGTTTCTATTCTAATCCATGCCCTCCTCGATTCTGGGTCAGCTGGGAATTTCATCTCCGGGTCCCTCTGTCATCAGCTCAAACTCCCGAAGACCACCACCCCGACCAGCTACCATGTTCAATCCATAACTGGAAAACCCCTGAGCAAGAGAAAAGTATGTTTCAGAGTCTGTCCATTACAACTGAAAGTGGGTTCACATCACACTGAAAATCTCCATCTCCTGGTTTTGGAGCACTCCACTGTTGGCTGTTCTCCATCCAAGTCAACGGGTGATACCCACCGTTCCACGACCCTTCCTGTCAGCTCCACTTCCATCAAAAGCCCCGTAGAGAAACAATCCTTCGATGTACCAACCTGCTATGCCCCCCTATCTGCCCCCAAAAAAGCATCTATGCTGCCACCACACTGACCATGGGACTGCGCCATCAAGTAAATTACGGGTGAGCCAGTGCTCCGCGGGAAGATATACCTGCTATCTCTTCTCGAGCAGAAGGCCATGGAGGAGTATGTAGAAGAGGCACTTCAACAAGGCTACATCCACCCTTCTACGTATCCTGCTGCTTGGAGTTTTTTATTCACGGCCATGAAGGACGAAGGCTTGCGGCCTTGTATTGACTAACGCTCTCTGAACAAAATGGCGGTCAAGTTCCGGTATCCCCTTCCCCTTAGTCACAGGAGCACTAGAACATCTTCGCGGAGCCTTTGTCTTCAGTCCAGTGTCCAGTGGTCCTCAGACTCCGTTGCCTCCACCAATGTCTCCACCGCCACTCTGCCAGGCTGTCCACTAGTATGTTCCACAGCATTAACTCAATCCACTTATCAACTCCACTCACTCCTCCTCGGGCACTGGCCATCCAGGGACCAATAACAGCCTTTAGCTGCTGAAAGATCACTTCTTATGGCCAAATATGGCCAGGGATGTGAGAAGGTTTGTATAGGGATGTAAGGACTGCGCCATCTCTAAGAGTCCCTGCCATCTATAATCTGGCAAACTAAAACCACTTCCCGTTCCAAATTGACCATGGTCACACCTTGGATTTCATCACTGACCTGCCTCCTTCTAAAAGTAACACATGCATCCCTGTCATCACTTACCACTTTTCCAAGTCTTGCCGTCTGCTTTCTCTTTGCTGAATTACTTTTTAACCATGTCTTCTGATATTACAGGATTCCTGATCATTTTGTTTCTGACCTGGTCCCACAGTTTATATCTCGGGTATGGAAGGCATTCTTCACCCGCCCAAGTGTCCAAATCTCTCCTCAGAATACCATCCTCAAACGAATGAGCAGACGGAAAGAAAGAACCAAGAGATTGGCTGCCGCCTAAAAACCTTCTGTCATGGCCACCAGAACACTTGGAACCAGTTCCTTGGCTGGCCCAAGTAGACTCACTCCTTTTGTTGTTTTATGGGGCTTTTATTGAAAGAATTATGACATTCTGTGTGTGCTGCTGGTACGGCAATGCTTCAGAGGCTTAGAAGAAATCATTACAGAAGGTAGTGACATTGTCAAGCTAACTGTTGGGAATCACATTGACAAGTATAGAGAGCATATACAAAGAGAGAGTGCTGAATAAAGCCAACATTATTGTGCATGATAAGATGCATCCTTTACATTATGCTTTTGATCTTCTTCCATCTGAATGATGGTATTGTGTTCCCAGATGCATGAAAAACAGGTCCAAACTATCTTTTATTCCTCAAGCAATCAGATTTTTAAATGAATCTTTTAGTGTTAATTGATGGCCAGCTGGTCTGGTCATCTCATTTTCTCATTTTATCTTATCTTAAATCAGATTGATTTGTTTTAAATTATGTTTCAATATGCCAATGTGAAATTTTAAATGTCTGTGCGAGTATGCTGAGAGAATTTTCTTGTGGTGCCCCCCTGAGCACTTGGTGCCCTACGTGCAGCACGTGCTACGCGTTATGGGAATGGCGGCACTGCAGTCATCCTTTCACGTTTCACTCCTCAAGCCTTATCACGACCCTGTTTCTGCTCCCACAGAGCCTGGCCCAGCCGAAGAAACCCATTTCCCAACAATCCTGGAGGATGGAACCATCTACCAGGGACAAGACATCCTGGACTCCCTGCTCCGTGGTGGTACCTTAGAGCAGTGGTTTTAAAAACTTTTTAAAAAGCAACCCGCTTTTTTTTATTTAATTTTTTTAGTTGTCACTACCCATATATAGGCATAATACTTACAATGGGCCATTTGACTGTATTCTCCACTTAACCACTAGATGGCACAAAAATTCAGCTTAGCACTTTTCCACACAACTGCTTTTGATCCTTGATGAGTTTGAAAAGTAAAGTTGATTCTGCACTAATTTGATATAGGTCTATATATGGGATGCTAATTAACGGGTTAACCATTAACCAACAAGAATTTTAACCAATAAATCATTTGCTGCATGTTTCAAAATACACTACAAATGAGGAGCTCTTTCCCAAAACGCTATAAATCCATTTTAATAGTTTTCATGAAAAGATTTTTTTTTTTACCTACACCCATACATTTTGTTAATATTCGATTTATCCTGTTAAAATGGTCTATTGGCTCAGTCTGAACATGTTAAACAATGATTGTTAAATGAAACAACAATATTGTTGATTATAAATTCAAAGTTATTATTTTTTGTTGCAAAACACTACAAATCCATCCTTTTTTATATGTAGTTTAGGTCTGTAAAAGCAACAACAACAACAACAAAGCAACTCATGTCACATTAAGCATATGACATCAGGGGTCAAAACGATTGCGATTACAACCGTAATCGGGGGCGTTGGGTGTCATATATTGCCAGTAAGAATCGCGTTACGGTGGGGAGGGGTGTCATAGATTGCGAATCGCGTTCTGGTGGTGAGGGGTGTCGTAGATTGCCGGTAAGAATTGCGTTCCAGACGGGATTTTGTTCCGGCCGGGAACACGTTCCGGAGACACCGCAGCGCAATCGAAAAGGGCACTTTCACTTTCAAAGGGGCAGGGGCTCAAGACGAGACGAGTGGATATATTTCATAGAGTGGATCGCGTTTAGGCTAAAAACAGGCTCGGCGCTTATCGCGGTTTGGAAAGAAGTACATTTAAACAAGGAAATATAACGATTTGGCACTTAAGATTGATGGAGCAGAGAATAGATTCAATACACAGCTTGATGGCATGACAAACTCATTTTCTTTTAATTTGGTGTTTATTATATATATATATATATATATGTGTTTTTAAGAGAGAAAAAAACAGGTAAGTCACGTATAAATCGCATTTGATTGCATTCAGAAAATACCAGTAAATAAACAAAATAATGTACAAACATAACCACCACAAACATTGCTATTTTAGTTCCTCTCACTCCACAACAAATCCTTCAAATTGAACAGTATTCAGAACAGATCAAAAATAAAAAAATACAGTTAGGCTATAAATATAAATCCAAAACAAAATAATTTGATGAGACACTGAAAGTAACCAGCTTTGATCTTGTGTAGTCTGACTCCCTCATTCGAATCCAAATGTTTCCATATTCACGACGCAGCCTATTTGGATGCGTACACATTATTTATTATAGGCTTTGTGCTTCACTCGCGTCCCAATATTGTTGGAAAAAATCAACCTCTTCACATGCACAAAAATGCGCTTGGGAATAGAGACCTGCACTTTTTGATGGCTGAAGGTAGCCTATTCGTTTGTGTGTGGGATGCGGGAGAATAAAACTATTCGCGGAACTCCCGTAAATAGAAAAACATCTAGAAACAAATAAATTGTTGTTCATCTATTGCACAAAAGCAACAAGAACAAAATAAAAATTATTTACAGGCGCAAGCATAAGCAGAGTTTCTGTTTATAAATTGTTTTCCTGCGTTGTGCAATTTAACCAATATGTGTTTATATCAAACAGATGCATTTAAGATCACCGCTCAAAACGTCTGAATTTTTGCGCAGTTCTGAATCCTGAATGCTGGCCAATCCTCTGATTATAACAAATAAAATGTAGACATTATGGAAGATTTATTGTGTAGTCATTTTTATTAATAACAGAGCTTTGTGAGAACGCGATGAACTGAGATGTCAGCTTTTTTTTAATTATGAGGGGAGCGCACTTTGCGCGCATTCTGCCACGCCAAACCATACACGCACACGCTTGCTTTTACGTTAAATTACTTGAAAAAGTGTCATGGACGTATAGAAAACAACTTTTTATACTTTTATGCAGATGGGAGCAGGATAAAACATGAATGTTGCGTGCGGGAGCGGGAGAAGGTAACATCCGAAAATGAACTGACTAACTGCAATGCCAAGTTTGCAATGCTGGAATATGTTTGTTTGCATGTGAGGCACCGGCACGAACGAGCAGAGGAAACATAAATCAAATACTCCGTCATTTTGGTCATACAAATAATAAGAGAAGGACATTGTTCAAAATTGCAAAGTGTTTAATTACATTGTGCTATTGTAAAATAAAGAAAACAATATGTGCTTTCTTTCGTCTGGGTTTCCATTCCGTGAACTTGTTTGAGGAGAACCGTGCCTCACAAACAATAAACCAAACTCAGCAGCAACTGTCACACATTTCTTTCTTTCTTTTGTTTAATCTGTTAATTATTTAAGTCAGATACACTCACCTAAAGGATTATTGGGAACACCTGTTCAATTTCTCAATAATGCAATTATCTATCTTATTAGTCACATGGCAGTTGCTTCAATGCATTTAGGGGTGTGGTCCTGGTCAAGACAATCTCCTGAACTCCAAAAAGAATTTCAGAATGGGAAAGAAAGGTGATTTAAGCAATTTTGAGCGTGGCATGGTTGTTGGTGCCAGACAGGCTGGTCTGAGTATTTTACAATCTGCTCAGTTACTGGGATTTTCACGCACAACCATTTCTAGGGTTTACAAAGAATGGTGTGAAAAGGGAAAAACATCCAGTAGGCGGTAGTCCTGTGGGCAAAAATGCCTTGTTGATGCTAGAGGTCAGAGGAGAATGGGCCGACTGATTCAGGCTGATAGAAGACCAACTTTGACTGAAATATCCACTTGTTACAAACAAGGTATGCAGAAAAGCATCTGTGAAGCTACAACACGCACAACCTTTAGGCGGATGGGCTACAACAGCAGAAGACCCCACCGGGTACCACTCATCGCCACTACAAATAGGAAAAAGAGGCTACAATTTGCACAAGCTCGCCAAAATTGGACAGTTGAAGACTGGAAAAATGTTGCCTGGTCTGAGGACTCTCAATTTCTGTTGAGACATTCAGATGGTAGAGTCAGAATGTGGCATAAACAGACTGAGAACATGGATCCATCATACCTTGTTACCACTGTGCAGGCTGGTGGTGGTGGTGTAATGGTGAGGGGGATGTTTTCTTGGTACACTTTAGGCCCCTTAGTGCCAATTGGGCATCGTTTAAATGCCACGGCCTACCTGAGCATTGTTTCTGACCATGTCCATCCCTTTATGACCACCATGTACCCATCCTCTGATGGCTAATTCCTGCAGAATAATGCACCATGTCACAAAGCTCGAATCATTTCAAATTGGTTTCTTGAACATAACAATGAGTTCACTGTACTAAAATGGCCCCCACAGTCACCAGATCTCAACCCAATAGAGCATCTTTGGGATGTGGTGGAACGGGAGCTTCGTGCCCTGTATGTGCATCCCACAAATCTCCATCAACTGCAAGATGCTATCCTATCAATATGGGCCAACATTTCTAAAGAATGCTTTCAGCACCTTGTTGAATCAATGCCACATAGAATTAAGGCAGTTCTGAAGGCGAAAGGGGGTCAAACACAGTATTAGTATGGTGTTCCTAATAATCCTTTAGTTGAGTGTATATTGTGCATAATTATTCTTTTTATATAGGCCTATAGACTGATTTTATGAAAAATATTTAAATTTAAATTTTAAGTGTAACTTAAAAAGTGTAACATTAAGTGTAACATTTTCCTTAAATCATCCTGGCGACCCATTTTTTAAGTCTCGCGACCCATCCGAGGGTTGCAACCCAGGGTTTGAAAACCACTGCCTGAGAGTATCTAGTGGACTGTGAAGGTTAAGGAGCAGAAGAAGGATCTTGGGTTTCCAGAAATGATATCCTCGACCCTACACTACTAACTGCTTTCCATGAGTCCAACCCAAAGCGTCCTACTCCCCGTGGAAGAGGTCGACCACCATGACCTTGGGGTCCTCGGCCGCAGGAGCAGGCCGTGGAGGGGGTGAGGTACTGTGACAGATCTGCCAGGCTCTCTCACAAGCAAACAACATCAAATATGCCATTTGTAAAGCTAACTGTGTAAGGCATAATCCAAAGTAACACACTTTGTACAAAACAAGCTGCATGGATAGCAATGCGTGTATATGTCACAGTGTGTTTTGGTGTTGTTTCATGTTTTTAGGTTATCATGTTCACTGTCATGTTCTTTGTCATGTTTTCTTGGTTTGTCATGTGATTCCCATGCCCTCATGTGTTCTTGTGTCATGCTGTCATTGGTTCATTGTTTAATCGTTGTTCACAGGTGTCCCTTGTCTAGTCATTAGTCCTTGTGTATGTAAGCCCTCATGTTTGCCATGTGTCCTTGTCTGGTATTGATGTGGTAACCTGCTGTTTAGGTGAGTGTGACGTCACGTCACGTCACGTCACGTCACGTCACGTCACGTCACGTCACGGTTTAATTTGTTAATGGTTAAGAGTTTTGTTAATGAGTCAATTCTATGTTTATGGGAATTTCGTTCACATATTGGAGTTAATTTTGAACTGCACTTGGGTTCTAGGGCCGGTTGCACCCGCTGTGCGTAAGTTACAACTTATGTACTACTAAATATTTTTGCGTTGTGTATAAACTAAATATTTACGGAAGCCTCCGATCAGGAGTAACGGTTTGAAAAATAGCAAACAGACTGAACTGCATAATAAGCTCTTGTTTACATGACAGACTTCAATTCATTAAACGTATATGATAATGCTGACATTTACACTTAGTTATATTTTAAGAGAGAAAACGTTATGTGAATAGATTACTTTGTTAGCGGCTCTTTAACATGAACCCGTGCAAAACAGCGTGCCCCATGCGTGCATGATTATTGTCATAATCAATAAATGTAATTTCTTATTTATTTATTAATCCTTTTAATAATGTTGTTTCATATACTGAATGCTTCTTAATGTTATTCATATATAAAAGCACATAAGTTATTCAAAGTTAAGTATCGTATTTAATGGAAACTTATTTTTACCTTTGGTTACGTCAGGCAAAATAAGTTATAATAATGAAGGATACACTGAAATTCACAGCATTTCTACACAACTTCTGCTCACGTATGTGAAGGCTGCTATTGGATCAAAAACGTCATATTATGCAACTACTTTACGGTGAATTATTTTATTTATTTTTTTTTAAGAAAAGAAAAAAGGAAGAATATATCAGGTATATAGAATTAGTCCTGCAAGATAATGAAGATAATCATTTAGCCTTATCAGACATGTGGCAGTCAAAGCATTCCTATCTGCAAACAAAATAATATTTCCCTGAAAAATGACATTATACCTTCGCGGGTCTTCTAGCAGTTGGGAGCTACATGTAATGTCGCACACAGATTGCTCTCTTAATGTGTGTTTGACTCTAAAAACATAAAGCAAAGATGTTATCAAAGCATAAAAGGCTTAGGTTCTGAGCCAGAACAACAGCTTTGAGACCATAGCACAAAAGATCCAGGAAACACTACTCCAGTATCACAGTATCCATGTATTATTGTCCCGCAACATGGCTGAGGTCTGGATAACAGTTAATTGTTTTCGTAATTGCATGCTGTCAAGCCAGGAAGCAGCGTGACATTATCATGTTGAAATTAACTGAGGCATTTGGTGAAATCCATTTACACATGAGGTGACTGAACAAACTCTAATTTTCATCAGTGGAGTTGGTGTCAGGAACCTCACAGATGTCTTCTTTAATCTGGATGCAGTGCTGTCTAATCTTTCATAATCCTCTTTGCACTTTTTGCATAGTTACATTTATATATACGCCCATTGTGATGCAATACTGGTGAAAAAAGTATTTTTTGCTATGCAAGCAAATATTATATTAAGCTTCAGGGATGCTGAAATATTCATATAGTTTATATTTAATATTAACTATAGATGCTGCAAAGTCCTGTTCATAGAAGCGAACCAAAAGATATTAAGAATAGTGTCTATAGAGAGGCAAACGTGCATGTGAGTGGTCCTTCACAGTGCACTGCTTAGAGCCAGAGAGTGAGCGAGGAGATCATGAGCAAATCCAGCCAGATATTAGCTGACCCGACTGAGCCAGGGGTTTTTTCCCTTTCCCTCTGGCATGAGAAACTGTGTGAATATAATACAAATGGATTTAATCTGACCTTTTTAATGAAAAGTTGCTAGACATTTTAAACAACCGGTTCTGTTTCTAAACCTGTGTATGTATGTGTGTGTGTGTGTGTGTGTGTGTAGAGGTGCATATGACACTGGGATATATCGTGTAGCAAGTGAACCTTTTTTCCTCAAAGTTGTTGTGTTAGAAGCAGGAAAAATGGGCATGTGTAAAGATTTGAATAATATTGACATGGGCCAAATTGTGATGGCTAGACGACGGGGTCAGAGCATCTCCAAAACTGCAGCTCTTGTGGGTCTCAGTATCTATCAAAAGTGGTCCAAGGAAGGAACAGTGGTGAACCGGCGACAGGGTAATGGGCGGCAAAAGCTCAGTGATGCACATGGGGAGCGAAGGCTGGCCCGTGTGGTCTGATCAAACAGATGAGGTACTGTAGCTCAAATTGCGCAAGAAGTTAATGCTCGTTCTGATAGAAAGGTTTCATTATGCACAGTGCATCACAGTTTGTTGCATTTTTGCATATTTGTTTCCAGCCAGGGTGCCCGTGGCCTCCTTCAGCAGGATAATGTGCCCTGTCACAAAGCAAAAAATGGTTCAGGAATGGTTTGAGGAGCACAACAACAGGTTTGAGGTGTTGAATTGGCCTCCAAATTCCACCGAATCTCAATCCAATCGAGCATCCGTGGGATGTGCTGAACAAACAAGTCAGATCCATGGAGGCCCCACCTTGCAACTTACAGGACTTAAAGGATCTGCTGCTATCATCTTGATGTAACGATTACGACTATGAGTCTAATGTCTCGGGGAATAATTAACTCAAAAGGGATTGAATATTCATGAGTTTATGAATATAATTTGCTGGTCGTTCATTACATTATTTTAAAAAAATTTACGATAAGGAAACTGTTTAATTAAGTACAAGTAACCTTTACGGAATTGCTTGAAATTATCTTACTACGTTTGTCCTGCAAATTAGTTATAGACTTTCAAATCAATTCTCAATAAGGGATTGCTGCTTTACTAGCACATAAGAAACATTAACTTTACTGCATTGAAGCAACGGCTATGTGATTGGTTGATTAGATAATTGCATTAATGAGAAATTGAACAATGTTGAACAAATTGAGAAATGTTCCTAATAATCCTTAAGGTGAGTGTTTATGTGTATATGAGGAGCTCTTTTCCAAAATGCTATAAATCCATTTTAATAGTTTTCATGAAAAGATATTTTTTTACCTACACCCATACATTTTGTTAATATTCGATTTAACCTGTAAAAATGGTCTATTGGCTCAGTCTGAACATGTTAAACAATGATTGTTAAATGAAACAACAATATTGTTGATTATAAATTCAAAGTTATTATTTTTTAGTTTCAAAACCATTTGTTTACAAATCCATTTTTATTTTTTTTTGTAGTTGGTTTATGTCTGTAAAAGCAACAACAACAACAACAACAACAACAACAACAACAAAGCAACTCATGTCACATTAAGCATATGACATCAGGGGTCAAAACGATTGCGATTACAATCGTAATCGGGGGCGTTGGGTGTCATATATTGCCGGTAAGAATCGCGTTCCAGTGGGGAGGGGGGTCATAGATTGCGAATCGCGTTCTGGTGGGGAGGGGTTGCGTAGATTGCCATTAAGAATTGCGTTCCAGACGGGATTTTGTTCTGGCGGGGAACACGTTCGCAACAACACTGCAGCGCGATCGAAAAAGGCACTTTCACTTTCAAAGGGGCAGGGGTCCAAGACGTCCTGTTGAGACAAGAGGATATATCGCGTTTAGGCTAAAAACAGGCTCGGAGCTTATAGCGGTTTGGAAAGAAACTGCATCTTGCAGTACATTTAAACAAGGACATATAACGATTTGCACTTAAGATTGATAGTGCTGAGAATAGGTTCAGTACACAGCTCGATGGCATGACAAACTCATTTTCGTTTAGTTTGGCGTTTATCGCGTTTTGAAAAAGAGCTCTTCATATATATATATACTATATATATATATATATATATATATATATATATATATATATATATATATATATATATATATATATATATATATATATATATAGACAGTTACGGAGACTGTATGCATGTGATGAATCTCAGCTTGCAGACAGACTGGGCGACCATCTCCCTGGACAATTCCATTTAGCCTGCATTTTTGCCCATTCAGGTCACACAGTGTCTGACCAAGGTAGATGGTAGAATAGAGAGAGGGAAAAGAGGAAAAGGAGAGTTAAACTGAGAGCAAACATTCCTCAGATGCACACATTCGACCATACGGCTCTACTCCACAGCTCCTTTCGCTCACAGATAATTAAAGTCCCGTGGGAGTTCCCAGAAGTCCAGTATTCCTCCTGAGCCGTAGAAACACAGAACAGGAGAGAGGGAAGCCTGAATATAAATTCGGCCTCCCAGACAGACGCTGTCTGACAGGAGCCATTTTTTACTTCTCTAGTCATTTAACACTGCCCATAGGATGTTAGGAGAAGAAGAGTGGAGAAAAACGAAGCCTGGGGTCAGTCAGGCAGCCAAGCAAAGGGCCATAGTCATCTCCTAATATAATTATCCAATCATTATGATTGGTGATGTGCCTGAGTTATTTTAGGCCTAGAGAGTCTGGGTGTGGATGGAACTTGAAACTAGAGCAACTCTCTGCCCTGCAGACTGTGTGAAATGAGGGAGGCAGAGCTTGACGGCCTCCATCTGTAGTGCACTTGCTAATGCTGAGGGTTTGTCAGTCTAGAGCAGTGGAATAAGACATCAGGCTATATTGGGAGGTATATGTATTCAGCAAGAGTGTGTCAAAGGGTGATAAACATACAAGAGAGCAGGGGACACTGGTGTGATTCATTTCAAGGTCTGATAGATAAAAATAAGTAAACAATGAACATTCAAAGAGTCCATCCCTTCTCAACTGATTCAGCACTATTTTCACCAGACCTCATCTCCTAAGATATTACACTTAAGTCAGAGTATAGCTACTGTATCAAAAGTATAGGGTACAACGGGGCTAAAGGCGCCCAGGGGGAAAATACACCTTTGATTTTATTTTCCTCTAAATCACTAGATGGCACAAACTTGCTGCAGCACTTTCCAAAACATTCGCTTTTCAAACTGCGCATGGAATTTATCGCAATTTTGTTGCTTGAGGGCTGCATTCAGGTGGATGCTGCACATTGGTGGTGGCTGAGGAGATTAAAAAAAAGCGCTTTGAGTGCCTTAAAAAGCGCTATATAAATGTAACAAATCCTCTTTCATCCTACCCCACATATGCTCAATGATGTTCATGTCTGGTGACTGGGCTGGCCAATCCTTGAGCATCTTGATCTTCTTCGCGTTGAGGAACTTTGAAGTGGAGATGGAAGAATGCGATGGAGCACCATCCTGCTGCAGAATTTGGCCTCTTTTATGGTTGGGAATATAAGAGGTAGCTAAGATTTCTTGGTATTTTAGACTATTGATGTTGCCTTCCACCCTGCAGATCTCTCGCACACCCCCATACTGGATGTAACCCCAGACCATGATTTTTCCCCCACCAAACTTCACTGTTTTCTGGGTGAATCTCAGATCCATGCGGGCTTCAGTAGGTCTCCTGCAATATTTGGGGCGACCGTGGTGTAATTCAACAGAAGATCTGAAAAATCCACCTTCTGCCACTTTTCCAGCGTCCATCCTTTTAGCAGGCTGTGGGCTTTGGCAAATGCCACACGGTTTTTCAATTGTCTTTTGTTTAGTGCTAGCTTCTGGGCACTGATTTGACCATGGAGGCCATTTCGAGACAGAATCCGACAAACTGTTCTGGTTGACACAGGGACTTCAGGTGACCAGGTCTCGTGGAGCTCTGCTGCACTGGAAAATGGGCTGGCCTTGGATTTTCGAGCCAACAAACGGTCCTCTCGAGCAGTTGTCTTGCAGGGTCTGCCTGACCTGGGTTTGTCATAAGCGTCTCAGTCTCTTCAAATCTTTTTTAATCCTCTGTACGCTGAGACACATTGAAGGTGTCTGCCACATCAGCAGTGGATCTGGTCTTCAGCCTCTTGATAATCAAAACTATAGTCTTAGGCATGTTTGCAGAGGTCTAGTTGCAGTTGATGTGAAGGTCTAGTGTACTGGGGTTCTTTTTATACACACCTGAGATCTAATTGATCCATTATTAGTCACAGGTGAAGCTCATATGACAAGGCGACAACACTTATGTCTTTGCAAAAATTCACTCAATGGGCTTTACCAAGCTGTGAATATTAGAATATTTTTTGACAGTTTCATTTTGCACTGAAACATTATTTAAAAAAGCTGTTGGGATTAAAAAGAGACATTCTTTGTAAAAAAAAATCTGGATAAGAAATATATTTCAGCAGCACTTCAGGTCAATTTGTACACAAGCGACAAGACTTTTGTCAGGGACTGTATGTGCTATATTCCCATAGCACATTGTTGTGTTTGTTTCCTTTTTCTATTCAGAAGAGAACTGAGCCTTTTTAAAAGCCTTACAAGGCTCACAGAAATACCTAACTGACAACTTCTAAATGTTTTATAACTATCTAAATTAATCATGAACTACAGTAGGAATACAATGAGTACAAACACACTGAGTAACTATTACTATATGTCTAAATAAGGTGATGTATAAATGTACATTTAAATAGTTTATTAACCCTTTACTTACACTTTATAAATGATCATATGAACCACTGACAACTCCTACATAACTGGTTTGTAATGAATGTAATACTTAATTTTGAAATGATAAATTGATCATTTATAAAGTAGGAAAAAACTACTATTAAACCCATTATAGATATGCTTTTAAATCAAGAATAAAGCATTTATATTTGTATTTATAAACTGCATATTAATGTCTTTCAATGCTTTATAAATGATGAATAAACTATTTACTAATGCTTAACTAATGCTTCAAAGTGTGTAGTTATTATAAAGTGTTACCTAATTGGGTTTTCTATATTTTTAATAAATATATTTCTATATTACCAAATGTGAATTATTTTATTTATAAAAATAAACCGAGAATAGTACAAACTTTGCTACAAAAATATGCTAATAGAAGTATTAAAAAGAATGACTTGCGTATAGAAACACGTATGGATTTTATTTTATAAAGTTATAAAGTATGGATATTTTTCTAAGGGACTATTGTATTTTATCTTTCTTAGCTTTTGAAACTAATTGTAAAAAGTAATAGTGTCTTTAAAGATATTGTTTTTCTTCTTAATTTTCTGAAACAACATAATTACAAATGTTGCTTTAGAGGGACATTTTTAACTTTAAAATTGAGCAGATGTTGATTTTTGAATATAGCTGTTTTTAGACTGATCATTGACCAGATCATCCATCATAAGCAATTCCTATAATTAAACCCTATAGCTTGAGTTAAAAAAGCGAAACAATCAAATAAAAAACCTGTGTTGTGGAGCCCGATGAGATGTCTCCACAAAGACAAATGAGCATAGTTGTTTCCAAATATAATTTACACTGAAATGGATCAGCCAGGAGTGAGGTTTGATTTGCTTGTGAGTAAAAAAAAAAAAAAAAAGATGTAGCATGATGACCTGCAAAAACCTGATTTTTTGTACTATTTTGGTGTCGAAATGTCAAAATGTAAGGAGTAAAAAATATTTGATTCCTGCTCATCTCTTATCTTAATGGACAGTCTCACACTCATCAGAAGTGAGAAAGTACTATCTGTCAATATCTGGGTGTCCTCTATGTAGTCAAACTTTTTTTTATACCTGAATATGGTTGAGATTAGATTAGATTAGATTAGATTAGATTAGATTACAAAATCTGCTATCAGACATCATGGCGAGAAAAACAAATGACCACAACATTGTGGTATCTGGTCATCTGAATCTACTTTTGTATCCATTTTTCTCACTGAGTGAAATGTGTAAAAACCTATTAACAAATTTAGAACAATGTCTGGGTACTGGGAATACTATATAATGTCTGAGTCAAACTGACGCTCCTCCCGTGGCAAAGTGAGTACAAGAGTTTTGGGAGATTTATCAATTAACAATGGGATTAGGATTTGATTTAGGCTTATACAATTATGCATAGTTTACTATTATTACTCTAGTAAGTTTATACAACATATGTAACAAGGACATAGTGATATATTATGTATTAGTCTGTATTAGGTCAGTTACCAGTTGTCATGTCTGTTCTTCCTATTTGGGGTAGCGTATCAAATTAATGAAAGTATAAATCCTTCAGTTTAAACATGCATATGTTGTTTGTTTCATGTTTGAGAATAGACAAACTCTCTAACGCTATCAGATAAAGATGCCAGGGTACAATAGCCAGTCACCTCTTAGAGGGCAAGAAAAAGACCTCTGGTACCAAGCCCGGGAAAGACAGGACTTCTCATTGGTCCACATACAGTTTCTGCCCATCACTCATATAGAGACTAATTTCTATGGTCTTTGTCTGAGAAAAATTCTAATTCTAATAAGTATTCTAAGTGACAGCTATTTGTAGTTCAACATCTTACACAAATTCAGCAGCCAATCACAGCACTGTAATGGATAAGTTAATGGATAAGCGCCAAATTGCAATCTTCTCCTAAAGGTACCCTTTCAACAGACAATCATTGATCTGAGTCCCGGCCTGCAAGGCTGAGATTGTAACAGATACAACCACGTGCTGAGCCTGCAACCCATTACAGGAAATTACAGGAGACACAAACAGATCAACAAAATTATGAGTCTCCCATAGGGTGATCCACCATAGGGTGGATTAAAAAACAAACACCTTCAACAAAAGGGCATTCCCTCCTCACCCTCTCATTCTCAACAGTGCAAGGGTCAGCTCCCAAACCTCAGCACAGCAATCTGCCAATCGCAGCACCCCAACCTCTCGCCACCCTCCTGCCTGAACACAATCAAATGAGCTACTTCCAGTTTGCTCAAAATGCATGCATGCAGCATTCTGGTCCTGCAGATTATAGAAAATGGGAAGTGGACTTGTTTGCAATGTCCACTCTGGTTCTCTCTCAAGCATGCAGCTCCACTAGGGCTGGATGACATGGTGCAGACATGATTGAGGCTGTGTCTGAATTTTATTCCCAGATTTTTTTCGGAGTTTTTAAGACATTTTCCCAGGATGGGGTTTGTCTATTGGAAGTAGACATGTTCTGGCTAGCCTGAGTTGGCCTATATTTGCAGGTCTATCCTCCTCCACGCTTAAGGTTTATGTGGTGGCCATAGCTGCTTACCACGTGCCATTTAGGCGATTGGTCTTTGTGGAGACACCACCTTGTAACTTGTTTCCTTTGTGGTACCCTGAGGTTAAGACCTGCTACGCATGTGTAAGGGAATTTCGGAAATTTCTCAACAACAATTGAATTACAGTGAATGAGAACCAAATGACATATAAATGACTCAGATATATAAATTAATATTTAACACTTTATCAACTATTTGTCCAGTGATAAATTGAGATTAGAGTATTTACCAATTCTGGTCAGGATATTACTCTGTGGCCAACGGTAATAATCTCATTACATTTATGATCACTCTTTATGAGCAAGGTAACAAAATTTAACTGTTTAAGGTAGTAACTTGTAAGCTCATGTGAACAGTTAAACAATAGTTTATTGAACTACTCTAATACACACAAACTAATCTAACCAAAACACACACATATTCATTCATACAGTGACAGGGAAATTGGATATTGTTAATGGAGGATGGAATCCCAAATGTCTAGTGTTAGACACTATTTCTTGACCACAACTTCAGAGAATCAATATACTAGAAAATCACCTGCAATTGGTTTGCTTAATAAGATTTGCACCAGTTTACCCAGAATTGGTAGATGGTGTACTTGTGCTTGGATGCTCCAGTGAGCGTTGGTTCCCTCTCATGACGAGGTTGTTGCGGTGCTGATTGGCTGGTGGTCATTTGATGTTGCGTTTAGAGGGACAACACTTTGGTTGTTGGCTTTGCTGGGTGGAGCCTTGTTTGTCGGTTCTTGGGTAGCTCATTGCTATGCAACAGAGTTTTCTCTGCGTCTCGGTGAGTGGCTGGATACACAGACTCCGGGAAGTTTTCTTTACCGAGGTTCAACGGAGTTGATGAGTTTTGGAAAGAGTTATTGGTTGCTTAAAGATGGTAAACATGCAGGCTGGACGATGAAAAGGTCAGCACAAATCAAAGCAAGAGCAAAATCAAGGCAAAAAGCAAAGGCCAAACTGCTTGTCATTCATTTATAAGCATGTCCACCTGGTCAGTCCTTGAAGGTGTTCCAACCAATCAGAAATCTACGCACTCTTCACCTAGTCATTAAGGTCATTAGCATAATGTCTGCATGGTCACACACACACACACACACACACACACACACACACACACACACACACACACACACACACACACACACACACATATCAGGGACTTACTGGTGATTAATTTATATTATTTGGCAGTGATTTTGAGACCTTTGTTTGTTAAAACCATGAGGGAGTTATTTGAAATCTCTGTTGGGTTTTAGAGAGATTCTTCTGGGATGTACAGATTGAGAGGAAGGAGGTGTCCTGCATAGGACCTGTTGTGATTTCAAGACCTTCGTTTCCTGGTAAGATAGTGGATTTGCATGAGGGTTACAGCAGGGTTTATGTTGTGGAACAAGAAAAGTCATTTTTATGGACCAACGCTGTCCTTGCAAATTGGGAGATTAGGCTGGCCTGGGCAAAAAGGTCCCTCCTTTGGTAATTCTGGCTCCATGAATTCGTTTTTTACGACTCACTAATGATTCAGTGAAGGGGGTATCTGTGATAATTGGAATGTGATGTTGTGTTCGTCTGATGAGCTTTGTTTATGAATAATCATACACATGTGAGAGTCCCTGTCTGAGTTTTAGCTGTGTTTTTAGAAGGACTGTCCCTGGCACCCTTTGAACATATTGACTCTGTTTCTGAGAAGTTCCTCACCCTTAAGATTACCTTCCTTCTTGCTATTACTTCCATCAAGAGGCTAGGAGATATGCAGGCTCTCTTAGTTGCTTCCTGCCTAGAATTTGCTTCTGGTTGGCTTAAAGCAATGCGTTCACTCTAGGGCTATGCGCCTATAGTTCACACCAATGTGAAATCCTATTACGTTGCAGGCCTGTAATCATCTTCCTTTCGAATTGGCAATACATTTGAAGAAGTTAAATTCAGTGTTATGTCCATAGGACTGCTCAGTGGAGTAAAACAGAGCAACTATTGGTATGCTTCTTTGTGAACAGACGGGGTCCCCCAGATTTCAAACAGACTTTAAGCAAGTGGACAGTGGAGACCCTAAGGCCTATGAGGTGCATAACCTTCCTTCTCCTCTGTGAAATCCCACTCCACCAGAAGTATGGTGGAATCTATGGCTCTTCTCTCAGGAGTTTCTGTCCAGGAGGTGTGTGATGTAGCAGGGAGTGCTATATCATCAATCTTTTGTCAAATTGTACAAATTTGGACTACACTGTCCTAAAATGTGCTCAATTGAGTCACTCTAGAACAGGCATTCGTCAGTAGGGCGCAGTTGGTATAGCGTTCTGAAAGCATCATCAAAAAAGACGCAGCAAAGGGAATGTCTCAGGATACGCCTGTATCCATGGTTCCTAGAGTAGGGAACGAGACGCTGTGTAGCCATGCCATACTTCCTGCATTCCTGTCAACAAGTTGCTTCAGCCAAGTTAGAAGCTTACACTGTATTGAACTTGTATAGCTTCTGTAGTACACCATAACACATCATGCTGTGACGTTGCACCAGTGACATTGGACTTATTTGGACATGCAATCACGCATGGGCGTTCCCATAGCATCATCAAAACAGACGCAGCATGTCATAATCTTCTCAGGGAAACTTGGTTACATACATAACCTGAGGAAATTTTTGACCTTGAAAATCCTGTAAACGTCAGTGTTATTGAACTGTGTCTCAAACATACGCTATGCAAGATTTATAAATAATGTTATACTGTAGGTGTGGCAAGGTTACCTCACTATACATATTCAGTGTTGGCAGAAGAGATCAATCAAGATATTAAATCATAGTATTACAAATTAGATTCCCTGTATTTTATTGGATATCAGTTGCAGTCTCTTACTGATGCAATATAACAGGAGCAAAATAAGATACAAAATATAAGAACAAAATGGTTAAAACTGTATTCATGATGTCTCATACATTTTTTTTCTCTCTGTAACCCTCTAAAAAGCATTAATTTCTGAGAGCCAATATTTAAAAAAAGAAACAGAAAATTATGCCATTATTTGCTCAAATTGTTCCAAAACTCTATTTTCTTAGGCAGAACACAAAATAAGATATTTTAAGAAATTTATTTATTTATTCATTTACATTGGGTTTTTTTCTTTTTCTTTTTGTTTAAGAATAAAGAAAGTGATACAGGTTGTATAGCAACATGAGAGTGAGTAAATTATGACAGTATAGCTCAGTGAGACACATTGCGCTTCCCACCTTCTTCACCACACAGCGTTGTTTTTTTGTTGTCCTGGTCTGGTCTTTACACTTTGTCTTTACAGCTTGAGCTCATAGTTCATGTCAAAGTGAGCTCAGTTCAGCTTTTTGAATATATATATATAAACATTGATTCAATTCAAAAGGAGATTTTCCAGAGGGATGTGGCCCTCTTTGTAGAAACCCTCCTGTGGGAGTTTTATGGTTTATTTGTTAGTTTGTTTTTCCCCCAGGAGACAACTTCACACATGGTTGAAACTCAACTCCTCTTTATAAGAGCCTACAACTACAGACATTTTGAGTTGAGAAATATTCGAGCACAACAAAAGTGTATTGAGACAGCTTGAAGAAAAAAAAAAATATATACACACATATATATATATATATATATCTATATATATATATATATATATATATATATATATATATAGTAAATATAAGCCATCGATCCATTCATCCATTTTCTGTGTCAATGTGGGTTCACATAATTTTTTACAAAAAATAAAAAATAAATAAAATCAGGGTAACATCTGTAACACCTCCTTTAAATAAATAAATAACCCCCCCAAAAAGCAAAAACAAGTGTAATACTGGATGACAATATGGCGAGGGCATTAGATAGGAGCTGTACCTTGTCTCTTGTCTTATTTACAAGGCCATTTTATTAACCTTGTACTCTTTAATGGCTAATCATTTTTATTGACCCATTAATAAAGGCTTTTCATTTGCACTGTGGAGTCTCCAAATTGCCTTTTAATCAAAACTGTGTCAACATGCCTCAGTCTGCTGCTTTTCCCCACTGGCCTGAGAAGAGAGTGAGATAGAGGCAAGGAGGGAGTAAATCACTGATGTGGTGTGGTTGTTGATAAAACCTGATTGGAAAGGTCAAAACTAGGTTGCTGTCAGCTCAAATATCCAAGGAAAATTCTGGGTGGCATTTGGATAGTCAAGCCTTCAAAACCACAAGTCCAATCAGACAAATAAGAGGTATGAGGAAAAACAACCATGTTCCAGCTTTAATGCATTAATCTGCAGTTATGACATGGTTAATTGACACTGCTTGTGTTTTGATTTTGTGTACAGGCTTGTTTTGGCTTGTCTTAATGTGCTTGTATTCAATTCAATTCAAATTTATTTTTATAACACTTTTGACAATACATATATTTTAAAAGCAGCTTTACAGAAAATGCATGACTACATTACAATTTAGTGATTTGTTATAAGACTTAAATGTGTCTAAATAATGTATTTTAGAAATGTGCATATACAAGTACAACTCTTCACAGAAAATGCTTTCACACAAGAAACGAACCGAACCTTTGTTCAGTTTGATCCAGACCGAGACTACCTCTTTTTGTCGGAGTACGGGGGAAGGTTTCACACCTGTAATTTTGATTCGGACCAAACTGAAAAGTCAGAAAATCCGGACCAAATAAAGGCAGGTGTGAAAGTGCCTTGAAAGTATCATCCTCAAATTTGAACCAAAACATGATCAGACATTCAGTTTTATATTTAGGTTATTTTCAGGGCCTTAACATTAAAATTTCATAAATTTTTCCCTAAGGGAATAAAAAAAAAATAAAGTAAGTCACTTTCATGTATATTTCCCCTTGTTTTACTCTATCACTATACTACTTTGAGTTATTTTGACTCTTGGGTAACACAATTTCAAGTGTCTAGTTTAAAATATGACCCGATTTATGAATATAGACCATAGGGTTTAAGAGCTGCAGACATTTTTATTTGGGTATGTCGTTTTCAGAAAATTCACAAAAATAGGGCCGCTATTTTATAATAGGGTCTGGAGGGTATATCAAAAGTGCTTGAGGTAACACGTTTATTTATTTGGTTTATATCTTCCTTTTGGACAATTGTTCATTGTTGGTTGGTTGGCGGATGCCTTGTTTAATGACTTGCGACTAACTAAAACATAAAGTATGTGCAATTACCGCTATTTATGCATATTCCTTTATGTGGTAATTAATTTTATGTTTAATTCATTTTAGGAGGAATAGTTTGATTTGGGACCCATTGTGTTCAGTGCAGCCTGCGGGGGAAACATTCTTTGATGCTGCTGCTTTGTCTGTGTTCCTTCTGTGACTTAAACTTGCTCTCCAGCACTAGTTTGCTTGGTTTATGTGCTTCGTGTTAAACCTGCTCTCCAGCATGTATTTTTTATTTTATTTGTTGTTTTGTTCTAATTGTTCTTCAATCTGTATTTGTTTTGCATTTGCTTTCTGTTTATTTGTTGTATTTGTTTTGTGTGTTTTTATTTTATTTTTTATTTTTTGCTTGCTAATTATTTTCAGAGTTTTTGCTTTGTTTCCTTTTGCTTTGTTTAAAGTTGCTGTTTAGTCAGCATTTACTTTAGTTTGTATTTTTATCTGTTTCTAGTCAAACCTGTGTGTCCTTTTTGTATGTGATTCACTCATAAGTATAAATATTTCCCTGTTCATCATGGTGGTGTAGTCAGTTATATTTTATTGTATTTGTATTTTTTTTTATTCCCTACCGCCACACAAGCACTGTTGAACTATACACAATACAACCAAGAATCTGCATTAGGAAAGTAAATGGGTCAATTTTGTTAATGTTGGAGCACAAAACAAAATTGCATGTTTTGCCATAGTCTTGGTCTGTTATTGAATGTAATGTGAAGTCTGTAGTATAAGCTAAGTCAAGTCTGTTTAAGTTAAGTCTTTTGTTTATTGCTTTGAGTATTTGTTAATAAAGAAACTGCACTTAGGTTCTCTCAACTTGCCTCCAGTGACTATGTTACACACAGGAGGAGTGGTTCTCAACCAGATGCCCTCAGCCAACTTCCAAGGGGGCCTCAGGTTTAAGATGAAATTAAATATGAAAAAGCATGTTTTAAAATATCTAAATCTTTAATTCACTCCCAAAGATTTTATTTCACTCACCCCCAGACATTTTTAATTATATTAATTGACAATTATTTTAGTTACACACTCATGTGTAAATGATTTATTGGAGGGCATTTGAGACAAAATAATCACTGTGTTGGATGTTTTAAAAGCTAAATGTGGCTGTGTTCACACAACAGCAGATTGCAGATCAATCTTGTTTTAGAGTTCACACTAAGTTCAGATATAAACAAAAGTAAAAGCCTTAAATATTCTAAACTCAGCCGCAATTTGATAGTGAGTTTGGCAGTTATAATTTTTGGAAATTTCTGGACATCATCTTGGATATCACTATGGTTATAATTATGGAATGATAATCAGTTATTATTGTCATACATGTTAGTATATAGTCCCAGACACTGACTTTCTGAACAAAGCCTCTGTTTCCGAGTAGTTCCTTTGTGCTAAACCTGTATTTAGGGATGAGCTAAAAAGCTGCTTTTTACTGGCTGAGTTGTCTGAGAGAGCTATACATCACAGAAAACGGCCCTTGTCCTGTGAGTCTCCATTTAATAAGCTATGCACTCGAGATAAAGATGATTCATCCAAAACAAATGAATTGATACAGGGGAGGTGGGCATCTGTGAGGTTTTGTGTGTTCACAGAAGCAGGAGCCTGGCACACGCGACAGATAACAGCAGGAGTAATTCACACTAATGCTGGGCATATATCAACAGCCAAGAGAGGCCTTAGGCTGGCAGAAAGTGAGAAAGTAAGTGAGCGTGAGACTGAGCAGAAGCAGAGCCCTGTATCAGATACACAGAGAGAAACAGAGATGCTAACAGGATTATTTTTGTTAGGTTGTTTAATCGTGCAAGGGCCAGAAAGCCTCCCGTCTCTCAATCTGAACTCCTTTGAACCATGACATGCTCGCGTCAGTTGAAGGATTACATTCAGCATGTTCTGTTGTAGGTTTCTCAAAAGAAAATAACTGGTCTAGACAACAGATAAAGCTGTCTTGGTGGCACATGTGCCAATCACATCCTTGAAAAAATATTTTCTGTATATTCCATAATGGAATCACAGATCTTTTGAATAACCATTTATTACATAAAGCAACATAAGCGAAGAAAGTAGCAGCAGCGACTGATGTCACTCTCTACTCAACAGTCAATTATTGAAAAGATTTTCAATATTTTAAATTATTGAATCCTTCTTTTACTGGCAATCTATAGCAAAAAGACTTTGCCACATTCAGGGATTTTGCAACATTATGATATTGTACAGGTCCTTCGCAAAAAATTTAGCATGTGATAAAAGTTCATTATTTTCCATGATGTAATGATAAAATTTAAATTTCATATATTTTAGATTCATTGCACACCAACTGAAATATTTCAGGTCTTTTATTGTTTTAATACTGATGATTTTGGCATACAGCTCATGAAAACCCAAAATTCCTATTTTAAATTTTTTTTGCATATTTCATCCGACCAATAAAAGAAAAGTTTTTTTAATACAAAAAAAGTCAGCTTTCAAATAATTATGTTCAGTTATGCACTCAATACTTGGGAATCCTTGCAGAAATGACTGCTTCAATGCGGCGTGGCATGGAGGCAATCAGCCTGTGGCACTGCTGAGGTGTTATGGAGGCCCAGGATGCTTCGATAGCGGCCTTAAGCTCATCCAGAGTGTTGGGTCTTGCGTCTCTCAACTTTCTCTTCACAATATCCCACAGATTCTCTATGGGGTTCAGGTCAGGAGAGTTGGCAGGCCAATTGAGCACAGTAATACCATGGTCAGTAAACCATTTACCAGTGGTTTTGGCACTGTAAGCAGGTGCCAGGTCGTGCTGAAAAACGAAATCTCCATCTCCATAAAGCTTTTCAGCAGATGGAAGCATGAAGTGCTACAAAATCTTCTGATAGCTGCATTGACCCTGCCCTTGATAAAACACAGTGGACCAACACCAGCAGCTGACATGGCACCCCAGACCATCACTGACTGTGGGTACTTGACACTGGACTTCAGGCATTTTGGCATTTCCTTCTCCCCAGTCTTCCTCCAGACTCTGGCACCTTGTTTTCCGAATGACATGCAAAATTTGAGTGACAGTCCAGTGCTGCTTCTCTGTAGCCCAGGTCAGGCGCTTCTGCCGCTGTTTCTGGTTCAAAAGTGGCTTGACCTGGGAATGCGGCACCTGTAGCCCATTTCCTGCACACGCCTCTGCACGGTGGCTCTGGATGTTTCTACTCCAGACTCAGTCCACTGCTTCCGCAGGTCCCCCAAGGTCTGGAATCGGTCCTTCTCCACAATCTTCCTCAGGGTCCGGTCACCTCTTCTCGTTGTGCAGCGTTTTTGCCACACTTTTCCTTCCCACAGACTTCCCACTGAGGTGCCTTGATACAGCACTCTGGGAACAGCCTATTCGTTCAGAAATTTCTTTCTGTGTCTTACCCTCTCGCTTGAGGGTGTCAATGATGGCCTTCTGGACAGCAGTCAGGTCGGCAGTCTTACCCATGATTGTGGTTTTGAGTAATGAACCAGGCTGGGAGTTTTAAAAGCCTCAGGAATCTTTTGCAGGTGTTTAGAGTTAATTAGTTGATTCAGATTCAGGACCTGTATATTTGTCTTCATATTTTGTCACTAAAGTGAGTGCATATATATATATATATATATATATATATATATATATATATATATATATATATATATATATATATATATATATATATATATATATATATATATATATATATATATATATATTATCTAAATATTTATTTAATATTTCATATTGTATAAAACATATATGTGCATTATTATCATTTCATGTAGACATTTTCCTAGAAAAAAAGAGAAATTACTACACCACCATGATGACCATATATATATATATATATATATATATATATATATATATATATATATATATATATATATATATATATATATATATATATATAATATCCATGTAAGAATGGAGCTGTGACTAGGACAGACATCCATGATCACCACCAACTAATATGCCACAATTTAATCATGATTAATAAATCTACTCTTGAACAGATTTGAGCTTGCAGAATTGTTACTATGACAACATCGCCAGCATGAGCTTTGAGAACAAAACAATTCAGAAATAAGTAAACTTTCAATTTAAAATTATAGGTTCAGAACATTTACATTTCTGAAAATGAAGTCACACATACCCACCTCCAGATGTTCTGTATTCTCTCCCAAAGCCACAGAGCAATAATGCATTTTTTTCTGGTTGTAACCAGGGATCCGCAGGCCTGGTAAAAAGGTTTGTCAGCAGGTAATAACCCTTCATCTCTTAGGATCCCATAGGCAGTATTGAATAAATCATTAAAATTGTAAAAAAAAAAAAAAAAAAAAAATCAAATCTGTTGTGGACATATTTACTTACTGATTAAAATATATATTCTTTATAAGTGATGCTTGTCATGAGCATCAGCTGAACCTTCAAATGTTCCATCCTTCAAAAGGGTCTAATTTGTACCATTTTGGTAAGTACAGGTACAGCCCCAGTGACAGCATTAGTTTCTTTTTTCTGGGATGGTTGCAATTATTTTTTTGTTTGTTTGTTTTTTGCTATGCATCATTTTGCTCTTTTGTTCCACCTCCAAATTAGTCTTTATGTTTGCCATCTTGGCAACACCCCAAGGCAGATATTCTACTCATGCAATTACCACTTTAATGTATTACTTTGACATATATATATAAACCCGATTCCAAAAAAGTTGGGACACTACAAATTGTGAATTAAAACAGAATGCAATTATGTGGAAGTTTCAAATTTCAATATTTTACATATCAAATGTTTAAACTGAGTAAAAAATACGTTGATTTTAAATTTCATGGCATCAACACATCTCAAAAACAAGTTGGGACAAGGCCATATTTACCACTGTGTGGCATCCCCTCTTCTTTTTATAACAGTCTGCAAACGTCTGGGGACTGAGGAGACAAGTTGCTCAAGTTTAGGAATAGAAATGTTGTCCCATTCTTGTCTAATACAGGCTTCTAGTTGCTCTACTGTCTTAGGTCTTCTTTGTCGCATCTTCCTCTTTATGCGCCAAATGTTGAAAGATCTGGAATGCTGGCTGGCCATTTCAGTACCCGGATCCTTCTTCTACGCAGCCATGATGTTGTAATTGATGCAGTATATGGTCTGGCATTGTCATGTTGGAAAATGCAAGATCTTCCCTGAAAGAGACGATGTCTGGATGGGAGCAACTGTTGTTCTAGAACTTGGATATACCTTTCAGCATTGATGGTGCCGTTCCAGATAAGCAGCCCACGCCACACACACTCATGCAACCCCATACCATCAGAGATGCAGGCTTCTGAACTGAGTGCTGATAACAACTTGGGTTGTCCTTGTCCTCTTTAGTCCGGATGACATGGTGTCCCAGTTTTCCAAAAAGAACTTCAAGTTTTGATTCGTCTGACCACAGAACAGTTTTCCACTTTGCCACAGTCCATTTTAAATGAGCCTTGGCCCAGAGAAAATGCCTGCGGTTCTGGATCATGTTTAGATATGGCTCCTTTTTGACCTATTGAGTTTTAGCTGGCAACGGTGAATGGCACAGGGGATTGTGTTCACCGACAATGTTTTCTGGAAGTATTCCTGAGCCCATGTTGTGATTTCCATTACATTCCTGTATGGGATGCAATGCAGTCTAAAGGCCCGAAGGTCACGGGCATCCAGTATGGTTTTCAGGCCTTGACCATTACACACAGAGATTGTTCCAGATTCTCTGATTTTTAAGACAATATTATGCACTGTAGATGATGATAACTTCAAACTCTTTGCAATTTTTCTCTGAGTAACTCCTTTCTGATATTGCTCCACTATTTTTTGATCCTCTGCCCATCTTGACTTCTGAGAGACACTGCCACTCTGAGAGGCTCTTTTTATTTCCAACCATATTGCCAATTGACCTTATAAGTTGCAAATTGGTCCTCCAGCTGTTCCTTATATGTACATTTAACTTTTCCAGCCTCTTACTGCTACCTGTCCCCACTTTTTTGGAATGTGTAGCTATCATGAAATCCAAAATGAGCCAATATTTGGCATGACATTTCAAAATGTCTCACTTTCAACATTTGATATGTTATCTATATTCTATTGTGAATAAAATAAGTTTATGAGATTTGTAAATTATTGCATTCCTTTTTTATTGATTTTTTTTTTTTTTTGAATCGGGATGTAGTGGATGAAAAGTGACTGAAGGCTTATCTGGTAGTGAATCATTGCAGATGATGTTGTGATGAAGCAGGCCCGTGAATGACAGTTTGTTTATTTAAGACAGTCTTTTAAACGTCCAAAAGACTTTAATAAATAAATAAACTAACTGAAAGTAAAAACGACAGCCTTCTCAACAGATGACTGCCGCACACACATAATAAAATGTAAATAAAACACAACATAAAATCCAGACCTGGTCCTCGCTCCTCCCTTTATGCTTCCGAGCTCCTCAATGAGAGCATTCAAGATCGGTCAAGATTCAAGCAGGTCAAGGTGGTGTGATTGCAGATTAGTGCCAGCTGCTCGTCACACCACCTTGACCTGCTTGTCACAAAGACTTACTTGGTTGTAATGGTTGCAATCATATACTTTCCATCTCCAAGAAGAGAATATGCTGGAAGGAACACCATCTTGAAATGTGGGCAAACCACTCTTGCTGAAGCACTCCAGTGCTGAATGGTGAAACTGGACATTGTCCCAAACAACTACACACATCGGCTCAATTTCTTCTTGATCACCCTGCGGAAAGTGGATTTCATTGAGGGAGTTTAAAAAATGTAGAAGCTTTTCTGTGTTGTGTGACCCCAAGACATTGTTTTGTACCACAACACCAGTGTATTGCAGCACTTGTTGTCCAGGGACTTTGTGGCACAATGTTTATATTGGGCTGAACTCTCTGTTCAGCTTCCGTCAAGGAAAGACCATTTGACATGGTCAATTAGGATGGTTCTGGTTTTATTTGAAACCAGCCTGTATACTATCCTCCCTACACCTTTCTCTCCCCTTCCTCTTTGTCCATTTCTTGTTATATTTTCTTCTCTTGTTCTTTTCACTAATACAATTGCCTTCCACTCTACCATCTCTTCTCCCTTTACTCCTGATCCTACATCCTCAGCTCTTTCTTGCTCCATATTCTCTACCTATACAATCTATTAATTTCCCCTCATCTCTTTCTACCTCTTCGACTGTTCATCTCCCTCTCAATATTACCCTTACTCTATCCTCTCCAAAACCTCTTACTCTTACACCTCTTCCTTTTCCCATTCTTCTTCTTCTTTTTTTATTTTTGTTGTTGTTGTGTTTCTTTTCCCCTTTTATAGTTTTTGTAATTGAGAAAGCTGTGTAAACAATTAGGAAATCTACATTTCCTGTGTTGTGTGTATTGCTAACTCAGGCAATATTTATTTGGGGCTCATTGAGAACATTCCAAGTGCAACTGAGAATGTACAGGTTTTTTTTTTATTTTTTTTACAATCGCTAGGACCAATTTATCAATACAACGGTCACTTTTTCAAAACACAGTTTTGCAGTGAGCACAACAGCAGTTTATGTTGTGGATCATTTATCATTGCTTGGGCACAAAATACATTCAATGATTACATCTTTCAAATCACATGAATTATTTTCTCTCTCAGACACGAGCATGGCCATAATTGTATACCTCCAGGCCAATTTGCACATGCTTAAACACTTTTTTTTGTGTAATATTGACAAAAGTTTTGGGACACCTGCCTTTACATGCACATGCACTTTAATGAAATCCTATTCTCAATCCGTAGGGTGTAATATGGAGTTGGCCCACCCTTTACAGCTATAACAGCTTCCACTCTTCTGGGAAGGCTTTCCACAAGGTTTAGGAATGTGTTTATGGGAATTTTTGACCATTCTTCTAGAAGCGCATTTGTGTGGTCAGGCACTTATGTAGGATGAGAAGGCCTGGCTCGCAGGTAAGCATCAGAACTGGGCCACAGAGCGATGGAAGAGGGTTGCCTGGTCTGATGAATCATGTTTTCTCTTACATCATGTGGATGGCCGGGTGCGGATGCGGGTGCGTGTGCGTCACTTACCTGTGGAACACATGGCACCAGGATGCACTATGGGAATAAAGCAAGCAGTGGCAGTGTGATGCTTTGGGCAATGTTCTTCTGGGAAACCTTGGGTCCTGCTATCAATGTGGATGTTACTTTGACACGTACCTTCTACCTAATCATTGTTGCATTTTAGCTTTGTTTCCTTTGATGGAAACAGTATGTCCTGGTGGCTGTGGTCTCTTTCAGCAGACAGGTACACAGGCTGTGGCCTCTGATACACAGCACACCTAGGTCTAGTGGCGTCCATACCTCGACGGGTCAGGGCTGTTTTGGCAGAAAAAGGAGGACCATCACAATATTCATATATATATATATATATATATATATATATATATATATATATATATATATATATATATATATATATATATATATAGTGGTGGGTCGTTAGCTGCGTTAACGTGAGACTCTTATCGGGCGATAAAAAAATATCTGGTAACGATATTATATAAATAACGAGTCTTCGAACCTGCGTGTATGCCTACTGTGAAATTATCACATCAAGCGTGAACGCTGTCTTCCGAACTCCGGTGTGCACCCGTGAAACGTACTTGAGTCCTGACGAGCGTGACTGACGAGCGTTTACGTACTGTAAGCAGAGAGCTTTAAATCTCATTTCTGCTCGTCTTCAGCGTTCTTTAGAGCATTTGCAGTACATTCATGGCCAATAGACGCAAGTGCCATTACATACTGAAGCTTTGGTCACTAAATCAATCGTTCAAAAACAAAAATATAAAAGTTAGGTGAACAACGCTATTCATTCTGCCACCTTCTCACTCGACGTCGTTACCAAGAAACGGGGTAAACAGATGATGCTTTGATGACGTAAACGCACCCCAGTTCGGACCCAAATAATATAATATGAACACGTTCGAGCAGGGGGAGCAATCTAACTCGGGTCAGGTCCAGGCAATCGAACCAAGTGTGAAAGCACCAGTCATTTTTTGGGTAGCACACATATTCTGAATGCCTTCGGCAGAATTCAAATCAGCCATTTTAATCTAGATAAATTTCAAGAACACAGTGAGATTAATCTAGATTAAAAATGTATCTATGCCCACCATTCACTGATATGTAGTCTATCCTAACCTTATTATTTGTTTGTGTGTGTGTTACCGTATAGCTTAGGTTTAGTAAATACGTAAATGCCCGACAGTCATGTCAAGCTTTGATTGTTTATTTCTGTAGGCACACTGACATTTTATTTAGGTTTATTAATAATAATAATAAATAAAACATGAAAAAAAGTAATGATCAGTGATTTAAAAGACGTGATTGTTGTATGGGATACATGCCATATTCTTTTAACACTGATTACAAACTTCATTTGAATGCTGTCTAGGCACCATCACACGCAATACAACAGGCAATATGTTAATATAATAATTTCTTAATTCTGTTTTCTTAATATTAATAACTAAAAAAAAAAACTATATTATTATAGGTCTATCTATTTATGATAACTCCAGGTTGTTTACGCTTGGCCGCGACTTTACATCACGTGGCCACAATGTTGTAACCTCGAAAAAATTATCTAGTGGCCATGCAATGTTAGCACATTTCCAGTTAATATGATAATGAGTTAATATGTCAAGGCCGCAACAAAACTAAGTGAACCAAATGTGTCCCCTCCCGGTCACCATAAATTTGAGAAAATATTCAAATTTAAGCATTTACGTGCTTATTTTTCATTCTGATTGAAATTTCATTTAGATCATCCTCAATTGGATCGACTGAGGTTATTACATGAAGGCTTTTCAGTTTGATTGAGCCATAAATCTGTATATAAAAATAGCAAATAATAAATAAAAAAAATTATATATTGGTGGTGAGAGAGTTTGTGTTAAGTTAAACAAACGTATGTGACATGAGGCTGAAGACCGTTTACACCTGTGGGGATTGGATGGCAAGTTCTCCCTCTGATGTGATAAGGTTCAGGTCTTCCACCTTAGGACCTGTGGCCAAGCACTGAAATGTCATCGGCATTCTATGAAGAAAGTGAACAACACATGTACATTATTGAAGCCAGAGGTGACAGATAGGTACAATATGAAATCACTGAAAGGTTATAAAATCTTCAACACCATTAAATCTCTGGGTGGGTGTTGTCAGCATTACATGTATGAGAGGGTTTCTTAAACTGAGAGCTATAGGCATGGTTACTATTGTCACTCCGCTTCCTGTTGACAGCTAGTGAAAGGGGGTGACTCTCATGCTGGTCTTATGTGAAGATGGAGTTTTGAAATGCTATATGCATTTATAGATGCATACCTTGAGTCCAAGTGAGGACACTGGCTGACCCCTGCTGTGTGTTTTATGGGCAAAATCCCTTGACAAACCAGGGTGGATGTTGTTTGCGTAAACTGTCTCTCAAATTGGGTGCATAAGTCATTAGGCACGAAGAGGAAGTGGAGAGCACTTGATGCTGCTGTAGCAACGGGGTGGCTACAAGAGCCTATATCTTTTTCAGGAAGAATTTTTTTAATTGTTTTGCTGAGATCATCTGATCTGGTGATCAACAATTATCAAGCATCTCATGTTTGCCCAAAGAAAAAAAAACGTAAGGAAAAATACTGGTTCTGTTTGTGTTTTTGTTTGTTTGAATAAAATAGTTACTGTCAGGTGTCAGCGCTAGATGCTGCTTTTCCCATTTTTACTTCAACCTTATGTGATGTTTTATTTTATTCTATTTTTATCTCATAATTGTCTTAGTATATCATAATTATTATTTTTTTGTGTGTTTTTTGTTCAGCTACTGTAAATTCTGATATTATAATACCAATGTTCTATCATCAACCTCGCTGAATGTGTTTCCTATATCCAACTTGTGTCCCAGTTTTTCCTATGGAAGCCTGTTTCTTACAAAAAAGGTTAATTGCGACTTAATATCTCACAAATGCTACATTATTTGTCATAATTGTTGAGTTTATATCCTAAACTGTGCCTATGTATCTCACAACTGCAGCTCACGATAGTGTTTTTTTCCCCCCACCACAATTAACTATTTTATTTATTTACTACTCTACAGTAACAGTAATGGGGAAAAATAATGGGCTTCCACACAGCTTCATGTATTTTCATAATTGTAATTGAGGGGTCTATGTTGCTGTGCAGCAAAGCCTCTTCTAGATACAATCTGGCAAAATTCTGATAGATGGTCTTGGAAAAATTCAAACATCATTCCACATTGTTTTCCCCTGGCAGTTAAGATGAACGGAATATGAAGTAGGTGCTCCCCGCAAGTCAAGTCAAGTCACCTTTATGTATATAGCGCTTTATACAAGACTCAGTTCAGTTTCGTTGTAAAGGTTATCAATTATTTAATTAATTTCATCTATAAAGGAGTTCTGCAGTCCAACTCCGTTCAGTTCTCATCCAATAGTGTCAGTCTAGTCAGATCAATAATATTGTTGAATATTAAATGTCCCTAACTAACCCAAACTCCATCAGCTTACAGAATGGAGACAAAAATAAACCTTGAGAGAAACCATGTTCAGTCCGAGAACCTCTTCTCCTCTGACCAGGGGGGTGGTGCATTTGCATGTTTGGTGTCAACAGAAGCTTTATGAGAACACACTGCATGAATCAACATAATTAGTGCAGCTACTGCCTGCTTTTGATATGAAAAATAAAGAAATAGCCTTACCATCCACCCTCCCCCTCCCACTATTGCTCTAACACACTTTGTTTGTCTCTCTCGGATGACAGGTGGGCAGTAGTGTTGTTGTTTCTATTGCAGCTGCATATCCAGTGGAGGCACAGGTGTCTGTTCATAATGCAGCTCATCCTGGCCTCACAGCAGACAAATCTGTCAAGGACTTTTCAGTCACACAGAGGATGCTGCAGAGCTTATTATTTCGGTTTGCCATATTCGGCACCTACATTTAGATGCTCCAAAGTGGGCATACCACCCCAAATTTAGAGTGATTAATTTGTTTATTGAGTGTTTTATACTACTTTTTCATGCTTAAATAATATATTTTTATATTCCGTGTTAATAAATGTAAAAAAAAAAAACAATTTCTAAAACTATCAATACTTATAACAAAACCACTCACTGAGTTTGCAAAACTAAAAGCATAAACACTGCTTTACACTCAGTTCACAATTTTGCAACACACACTTTGCAAAACTGTAGGTACAATCCACTGCACAGGACTCTTTTTGTGGAACTGTAAACACAACTCACTGCTTTACACTCAATTTCCAAATGATCAACACACTCCTAGCAAAACTACACACATGTATGGCTATTATTTACACTATTTTGACAACTGTCTGGCACACTGTCACATGTGAAAACTGTTTTAGATCATTAGTTCACTTTGCAATCAGCACTATAAATAAGCCACAGGTAAGCTGTCTGTGTAGAGTACAATGGAAGGAGCAGGAAGAGTGAGAATTAGAGGAGGCAGAGGAAGAGGACGTGAAGGTGAAGAAGTAGGAGGAAGAGGAGGAAGAAGAGGTGAAGTAGTAAGAGAAAGAGGAGGAAGAGGACGTAGAGTTGAAGAAGCGAGAGGGAGAGGAAGACAAGGACAAGGAGGTGAAGTTAGAGGAAGAGCAAGAGGAGGACCAGGAAGAGGAAGAGATAGAATTACTGATGACAGAGCTACAATAGTGGACCATGTAATTGTCACAGGTCGGAGCGGACCGCGTGAGTACCGTTCCTCCCTTAATTTCCACCTCGTGGAGGTTCCCAGGGATACCCCAGACGACCAGACACAACAAGGACACTGGAGTGGGGTTTTAAAACACAAATCTTTATTAATTTACTTAAAATGGGGACGGGGGAAGTGAAAGGGGCTAAAATCCAGGGGGACACTGGAGGGTGAGGACGCCGCCTGGGAGCTCGCTGTCTCTGTCACAGGGGAACCTCAGGTAAGTCGTCTCGTTCCTTAACTCAATGTCTGGCTCCAATGTCCTTCCGTTTGCTTACTCGTCTTTCTTTCTCTTTCCCAGTTCGGACCTTCAGGGCGTTCACGACACAGCTCACTCCTTCTCCTGAGCACAGGAATATATACGGTAAGTACTGGGATCGGGGGTGACAGAGGTACCTCTTGTCTCGGGCGTAGTCCGGCGGCTCCCTCTAGGGATGGGTCGGTGGTCCGGGCGGTAAAAAGGTAAGCACCTCCAGGGCATCCGCTGGAGCTGGGTCAATGGTCCGGTCAGTATCTGGGTAAGCACCTCCAGGGCATCCGCTGGATCTGGGTCGACACTGGGACGTTCGTTTGGTATGTAGGTAAGTATAACTTCGCTCAATGGATATTACTCACAGACTTCGTAGACACGGTTCGTCCATTTCTCTCCTCGTTTCAGGCTCCGTGAATACGATGGCTCGGAGGTGGCTTGACCACGGCGGCGGTGCTGGATCGAGTGCTTCTCCAGGCGACTCCACACCAGTAAGTGCAGGTAAGTGTATCCGCCCGGGGCGCGTTTGCTCAGAGCGTGCGTGAGCGTTTCCCTCTTCTCCACTCAGGCACTGCACACACACAATTTCCTCCAACACAGCCACGTGTCAATACAGTTACTCAAAGGGGGTTCTTACTTGGCTCCGGTCGTACTATCGTCGTATAAACAGAGATTAGGGTGATGTTCACAGCATGAATTTATGGGCTAGTGGTTCCGCCAGCTTCGGGATCTTATCCTCCACAGAGAGTGGGTCGGCCTGGAAAGTGGTCTTTGTGACGACACGCACACAACACAGCACAACACGGCAGATTCCAAGTGTACACTCTCACAGTCAACTTTTCCCACGTCGTTTATCTCGGGGGATCGCTGAAGCGCTGTTATAGCGAAGGACCAGCAAGAGAGACGTCGCTGCTGCGCCACCCCGGCGTCTTTCACTGTCTACTGTCTCTGGCTCTCCCACGCTCGTGGGGCCACTCGTGTTCCTAGATCCAACTTCAACAAAGCTCACAGATGATACACTTTCAACGAATTTGCTACTGCATACGTTTCTCAGGGTACTCACACATTGATCAACCCGTGTTCTCGTCCTGTTCTCTCTTCCAGTGCTCGGCTCGCGTCCTGGCCGCTGTGCTCTCTCTCTCCCAAAGGGACTCCTTTATCAGCACTTCCAGTAAGCTGTCCTGCATGTAACTTCTCAGAATCGGATACACACTTGACACTTGAATCACAATGCAAAACACGGTCTGTATTATACTCAGCCCGTCTCTTTCTTTCTCTTTGCAGTTCTCCGGATCCTTGTTCGCTCAGTCCGCAATATTCTCCACGTGTTGTCCTCCGTGTTTGCCCAGATGCCCAGATCCTCTCGCCGCAACGGCTGGAAGCGGTTACCACCACGCTTGCTTTAAGCCCAAACCGGAACTAACAGCTGCTGCTGTGTATGACCGCTGCAATGACTCCCGACTGAATTCTGGAAGCCCTCTTTATACTCCTCCTGCTTCCTCTTCCTCCAATCCGGAGATCACGCTGTTCATTGGTGCACCTGCTGCCGATTAACCGTGATTTTGGCGCCGGGAGGGAACCAGGAAGTGGTGGTGTTTAATCCGGGCAGAACCAATCTCTGCCAATATGGTTCCGCCCCAGGAAAAGTCACCCCATGACATAATCAACCATGGAATGACTCTGAGGGAAGCTGACCAACGGGTTCAGCCTAACTTGAGCCGCTACACTGTAGCAAGCATCATAAGGACATTTCAAATGATAATCAGTTATTACAGTCACTTTACAGTAAGTTTTGTAGCACTGCCGTACTCTAAAATACTGAAATTGTTACTTTACAGAATTGCTAGACGTCCAGATGCTGGGGACAGAGGAAGAATGTTAACTGCAGAACAAGAGACCCATATAGTCAATATGGAGATAGCAAACAATTCCATAAGGCTACGAGAAACACTCACTCTTCACTGTACTCAACCTCCCCCCCCATACTCTCCATTCTTGAATCCAATTGAAGAGTTCTTCTCTGCCTGGCGATCTCTAGATCCCCATCAACGCATAGCCTTTTTACAGGCAATGGAGGAGGCATGTGGGGATATTGACCAGGCATCAGGCCTGGATACGGCATTCCAGAAGATGTGTTCCCTGCTGCCTTGGACTAGAGGACATTGCATGTGATGTAGATGAAATGTTGTGGCCGGACCCAGAGAGACGACACAATGTAATGTCAATATCCCCACATGCCTCCTCCGTTGCCTGTAAAAGGGCTATGCGTTGATGTTTTTTTTTTCTTCAGTGGATTTACTATTTTGTGTTTGATTAACAAACAAGTGTTTTTGAAAAAAACACTTGTTTGTTGTGATGTGTAAATAAACTGCAGTACTTGAAGTTTGGATCCCTGTATGTTTACAGAACTATGACAAAAGTATGACCTCAAAATGACACATAGCCTACCTTGTGCACAGAGAAAGGAAAAGTCAGATGTGTTTTTATTCATACCATCAGTGTGTAGTTGGTGCATTGTGTGCTTATTTATGTGATAAATTGTGTTAACGGTTTGATACCAAAATACCATTTTTACAAAGGTTTGGAGAGTTAAGCAAGGTGTATTAGCTTTTGCAAGAGAACTATGTTTTGCTGATTTGGTGAAGGGTTTTCTCATTTGTGTGTAGAGTTTTGCAAAAATAGCCAATACAGGGAGTGCAGAATTATTAGGCAAATGAGTATTTTGACCACATCATTCTTGTTATGCATGTTGTCTTACTCCAAGCTGTATAGGCTGGAAAGCCTACTACCAATTAAGCATATTAGGTAATGTGCATCTCTGTAATGAGAAGGGGTGTGGTCTAATGACATCAACACCCTATATCAGGTGTGCATAATTATTAGGCAACTTCCTTTCCTTTGGCAAAATGGGTCAAAAGAAGGACTTGACAGGCTCAGAAAAGTCAAAAATAGTGAGATATATTGCAGAGGGATGCAGCAGTCTTAAAATAGCCAAGCTTCTGAAGCGTGATCATCGAACAATCAAGCGTTTCATTTAAAATAGTCAACAGGGTCGCAAGAAGCGTGTGGAAAAACCAAGGCGCAAAATAACTGCCCGTGAACTGAGAAAAGTCAAGCGTGCAGCTGCCAAGATGCCACTTGCCACCAGTTTGGCCATATTTCAGAGCTGCAACATCACTGGAGTGCCCAAAAGCACAAGGTGTGCAATACTCAGAGACATGGCCAAGGTAAGAAAGGCAGAAAGTCAACCACCACTGAACAACACACACAAGCTGAAACGTCAAGACTGGGCCAAGAAATATCTCAAGACTGATTTTTCTAAGGTTTTATGGACTGATGAAATGAGAGTGAGTCTTGATGGGCCAGATGGATGGGCCCGTGGCTGAATTGGTAAAAGGCAGAGAGCTCCAGTCCGACTCAGACGCCAGCAAGGTGGAGGTGGAGTACTGGTTTGGGCTGGTATCATCAAAGATGAGCTTGTGGGGCCTTTTCGGGTTGAGGATGGAGTCAAGCTCAACTCCCAGTCCTACTGCCAGTTTCTGGAAGACACCTTCTTCAAGCAGTGGTACAGGAAGAAGTCTGCATCCTTCAAGAAAAACATGATTTTCATGCAGGACAATGCTCCATCACACACGTCCAAGTACTCCACAGCGTAGCTGGCAAGAAAGGGTATAAAAGAAGAAAATCTAATGATATGGCCTCCTTGTTCACCTGATCTGAACCCCATTGAGAACCTGTGGTCCATCATCAAATGTGCGATTTACAAGGAGGAAAACAGTACACCTCTCTGAACAGTGTCTGGGAGGCTGTGGTTGCTGCACGCAATGTTGATGGTGAACAGATCAAAACACTGACAGAATCCATGGATGGCAGGCTTTTGAGTGTCCTTGCAAAGAAAGGTGGCTATATTGGTCACTGATTTGTTTTTGTTTGGTTTTTGAATGTCAGAAATTTATATTTGTGAATGTTGAGATGTTATATTGGTTTCACTGGTAAAAATAAATAATTGAAATGGGTATAAATTTGTTTTTTGTTAAGTTGCCTAATAATTATGCACAGTAATAGTCACCTGCACACACAGATATCCCCCTTAAATAGCTAATACTAAAAACTACTTCCTAATAAACTACAAAAATATTCAGCTTTGATATTAATGAGTTTTTTGTGTTCATTGAGAACATGGTTGTTGTTCAATAATAAAATGAATCCTCAAAAATACAACTTGCCTAATAATTCTGCACTCCCTTACAAAAAAATTGATATTATATTATGTATTAAAGTCACCATGCAATCAAAATTCACTATTCTTATTTTTACTATGGAACATTTCAGTATTAATTATAAATGATTTAGGTCTATCCATTTTATGCGGGACAACCTGTCACTCACATGAGATCTACCAGTAGCAAACCACAAAAGCACCAATCAGTTCTCATGGATAACTTTTTGTTCTCATGGAGAAGTCTTTACAGTTTTTCTGAATTGCTAAAACACCATTCTCTGAACCAAATTTTCAATAGCCTAAACCAATGTGTTATAAAATATATATACAATTTTCTATGAAATAAGGGCGTTTAGGTACCATTTGCAAATCTGATGCACTCTTTTTGCAAAACTCTAAACACTCTAATTGCACTGATGCACTTGTGTTGCAAAACACTAAACACAGGCAGGCAAAAGTTAAACACAGTTGCAATTGTTTAAACACAACACCTCAAAATTATTCACTGTTATTTCTAATGATGTGACAAAACCAACTGTACATAATACAAGTCAGTTCAGAGTGCCAAAATGTACTCAGAATGTTGCACTGAATGTAGATACCAACAATGGATGGAAACAAAAGAGGTAGAGGAGGAAGAGTATGTGTAAAAGGTGGTGAACAAGGAGGAAGAGGCTGATGACGAGGAAGAGAAAGGTGTGGACAGTGTTGTCAAGGCTGGGCACACCAGAGGGACGGCATTGCCTGATGTAGACAAAGTCCTCAGGAAGATGTGATGCTGGGGCATTTGTTATATTTTGCCAGAAGAATCAGATGTTCTCTGGATGTAGTTTGAAGATTTGTGGTTTAAGGTTTTGAGAAAGTGGGTGATAGTTTTAAGAGTGTTTTAGCAATTCAGAAAAACTGTAATGCATAAATTACTAGGTGTTAGTGCTCTTAGATTTCTCACTATCACCTTCCTTCTTTCTGTTGTCACCTGCTGGTAACAGGATGTGCTGTTGTTGTGACTTTTGTGTCACCAAAGCAGCCAGCAGACACAGACTACTCACAATGCAGACAGGGGCTCCACTGTTGCTAGCTACAGGAGAAAGAGAAAGACAAAGGAATATAGAGAGATGGAGAGAGAGAGAGAGAGAGAGAGAGAGGGAGAGGGAGAGGGAGAGAGAGAGAGAGCACTCCTGAGAGCACTGAGGGAAAATGAAAAGAGCAAAGAGAGAGGCAGGAATGTGGGAGGGAGCAATAGGGAAGGAGAGGTTAGCGTTAGGAGAATGATGTGCAATGCAGTGGGTGTTTGTTCTTCAAAACTGCAAGATCCCATGACACTAAAAGCAATGGATTATTGTTTATGTATGTATTTTTATTATATGTTGTATGTGCGTTAGTCACAGAAAAGAACTAACTCTTTAGAGTAATTCATTTGGTTGGGACTAATTGTTCAAGAACCATGTGTTGTGCTCTCTAGATTCAGCAGCAGAATATTTTTGAATGGTAATTAATTTACATGCCACAAGGATGTATGTGTGAACCATCAAATGTGTATATGTCATGCTTCCATTTCTTATAAATAGTTTTCTAATCAAAGTTAGATTGGAAAATGTATCTCCTGAGAGAAACTTGAAGTCATTGTTGTCTGTAACAAGGTTAGTTTTTATGGGAAGAATGAGGCGTGAACCGGCAAATGTTTTTAAATTTGATAAAAAATAAACAAAATGCAAAATGAAAGTAAAAGTGACAGCCCCTCATGGATGTCTACAGACACATATAATAAAACAAATAAAACACGGTAAAATAGTATAGGCCTGGTCCTCTCTCGTCTTGCACTGTCATCACTCCTGCTTTTATTCATCCAGATTTCCTTCCGTGAGACTTGAGACCAGTGCGGCACGCAAGCGACGTTTATTAGGAGACGTGCCACCAGCCTTGTCCACACGCATGGCTCTCTGTCTCGTCCTGCTTGCAAAATTTTATTAGGTGAATCGATTTAAAAAAAAAAATCAAAATGTAGGATAATATTTAAGCAGTATTCCATAAGCAGAGTGATGTTTAACAAATCAGTTCAGAATCATAATCATTAACCAATGATTCACTGATTCAAAGGCTGTCATTCTTTTCGTTCATGAATGAATGAACAAGTGTTTGTGAACGAATCAGCTGAATTAATCAGTGAGTCAGTCATTCTCTTATAATGTTCTGTTAGATATCAGTATTCTTTAAATACTGCCACATTCAATGACAATAAGAAATTATTATTATTTATTTTTCCACAGTTATTAATAGTAAGTTTAAGTCTATTACAATTTTTCTCAATTGATTTTGACACCTCCACACCCAGGTCACTGTTTTCAAAATAGATAACAGTCATGTGTTATTCAGTCTAATTCTTAATTGAACTTGGAATGTTTAAGCTGCATCAGATGTTAATAAGAGGCAAGATCTATGAAGAGCAGTATATTTAAACTCATCATTAAAGAACATGAAAAACATGCTTTTTTATTTGATTCATGTATTTGTGTCTCTACAGCTCATTTTGTTATCAAATCAATAGAGTTGTAGTTTTGATGTTACTATTTATTTTTTGATAAATGCATCATTGTAATAAAATGCATTGCTTCATTATGCTGTGCAACCCAGGCTCATTGAAAATACGTGGCTCTGCCTACATTTTTGCAAAGCCTGAAATTTGTACCTCCAGGTACGTTTCCCTGCACTTTTCGGGTTAAATGTCCACTAGAGGCGCTAAGTGGTATCAGTTTCTCAACCCGTTCCCTAAACCTAACCATTTGTATATTATAAAAAACAGGATATAACAGGCAGATACGACTGCAGGCACAATTTATTTAAAAAGTACAAATATTCCAAGTGTTTCGAGGCCAAACGATTGATTTTTGTGAAGAAAATCCCCAAAAGTGATCAGTGTTGAGTTCACCCGCCGAAGATCATATTTGAAAATTGCCGCCATTACGTCAGCTTTGACAGGATTGGCTGTCGTATGTCTCGTGACCAATTGCGTCATTACGTTAGCTTTGATTGTAAAACGCCATTGGCTCTCGTGTGTCTCGTGACCGCCTCAAGACTTAAGAGTTTTATTTGAATGAAATATGAACGAGACAATAGTGATGGGAAGTTCGGTTCTTTTCCGCGAACCGGTTCTTTCGGACAGTTCGTTTTAAAGAACCGGATCAAAAACCGGTTCACGGTTCTTTTACGCTCACGTAATGGCGTAATTTCGCTATGGCGTAATGACGTCAAGTCTATCGCTGGTTGCATAAACAAACACTTTACACATTAAAATATATAAAGTCAGTAATCATAATATCAATCAGATAAAATATCATCATAATCTGTTAAGTTTATTTTTACAATCAAGTTTTACATCTAAAGCATCCAAACACTTACAGGCAGTGATGTGCAAACGAGGATGTTTTACAGTTATAAAATCAATAAATTAGTCTTCATCAGTGCAGAAACCATCATCCACTTACTATGTTTTGTAATTAAATAAATACGGTTCGCCAAATTTTCCCCACATTCATGTCCTCAGAGTCGTTTCACAGACGCGCTCATATCAGTTGAGGTTCGTTCGGTTCAGAGAGACGCGTGCAGTCAGTCGCTTGACGCATGCTCAGTCAGTATCAGCTCATTGGTTCTCCAATCGGACATGTCCGAAATAAACAGGGTCGTGTTCTGATTCTGATGATCCGAAACCGCTGCAACCGGTTGCATCCGATTCTTGACTCGAGAACGAGAACGAAATTGAGATTCGAGAACAGCGAGAGCGATTCAAAAGGAGTCGCATTGCTTCGCCCTAGCTGTAGTTTGAGGCTACATCATTTTTATATTTATATCACCTTGTTTAGAAATTAAATACACTGATCCTGAAAATAACATGGCTTTATGAAACAAATGTTTAGTTTGGTAGTTGTACAAACTAATGCTTGTTTCAATGTTTAAAAATAATTAAGTAACAAGCACAACTGCACATTTTTACTGTAATGCTTTTTAGAAAACATTCATATAGAAAAATATATTTGTACAACAATTTCTGAACAGAGTTTGATCTATGTACACATACAGTGTGTGTAAGTGTACTTTTATGTGTAGGCTATTGTGAACACTTTAATATATTTTTATCAAAACATTGTTTATTTAATACAAACCCAATTTGTGAATGTGTCATCATTAACTATAATTACTGTAGGCCTACAGGTAGCCTATTCATAAATTATTATGATCCCTAACACATCCCGATGCGCAACAAAACTTAACATGCTTTTCGTTCTCTCTTGAAAAATTACACGCATGCTCAGTCAGTATCAGCTCATCGGTTCTCCAGTCGGACATGTCCGAAATAAACAGTTCTCGGTTCAGTGTACTGGTGATCCGATAACCGTTAGCAACCGGTTGAAACCGATTCTTGACTCGAGAACGAGAACTGTGACAGGCCGTGTGCGTTACGTTCGTGTCGCTGCACGCATGCTCAGTATCATCAGCTTCTGCTCCCTGACTCAATCTGCTCATCATAAATTCTCTCTCTTACAGTAGTGTCAGTTAAGTCAGTGTATTGTTGAAGTAACTGAATAACTCTGGCATGCTGATTTATTTCAAGTCAGAGGACAATCAGACAGGTCAAAAAGTGAGTGACTTTATACATTTGTGGATTAGTGCTGCGAACTGTTTAGCGATTCAGTCCGATTTGGTGAACTGGTTCGACCGGTTCACTAAAAAGAACCGGTTCAAAAGAACGATTCGTTCGCGAACCGGACATCACTCTGAGACAACGAGTGGAGGGTGTTCACATGGAGCGGTGGATTGGATCATCATTTCAGCGATTAAAACGTTAAGATCAACTCTGTTCTTTACATGAAGATATCGTGTGACTTCAAAAGACTTGAAATGCAACATGAATTAATACTTTTACACTGTTTTGGTCAGTTTTTGCAATAAATACCTGTGACTGTACTTTTATTTGTCTGTTATGTGTTTATTGTTGAGAAGTGGGTAGGTTTAGGGTAGGAGTGGGGTTAGTTGCTCCAAAATATAAAAGTAGCCTTTAAATATTCATTAAATCATGTCTACTTTTACAAATGCAAATATTTAAATGTATTTCAATAGGAATTAAAATTTGTTCTTACACCACGTTTTTCTTGAATTGTGCAGGACAATGTACCAGGAGATATATATTTCAGGGTTTGCAAAAATGTAGGCAGAGTCACGTATTTCCAATGAGCCTGGGTTGATGCTGTGAATACTAAAATGTTTGCCAACATAAGAGTGTTTATTTTGCTGTGCTAATTGTTTTGAGTGCAACTTCATTCATTTGGAGAAATGTGTCAAATCAATTGATAAACTAATCACATCACTACTTAGTTAATTCCTTGGTTGCATTTAGTGTTCTTTCTAACAGTTGGCTGGGTTTCCAAGTTGGAGTAAACCAGATTATGACAGATTGGCTGGCTAAATGCTGCCTATGCCACAATATGCATCATCTGTTGTATCTGTTGAATTATTTCTGAAAACCTGATGTTTTAATATTTGTTTAGTTTACATATATGTGATCAGATTAGTACAATGTGTTATATAAACTAGGCCTGTTAATTTGATTGTTTGTTTTCTCTAATTAATATAAAAAAAAATGTATTTTTTTGTGGATGAACACTAGAGATAGACATATACATAGACATGGGACGAAGGTGAGACAACACAACTGATCTAAGAGATTGTCACTTGCCAGTTGTAGAAATATACCTAAACCTTTGAATTTACTTATTCCTTTATCTTTATTTTTAAATAAAATATGAACTGAGTGAAAAGACTGTGCTTGCAGAGAAAAACGTGTTGTAACCCTGTTCCCTGAAAAAGCGTGAATGAGATGATGTGCTGACTTAGCGCTATGGGAAACATCTTTGTTTGACTGGTTGTTAAGCACATGTACTCATAGAGGGCAGACGTGTTTTCTCTCTGCTCCCGCTCTTGCTCTTGCGCTTTGTCCTTTGGTCTTTTTTTTCCAAACTCCTGCTTGGCTGGGCTCCTGAGAATACTGAAATGGAATTGATTAACTGGTCCCTCAGCGCGATTGACAAGATTTTTTCACAGAGAAAGGGTGCTCCGGGAGAACCCACCTGCCCGGACGGGACCTTCGCTGCAGGCTACACGATGGACGCCTGGAACACCTGGCAAACCGTGTGTCTGGAGGCTCTGTCTGTGGAGGACGTGGAAGATTTATTCATAATTGGAATTGTGATAGTGGGGTCCCTATTCCTCGGCCTTGGGATTGCCCTGACCTATCGGAAGATTGGTAAGACAGCTGCCAGCAAATTCACCCAGCCGCTGTCTGCGGAAATTAATGGGCACTTCGGGGATGTGTGTGACCGACTGAAGGTATTAGATCAGAGAGTGATACTGATTGATGAACTGAACCGTAACATCTCAGTCCGGACTGCGGATGCGCAGGCAAGAGTGGGCTCCATCGGGGGTCAGGCTGGTGAACTTTTACGGACTCTGACCGGTCTGACTGCGGCTGGATGAAATGTCTAAGTCACTGCATGAACCGGTTCGCCAGGAACGCTGAGGATCAGATCAGAATGGTTTGATTATTTATGATCCGGCCAAATGACCGAAGATCAGAAAAAATGGATTAATACAAATTAAAAAAGTAACTTCTCCTTCTCCTATCTCTCTCGGTTGGGAGGTCAGCCTGTCAGACGGTTTCTTGCTATCACTCCCTGTGCACTGCCTTATCTCTCTTCAAGGACAAGCCATTGAACTGAACTTTGAAAACATCTGAAGTTGTGGCTGCCATTCTCACACAACACAACTCAGACTCTTACTCACACCACACATAACCCTCCCCATCCCAGCCCCCCTCCATCCGTCTGCCTCTCACAATCTCTCTCTCTTCTCCCCCCTGCCTGCCTTCATATTCCCACACAAAAAATGCCAGCACGTGACCACGTGTACTGTGTCATGCTATGTTATGTTTTGTTGCATATGTATGCTTGCGAATCTGCTTTCTATATTCTGGTTCAAAGTGGCGCCGCAAATGGCTGCCTTGGTGTGAACCCCTCAGCTGATTATGTTGTCTCGGTCATCGTATGTCCCATGTCTTGTCACTATGCTGTTGGAACGGAGTAAGAATACCTACTGTTGCACTTGTGTATACAGTTGTGTTTTTGTTGTCATTTGTCTCGTGTCATGTTACTATGTTGCTTGGAATAGCACCTAAGAAAGCATTGCACCTACTGTTGCACTTGTGTATCTGGTTGTGTGCCAAATAAAGTAAATCTGAATCTGAATCTGAAACATGTGGCAAACACGCCAAAAATTTGGCTTAAATAACCTGAGGTGACATTTTTAGGAATGCAAGCGTGAGAGGCTCATTGGAATGCAAATATGAGAGGCTATAAATAGATGTGAAACAGGTGTGCCTTCAAGTCACTTTGTCTGAAGAGACATCCTGAAAATGCCCACAGGGCAGCAATGCAGTGCAGCATATTGTTCCCACTTTATCAGAGACCAGGGTTACAGTCAAGTAACCCAATATATTCCCTATCCAAAGCTATTCTCAATGCTGCACTAAGCGCCATGGCAACAATAATATTAATGCCGCCGCACTGGAAGTGTCTGGACCCCTCAAGGTTGTGTAGTTTGTGTGCACAAACACTTGAAAGGCCTCAGACATAAGCTTGGGGTGTTGACTCAAGGACAAGAGTAACATGAACATCCAGACTATAAAATTTGATAAATGTGTTCAGAGAGGAACAGCCTGCTGCATCACATACTTGCTGCAAGGGGCGCCTCTTGCTAAAGCCCTGGAGGATGCAACTCCCCTGGTTGAGCTTGAACCCATGCCTCATAGGTTAGGGCGATGACATCCCTTACCCAATGTGACATTGTCTGTTTAGCGGCGGTCGCCTTCCGGTTGCGGCCCCATAGCAAATGAAAAGTTGCTGGCTAGTGCGGTGGATGTAACTCTGAAGAGCATGAACTGGGCAGTGGAGAGTGGAGTTGGAGTGGAGAACTTCAATAGGAAATGAGTCACAGTGCTCACACTATGCGCCCCCAGGGGATGTAAAGTCATGCAATACAAAACTCATTAGGATCATCCTCTGAGATGGTCTGTGAGATGGGTAGGTGCGCCCTTAGGCTTCTTTGTCATCAGAGAACAGATGCACACATCTCTTGATGGATTCTCTTGACATAACTCTTTTCTTTTCTTTTTTTTAAAGAGATAAAGAAAAGTCTTCACTCCTGCCTGACAAAAGAGAGCAGTAGCACACAGCACACAATGCAGTTCTCTGAAGACAAATAAACCTGAAAGCGCACCTGTTTCATGTCTCTCACATGCACATTCCAAAGATGTCACTGTCAGAGGTTATTTAAGACAAATTCTTGGTGTGTTTGCCACACATGCTTCACAACCAGTCAAACAAAGATGTTTTCCATAGCACTGAGTCAGTGCAGCATTGAAAGTAGCTTTTGATAGGGAACCATCAACAGTACAGGCAGCCTGTTTTCTTTCTTTGCGGACTATCATAGTTTGATCAATCACCTCACTGGCACTCCAATAAAACACTTTTCTTTTTATGCATTACAGTGAAGCTTTCATTTTCCGAGGTGGTGCCTACAACAAAAGCAGACAAGAACAGTTCTGAGATACTGGAATTGTTATACATTTGTGCTGGTCTTCTAGGAAACCATCCCTTAACAATGATACAGGATTTAACATGAATAGGAAAATATTCCATAGCTCTCCATTAACAAAAGAACATGTAAAATTGGATATATTTACTCAGTGAGGACAAAGAGCACTCCAGTGGTTTTATGTTGTGTGCTCTTCTTTTTGCATTTATTGTAGAGAGAACAAGAGAAGATTTGTTTATTTTGTCCTGTGAAATCAGATCTCAGAGATTGTGACCATACAAAATGAAAAGACAAAACATTGTCAGATTGTTTTTTTCCTCTCAAGCTGAGATTTGTTGGTATGGGAATTAAGTATATACAAGCTATGTAACGCTATATAACTGTGGCGGCATGCACGTAAGCATTATGTGTTTAGTATAGGCAAGCACATTTGAATATGTATGTGCAGGCACAGTTTTTCTTTACACAATGACCGCCAAATTACTTGTCTGGCATGCATAATACAGCATTTTTAGTCATTTCCACGGATCCATGTGAACGGGAAACCATCTGATCTGGATACGACCTAGATTCGGCAGACTATGGTAAACCTCAGGATAAACAAAGAGACTAATATCAACGTAGATGCCATTCTTCTTATGATGTAATGAGTACATCAGGTGTTATGGGAAGTGTTCCCAGTTCCGGCTGACCTAGTTAAAGCAGCCTAACCATCATTCAACTGATTTAAATAATAGAAATTGATAATGTTATATGTGTATACCAGGTTAAAGAGATGTGTGTTTAGTCTATATTTAAACTGACAGAGTGTGTTTGCTTCCCTAACAATGCTAGGAAGACTGTTCCAGAGTTTAGGTGCCAAATAGGAAAAGGATTGTAAATTTCTTGTGGTCAAAATTTACTACATTTATATAATGAGTGAGTACATCATGAATCCATTTTCCAAACCGTGATTTTTTCTTATCCTGAATCACATCCGGTACACATATAATACAATGTTTGTATTCTGCCTATGTTAGTCCGGTTCGGGTTGCACCGCTGCGGAGTAGCTCAGTACTACTTTCCTAGTATCTTTGACAGAAAAGGTAGATTCAAGATGAAATTGACTAAATCTGTAGGATCAAGTTGTGTTTTTTTTTTTTTGATAAATGACTTATATACCAAAAACTTTAAGCTGGATATTATCATAATGACAAAGAAGAATTAACGATGTCAAGAAGAGGATCTATAACCTCTGGTAGCATCTCTTTCAGTAGAGTAGTCGGCCCCACTTTATATTAGGTGGCCTTAACTACTATGTACTTACATAAAAAAATAAGTACAATGTACTTACTGTGTTCATATTGCGTTGCAAAACACCTTTGCTGATATTGAGGTGGGATACGGGTAGGGTTAGGGACAGGTGTGGTGGGATGGGTAAGTTTAAGGGTAGGGTTAGGTGTAAGGGAACTGACAACTGTGCAATTAAAAATGTAACTACAGAAATTAATTACAGATGTAATTACATGCAGGTATTTTTAAAATGTAAGTACAATGTAAAAACATGTATGTACACAATAAGTGCAATGTATCAAATGATTAATTAAAATGTTAGTACATAGTAGTTAAGGACACCTAATATAAAGTGGGTCCGAGTAGTCTGTATAGAGTCTAGCATACATGTTGTTGATTTTGATGATTTAACGAGTTTAGACAATTCTTCCTCTCCTATAGCAGTGAATGAAAAGAAGTTTTCCTTAGGGACACTACAATGTGCTGTCTGATGCGATACTGTAACAGACGGTTGCATAGTTATAATTTTCTTTCTAACTCTCTAATATTATCAATCTTGCAAGTAAAGACATTCATAAAGTCATTACTGCTGTGGAAACATCAGAAGTTGAAACCTTGTGTTCATTTAGCCACTGTATCAAATAAATACCTAGGATTGTGTTTGTTTTCTTGTAAGAGAGTCTAAAAATAAGCAGATCTAGCATTTCAAGGCCTTTCTGTATGCAACTGTACTCTCTTTCCAGAAAATTAGAAAAACCTCTAGTTTTGTTTTCTTCCACCGTTGCACGATTTTTCTGGCTGCTCTTTTAATGGTCAGAGTATGCTTATAGTACCATGGTGTTGGACGATTTTCTGTTATCTTCTTTAAGCTTAAAGGAGCAATTGTGTTTAAGGTGCTGGAAAAAGAGAGAATCAATAGTTTATGTTCCAACCTAGAGTTCTTCTAAGCTATCTGGGGTGCTGAGGATTAAACTGATTGGGAAGATTATTTATAAAGCAATCTTTAGTGGACTGATAGTTCTACCATATTTGCAAAAAGGAGACTGCTTTGCAGCCTTGGCTAAGTGAAGTATACATGCAATACATGTAATATGGTGCATATATTTAGCAAAATGCTCCTCTCTAGAGTTATTTTTTTCTAGCTGACTAAGTTTATGGATGCTGGATATGTTTTTCTGAGGTAAATGTGACGTTACAAAACATTGTTTACTTGCTGTTTTACTGATGTCTTTCCATGGTTGAAACACCGATTGAGCGTTAAGATATGGATCTTTTAACACACTTTCAGATGCTCATTCATGTTTATTTTGTGCTGTAACTGGTATTAAAGGTGCCCTAGAATGAAAAATGTAATTAATCATGGCACAGTTGAATAACAAGAGTTTAGTACATGGACATCACATACAGTGAGTCTCAAACACCATTGCTTCCCTAAATCTTGTGCGTGAAAAACACCACAGAAAAACAGGAGAATCTCAACATAACACAGACTGTTAAGCAACAGTCGGGATCATTAATATGTACGCCCCCAACATTTGCATTTGCCAGACCAGGCGGAACTCCGCAGCTGAATCATCGGCAGTTCTGCAGGTATTGTCAAGAAACAAGCGTCACGCGAGGGTAGCGAAAATGGCAGATAATGCAAATAAATGTTATGTTCCATGTAGGGGATGTGAGGACTTTTCATACCCTTCCCACAGAACAAAACTGTCAACAGAAATGGTATAACCGGATATTGCAACAATTTGCTTGGCCCATTTCACCACGGACTGTTTTTCTAACCTGCCTGGGACAATATCAAGCAGGCTTAGCTCAGCGTCTGATACTAAAGGATCGGCAATTCAAACTATATTCCCGCAAGCAGTTAGTCATTTTATCCACTTATTGACTGTCTAAACAATTTATGATTAAATTGATTGTTTCTTAGTTAGACAACATTTACGATAATATCCCCTGTGTTGTCTAGATCCAACGCAAGATGCGAGTACAGTAACAATAGGAAACGCAGAGTAGCATACATAACAGTATGACAAATGTCAAATGACAAAGGTTAATATTTCCTGTCAGTGTTTTTTAGCCTATTTAGCCTATATTTCATCAACAACACATAACTCAGAAGTGAAAGAAGCTACCACTGTAAAATCATATGGTGACGCATTACAATGATTAAAATGTTTTTACAATGCTAAAAACAAAGTTGTGGCTGCTGACATTATGAGTTAGCGTGTAAAGTTAATGTTATATGCTAGTTACTTTTTGCAGGTCTTACTGAAAATAAAGACTAAATTTACCACTCAAAAGCGTCCATTTCCAATCTTAAAACAATTGGTTGTTCCTCAAAATCTTTATCTTTGTCAGTTACAGGAAACATAAGGTTGGATGCAAAATCTCTCCATTGTCATGACAGACAGTATAACGTAGATGTGTTTTCTGTAACTGAGGATACTGATATTAGCTGCGCAGTTAAAAAGCCAATCAGAGCAGAACTCCATATTAATATTCATGAACCTTCCACATAAGGCAAAAACAGAATATTTAATTCTAGGGACAATTTCTGGGGTTGTAAATGGACCTGTTAAACCATATCTGGACACATTTTGCCCTTAAATAAGTCACATAACCCTCTATGTAGATATCAGAGAACAATTTAAAATATTGTTTCAACTCATTCTAGGGCACCTTTAAGGCAGAAGAGAAGATCAGTTAATGTGCCGTTTCTCTTGAACTGAGCAGTTATAGTCTTGCATTTATTAAGTGAGTTTAAGATTTATGGGGACTGAAAAAAATATATTCTAGAATGGAGCACGGGCGTCTAGGATATAAATTAATTGCGTCTGTCTAGTTACCAAGACTGACTAGTTTTTGATAAAGAGATCGTAATCCGGCCAGTGCGAGCATGGGCGTCAGAACCATTGAATGTGGGTGGGACAAGACCTCACTTTTATCATCTTTAATAACTACCCCTAATTTATCTACCCCTAACTCATATACACATATTATTAAACACGTTAGATGCTTTATTTCAAATTTTCTAATATTTTCTTAATTTTTAGTGAAAATAAATGCCTTTCCAAAAGGCAGATTGAAACCTCTGGTTGATTTGCATCAAAACTTGATGCCATGCATCTACACTATTGTTGCTGTAAATGATTTTGTGTTTTCCGTAAATTTGTCTGTCCTAATGAGACGTTTAGTAAACAAGCCAATATATTTATACTTAATGTACATGACATCTTCTTTGGCTTCTGACACCCATGGGTGCGAGACTCAAAGGGTTACTGAGATCCAGATGATGTGTAAAAATGTGTAGTTTAGCTATTCCACACATGACAAAATAAGCAATTGGCATTCATACCTTAATTGGAGGTCATGAACCAGATAGCATTGTGACATTGAGTCAATGTTGAAATTCCATCAGAATCATCATATTGGTTGAGGTTGAAATTTCAATGCTAAGTAATATTGAATCAATGTTGAAAATTCGATGCTAAAAAAATATTGGACCAATGTTGAAAATTCAATGAATAATATTGGATCAATGTTGACAATTCCATGCTTGTCAGTGTTGAAAAGACAAACATTGAATCAATGTTGATGTTTGGTCAGCTTAATTCTCCACTGGTGTGGCTTACTCTCAATATATCTGTCCCATCATTCAGCATGTTAAAGCAAATCCAAATCAATTGGGTACATTTCAGTGAAATGTGAGCACATTCATTATTCTCAAAGGATGAATCTCCGCCAAAGAGTGTGTGGATTAACAAAGAACTCCTACCATAATCTGAACTCAATGGGATGAACCAGTCCAGTTGTATTAGTATTATTAATATTAATGTTTGTTTTAAAATTTCCTCCATCATGGAAAACATCTCCAGTCATTGAGTCTAGTGTTCTCCGCTAACTATAGCACATGCAGCGAGATATATAATGACTCCTATTCTTGTGGTCATCCAATTATATAAATAGCCATATAAAAAAAATTATCTAGTATTAATATTTTAAAAACCATGTAGAATTTACTTACATTTAATTATTTATCTAAAGAATACAGCGTTATCTTATAAAGAGATCCAGTAGGTGGCGGTAATGTACCTTCAAGCTGGATCAACCACTAAATCAAAGCGAGGCATGCCAGACTTCAAACGTGAAACAGACAGAGACAGGACAGCAACAGTGTTTTTTAGAGGTAAGTTAAATTCATCTCAATTTTCATTTTGTGTTTTTATGTATCTTTATTTCTTACAACTTGTGTGCTTGGCAAGTCAGAGTGAGTGAACATTAATAGAGTCATGTGAACGCCCTCAGTACTCAATCAACGGCCAGGATATTATTTATTGTAATACATTGAATTTATTGTAATACATATTTTTATTCATCTTTATTTCTTAAGATGGGCATACATTGTGCGTTTTTTTTGTCAGATTTCGAACCAAATTCTGACTCGTACGATCGTCAATTGGACGATCGGATGAATTTCTATCAGTATCTCACAGCTGAAGCATATAGATATGAACTGATTGCCCAAATTGATTAACCACCACCTGCAACTGTTACACCTTGAGAAATGGATAATCTCTTTCAAATCACTGTGTAGCTTATCCAGCTCCTCTTTTATTAATAGCCACTTGTTTTTTTTTTTTTTTGTTTTTTCGTTTTCTACACTTTATTTATTTACTAACTGTTAGATATTACTATTAAATATTAATATTAGCTAAAACACTGGCTATTTTCACCTTGCTTTTCCATTCATTCTTCCTGTGTGTCTACAGGTCCTTTAAAGAGTTTAAAGAGAAGCACTGCTACATGGGCGCACGCAACACATGCACAACATAGGCCGGTATGTTGATGAAAGTTTGGGGATTTCATGTGTTGTGTGATATCTCTGCGCCCAAGTAACAGTGCTTTGCCTGTGCTTCCCTATAATATAGTCCCAAGTTAATATCTGCCTAGGAAATCGCCTAGTCTTAATCTGCATCGCTATTTGTACTCGTTGTGAATACGCAGGCCACAAGAAGTAAATAGATGGGTTGTTTTTTTTGTTTTTGTTTTTTTGATCACTTTTACTCGGGACATGCTAACTGGCAACATAGGATTCCATTCATTATGCTAAACTAAGCTAGCGGTGACACTGCCAAACTAAAACAATGCATGCACAAATGCATTTGCCCACATATCTAAATGTAGAAAAGAAGTTGAATAAGCCCTATTTCTTTAAATTCATTAAATAGTCTTGAAATTTAATTCAGCATGTTTCAACTGGAATGTAAACATTTTAATCAAATTCATGTTTCACTTAATTTTGTAGTACATTTGTAATGTATAATTAGTCACATTTCCAAATATTTAATGTCTTGTTGTTTGAGATGCTGATGAAAATGAGGCATCAGAGTTTCTCTTTGCTAGGATGGTGCAAAATGGCTCTGTTACACCCCGGAAGACTTGGGGGTATTGCTCGTGGTGGACACCCCTGAGTTTAGATTATTCAGAGTTTCTTTCATTCTTCTACCTTCTTTCTTTCAGTAGTACTGTCCCATTTATGTCTTTATTGGCGAGTATCATTTGTATGTACTTCCATTTTGCTGATGCAGGTTGTCATTTTTTTTTCAGGCTCCTGCCATTTTTGTTTTAAATTCAGATGTAATTGTTTTAAGTCAAAGTGAGATTTCCTGTTGAAACTGTGGGGCATAAATAAATACATTTACATGTAAACTGAACAATTGTTGTTTACTTTGAGTGACTTTTTAATACAAAATCATATCAATTGCAGCCATACCTGGTCTCTGATTGAAAGGAATAAATGAATAGGACCATTAACTAGCATAGAATCCTGCTGTACATAAAGCAAGATTAATTTTATAGTGTTTCTATGTTGATTCAATGTTAAATAAGTGATTTAATTAAGTATTGATTTTATGGCCATCGCAATTATTATTTCAGGGTGCAAACCTGATGAAAAATCAATGTTACATTTTAACATTGTTTCAATGTTGACTCAGTGTTAAATACATGATTTAATTTTGATTTGAAAAAATAGTGATTTTATGGCCATCTTGATCTATTTTTCATCGTTTCATCGTCACCTGATGAAAAATCAATGTTACATTTCAACATTGTTTCAATGATATTTTAGTTGATGCATTAACATTGATTCAACGTTGATTCAGCATTTGTCTGCTATCTGGGGATAAAACGGAGTCAGATAAAAATAAATTGGAACTCAATTACTACAGGAGATTGTCTTGACAGGACCACACCCCTAAATGCATTGAAGCAACTGCCATGTGATTGGTTGATTACATAATTGCATTAATAAGAAATTGAACAGGTGTTCCTAATAATCCTTTAGGTGAGTGTATATCTGTTTTTTTTATTTGTTGAACATCGATTACATTTTTTACATTTTAATCCCTTAATGGGGTTTGAGAGGTTTTTTTATTTTGTATTTCCTAATTTGGGAAACAGACACAGACCCTAATAGATAATATCTAGGTGAGACAGCTTGCAGACTGTCGGTTTAGACAGTCTGTTTGCTTCCTGACCTTAGTCAAGGTTAAAGTTAGTCAAGGACGGTTTATGTATTAGTAAATGTTGAAATTAACATTAAGTTTAATAAATGCTGTAGAAGTATTGTCCATATTGTTCATGTTAACTGAAGTTAATTAATGGTAACCAATGAAACCTTATTGTAAAGTGTTACCTCTATAAACAATCACCATCTTTAGAATTTTCTATTTTCGGGCACCCTCCCCCATATGGAGGGGGATTATTACATCTGTAGAGGTTTCAAAATAATTTTGCTTTGCAAAAAAAGAAATGGTTTTGTTAAACAACAAATTTAAGACCAAGTAGGGGTTGTATCAGCAACAAGTGTTAAGCGGCAATCCCACAGTGACGAGCACCTATTTACTGGCGTAATCTAGTAAATCAGGTAGGACTGCAGGGCAAACATTATGTAATTAATATTCATGAGTCAAGCTGATACATTTTGAGACAACTTATTTCCTGGTTCAGACTAGGTCATGTTAGATTCTTGCTAAATATTAATTTCACAGTTGGTCCTCATATTACTTAAGGCTATTGTTGACTGTTGGATATGCATACATACATTCTAACTTGTGGGTGAATTGTAATGAAGTAAGACTTTGCAGACATGCCAGGGGTGGCTTCCTCTTATCTCCATTTTATATGCACAGACAACTTTAAGTAAAACATTACCGGGTCGATTTTAAAACCAAAAAGTTACACCATTTAAAAGTTGTTTTGTTTTGTTTTTATGTTCATGAAAAAAAAAATCTTATGGGTTGGGACAGTAAAGCATTTACCATTTTGTAATGTTGCTCCTTTTCACAACACTTAAAAGATGTTTAGGGACAGAAGACACCAAGTGATGAAGTGTTTCAGGTGTAATTTTTTTCCCATTCTTCCTGCAAACAAGTCTTAAGGTGGGCAACAGTACAGGGTCTTCGTTTTCGCATTTTGCTCTTCAAAATGTGCCAAACATTCTCTATTGGAGACAGGTCAGGACTGCAGGCAGGCCAGTCAAGTACCCGTACCCTCTTCCTCCGCAGCTAGGACTTTGTAATGTGTGCAGAATGTGGTTTTGCATTGTCTTGTTGAAATATGCCTGGAAAAGATGTCTTCTTGAAGGCAGTATATTATGCTCCAAAATCTCTATGTACTTTTCAGCATTAATGGTGCATTCACAGAAGTGCAAGTTACCTTTGCCAAGGGCACTGACACAACCCCATACCATGACAGACCCTGGCTTTTGGACTTGTTGCTGGTAACAGTCTGGATGATCCTTTTCTTCTTTGGTCCGGAGCACACGGCATCCATTCCTTCCAAAAATACGTGAAATACTGATTCATCTGACCACAGTACATGTTTCCACTATGTTTCCACCTGATCAAAACAAAATATTACACACTCAATAACTCAGAAATTATTTGAACAGTCAATTTGAATTATCGTACAAAATGTGAGTTCGTATTTCAACTTTCTCAACTCAATAAATCACTCTTTCCCTTCAAAATATTACAGTTTTTCTTCAGCCAGATGAATCAAATATTCAAGTTTCACTGAATTGATCCAGTTAATGTCAGTTCCAGAATCAACGGTAATGTCTCACCGTTGAGAAGAAAAATAGGCAAAAAACTAGGTATCAGTGAGTTCACGTCCTGTTTATCCAAAAACAAAAAGGAAAAGGATTCTCCTACCAGTTTCGGTGAGTTCAAGAGCAAACTTTCAACAGATAAATTGAATCCATGGGTGGATCGCCTTTCATATATGCTCAAATGCGTCTCACGTGTCCATCCAGCCTTGCATAAACACAAGGCAGAACAATAATTAATCTTCCATTCAAACACTTCCATCAACAAATATCATGTATACACTTCAACATTTTGGTCACTCTTCATTGACTTGTTTGCATCTTTACATGTGGCTAGCTTTAGCCCACGTGCAATTTAGCACTTAGCTTGCGCATTATGCATAAGCGGCCTTTATAAACACTAAAATCAAATAAATTATTTGCGGCCGAATCTGCAAAAGTTTTTCTAGCAAAATGTCAATTCAATATTTGTAATGGAACTCACCAAGGCAAGAATTTTACATCCTATTCGTCACTGCAGAAAGGTTTCGACTACACATTTCCAGAGGGGTATCTCCAAGAGAATCGGGCTCCTCCAATGACACAGTGAAAGCTGCACTGAGCTCCTGCAGTAATGACTGCACAACCAGAGAAAGGGGACAACTTGGGGTACTGTAGCCTTCTTGGCGGTTCACATTGTCTTTGTGAGCGTCTAAGAACATCTGCCAGACTCCTTTAAGTTGTCTTTGGGACTTTGGGGTTCATCCTGTATCAGGCCATCATTCCTTTCATCCTCTCCATTGAGGGTCCCAGATGAGGGCTTATCAGACTCCTGCACAGGGAAGTCACTTAAGACATCACTTCCGGTAGGATCTTTCAGCTGCAATCTTTCCTTTTCAGGTTCATCACGCAGACTTCCATCGTCATCATCAGGAAGGTCAGAAAAGTTCCCTTGTGACTCCGCTGATGTAAACCGCTTGATGTCTGTACTAATTGCAGTTTTCATTTCAGGAGAAACTTCTGATGTCACTACAGTTTTTGACTGATCCTCAGGTCTATGGTTGGAAAGAATTCTGCCCTCAATGCTTGGTAGGTACCCAGGTACGTAACTTGTAAAGTCATCTTCAGATTCAGAATTCTGGGTTTCAATTTCAGACTCTTTTGAAACAAGATTTGCTCGAGTTCTAGGCTTGCGATGTTTATTAGAACATGCTGGTTCCTAAGGTATATCTTTCTTTTGCAGAAACCCACAGGGTAATAGCAGGTCACGGTGCGACGTGCGGAGCGGCCCGCCCTTGCCCTCAGGTTGAACGGTATAAACTGGCAAGTTGCCAGCTTTCTTGATCATAATGCAAACTTCTTTCTCCCACTTATCTGCCAACTTATTCTGACATTCTTCACCAGAACGCGATCACCAACTTCAAGGAATGAAGTGACCACTCGCTCATCAAACCTCCACTTATTGTGCAACGCCACTTTTGCAGCATTCTCTCTTGCTACCCTGTAGCTCCCCTCCAGACGATCCTTCAAATTCCTTACTTCAAATTCCTTCCTATAACTCGAGTGAGACCAGGATGACTCATTAGCAGGTAAACCAAAGGCCAGATCGATTGGTAGTCGGGGCTGCCTCCCGAACATTAACTCGTATGGTGAGAATCCAATCGAATCGTTACGAGTACAATTGTATGCGTGGACTAGGGGCTTCACAAAACTCTTCCAGGAGATCTTTTCTTTATCATCCAGGGTCCCCAACATCTGAAGCAGTGTCCTGTTAAAATGCTCAACGGGGTTGCCGCGATGATAAGGGGTTGTCCTTACTTTACGTATTCCTGCTATGGTGCACAGCTTCTTAACCAGTCTTGACTCAAAGTCGGGCCCCTGATCACTGTGGAGTTTCTCCGGAAACCCGTAATGGACTAGTAAGTTATCCCACAGGCATTTGACCACGGTTTCAGCCTTCTGGTTCCTGGTGGGTATTGCTACAGTGTACCTGGTGAAATGATCGGTGATCACTAGAATATCTTTTGTATTACTCCGATCAGGTTCAAGCGACAAAAAGTCCATGCAGACTAGCTCGAGAGGTCTGCTTGTCACTATATTCACCAGGGGTGACACTCGCTCAGGAGGGGTCTTCCACCTCACACAGCACTCGCAGGTCTTTATTTTCTCCTCCACAGTGGTCGCCATTCTTGGCCAGTAAAATCGGGACCTAACAAGGTCTAGGGTCCTCTCAATCCCTAGATGGCCCATGTCGTTGTGCAGGCTTGTTAACACTATCTCTCGGAGGTCAACGGGTAACGCCAACTGATATAGCAAGCTTCTTCTGTCTTGCTTCCTTCTGAATAATACTCCATCCTTGAACTCAAATCTGGTCCACTCTCCCAGCCATAAGGCTACTTCCACAGGTTCTACCTTCCCGACTGGTTTCTTACCAGACTCTAGATATTTAACAACTTCTTTAAGTTCTGGATCAGCTCTTTGGTGTTCCTTCAGCTTCTCTTCAGACATTTGGGGAAGAACTGGAAGCCGGGTTACATGAGCACTGAGCATTTTAAGTAAACATAAAGCTCATACAAGGACGCAGTTACAATGCAAGTGTCTAAAATGCACAGCACAGTTGAATGGTAATGCCCTATGTTAAATGCAGTTAAATTAAATGTACAGAGCAAACTTTGTATGAAGCTGAAACAACCTCAAAGTAAACATTGAAATAAGAGTGCATACTTTATTATGTGCATCTGTTAATTAGATGCAAGTGTAGTTCCCTTTCGAGGGAACTCACACTGCGTCGGAACGACGAATTTGGGGACACTCCCTAAGCAACAGCGTGTCTGAAGTATGAATGAAACTATCCCAATCCTGATTGGTGTTGCGTCATGACGTAGCTGTGACGGCATACCCGGAAGATACATAAGGGGAGCCGGCGCATAGTAACGGCAGTTATCGCTCTTCAGCATAGCGCTCTGTGTTTCAAACTGTCTGTCTATTTGGTGTTGTTTGTCACAAAAAAGAATATATATATATATAAAGTTGGCGACTCACGGGCAATACTAGCGTTGTGTGCACCAGTGTCCCAGTTATAGGCGGGCACGGACACACATATGCTTAGTGTACAGTGCCTGGGCGTGCAGCACGCTAGGGCGGCTTGAGAAGCGCCGCGCGACAGATAAGCTGCCGCTCAGGGTGCTTCGCTGCGGCTGGCCGTGTTCAATGAGGCCGGCCAGCCTCGTGAGCCCGTGGATCGGTCCCGCATTCGCCGAGGCGGTGCGGCGAGGCGATCATGGGGCTCACGGATGGACATGTCAGCGAGACTTGGGACTGCTGAGGCATCTTCCCAGTCTTTGTCTGTCAGTTCAGATGTTCTCCTTCCCGCATGGAAGCCCGCGATGCCGTTTCTTCCCCGGGGCGGAGGACCCGATGCTTGAAGCGGTCTGATTCTGGGGAATTAGACGTGCTCAGCATCGGGGCAGTCGAAGTTATAACGAGAGCTCGCCACTTCTTATATGCAAGACTCAATCTCACGATTGCCGAGGCAGCGCGCAGGTTATGGGTCTGCTATTAAGGTGAAACACACGATCGGTGTGCATGGAATACTGGTTGGCTTGAGCTACGTTGCTGAGGCAACGCGTGGTTACGAGTCATTCAGACCATGTTTCACCGTGATACTGTTTGGCTTTTTTCTCGAGCGATGAAAGCCAATTGTATTATGACGGGTTGAACCACGTTGCTGAGGCAACGCGTGGTTTATGAGTCCGTATAAATACAATAAAACAGTGTCATCTGATGATTATGGCTACATTTAATTCTGAGGAATTAAATAAAATATGATCTGACTTTGAGGAGTTAGATATTCAGCCTATCATTCAGACCATGTTTCACCTTATCGTGGCTGTATTTAATTCCAAGGAATTAAATTAAAATATTATCTGACTTTGAGGAGTTAGATATATTTTTATTCAGCCTAGCATTCAGACCAGGTTGCACGTTGGCTGATTATGATGGCATTTAATTCAGAGGAATTGAGTGTCATGTTATCTGACTTTAATAAGTTGTATACTTTAATTATGTCACCTAAGCGTGTTCGACTTGTCTGGATATTCATCTAAGGTGGAGCCCTCCTGAAGTTGATGTCGTTCTCGCCGCCTTGTGGCCTGCGGGACACATCAGTTTCAGACAATTGCTATTCCCAGTGTCCGCCCTAGTGTTGCGGCCCTGTAGAGCAGCTCCCTTAGATGAGGCCCTGCTGCCAGCCCCTCTCCCGGGTAGGAGCGATCAAGGTCGCCTCCCTGTGGAGTTTTCGGAATCGATGCTGTGCTCCCGCCATCAAGTATGCTTCGGGCCACATCGTTTCCCGCGCATGCGTGTGTTGCACCAGCCGCCTCTAGCAAGACTTGCGGCAGTCCAGCAAACGCGTCACGCACACAGAAAATCTTCTCGATTTCACCCTGCCGGTTAGCCGCTTCAGGGGTCGGGAGGAGGCTCGGTTGACACCCGAGGCCGGCCTCGAGAGGCTGGTTCCTTAGCAGATTACCTTGGCGCATGGTTATGCCTCCGAATATATCTGTGTGGGCCCTGCGTACTGTAGAAAATGGGATACAGACTGCAGTTCAGTTACCTTCCCCGGAAGTTCAGTGGGGTGGTCTGGGCGGCAGTGGTCCCTGGGCAGGTTCGGGTAATGGAACAGGAAGTCCACTCCCGTTGGTAGGAGGCCACAGAAGGTGCTCCTCCGCCAGACAGGAGTCCAGGTTCTACAGCCGGTACTTCATAGTTCCTAAGAAGGATGGCGAGTTGCGTCCAACTTTAGATCTGAGGTACTTGAATCGCTTCTCTGAGGAGATTCAGATTCAAGATGCTTACAGTTCCTCCGTTGTGATTCAGATCCAGTCTGAGGACTGGTCTGTCACGACGGGTCTAAAGAGGACGCATGCTTCCCTGTATCCATCCTTCTGTGTCACAGGAAGTTCCTGAGGTTCGCTTTTGGGGCAAAGCGTACCAATATCGGGTTCGTCCATACGGCCTAGCCCTTCCCCTCTGTGGTAGCAGCAGTTCGGCATTGAGGTGTCGTCCTTGGCTGCTCTCAGTGCTTGGGGTTGAGACTCTACACGCAGTAGCGTGTTGACGCCTTCTCAGAGAACAGTGTTCCTGGGAGTCGTATGGGATTCTCTACGTTGTGGGCACAATTGTCTCCCGCAGCATCACTGTGAAGCAGTTTTAAGGACTGCTGGGGCTCATTGCGGCTGCGTCCAACAGAATATCTCTTGGCCTGCTGCACGAGACCCTTACAGTGGTGGCTGGGAATCAGGGGGTTTTCCTCGAGGGGAAAACCGTTCTGTATGATCAGGGTAACGCGCAGATGCCTTCGTTCCCTAGTCATATGGAAGAAACCTTGGTTTCTGTCCCAGGGGCCAGTGTTGGGAGCATCACGTTGCCGAAAGACCGTTTCAACGGATGCCTCCCTCACTGGCTGGGACGTGGTCATGGCGGCCGCTTTGCGAGAGGTCTGTGGGAGACCCGGCATTTCTCCTGGCACTTTTACTGCCTGGAAATGCTGGCAGTCTACAAAGCTCTGAGGGGCTTTTTCCCGGACCTCCGCGGCCACCATGTCCTGATACGGAAGTAAACCAGGTGACTTTCCTTGAGGGGAAATCCATTCTGTATGATCAGGGTAACGCGCAGTGGCCTTCGTTCCCTAGTCATATGGAAGAAACCTTGGTTTCTGTCCCAGGGGCCAGTGTTGGGAGCGTCCTGTTGCCGGAAATCCGCTTCAACAGACGCCTCCCTCACTGGTTGGGGCGTAGTCATGGACGGCCGCTTTTCGAGGAGCCCATGGGAGGGCCGTCATTCCTCCTGGCACATAAATTGCCTGAAGATGATGGCGGTCTACAAAGCTCTCAGGAGCTTTTTCCCGGACCTCCATGGTCACCATGTCCTGGTACGAACAGACAGCACAGCTGTCGTATCGTACCTCAATCGGCAGGGGTCTGAGGTCGCGCCTCTGTGTAGACTGGCGCATCAGATCCTCCTGCGGTCCCAAGGGAAACTGTTGTCTATCAGGGCAATGTACGTCCCGGGGTCCAAGATCAGGAGCAGACATCCTGTTGAGGCAGGGCTGAGGCCGGGAGTGGCGACTCCACCCAGAGGTGGTGGAGGCCATGTGCGAGGGGTTTTTCTCTCATGCATCCAGCCCCGCTGGGGTTGGATGCCATGGTTCAGACGCGGCCGAGGCATATCCCTGATCACTCTGCTCCCGGAGTCTTGGAGCGGGTCAGCCAAGAAGGGATCAGCCTACTCTCAGTAGCACCCTGCAGGCCGACCCGGGTATGGTTCTCGGACATTATAGCACTGCTAGACGGTCTCCCGTGGCAGGTCCCACCGAGGAGGGATCTGCTGTCTGAGGCACGGGGCACAATATGTCACCCCTGCCCAGAGTTTTGGGATCTCTGGGTCGGGCCCCTGAGGGGCCCAGTACCTAGAGACTGGACGATCAGCAGATGTTATCGAGACCTTGCTCAGCTCCAGGGCTCCTTCCACCAGGAGGGTGTACAGCCCAAAGTGGAACGTGTTTCCACTTAGTGTAGAGAGCGTGAGGTGGACCCAGTTAACTGCCCAGTGGCTTCAGTGCTGGAGTTCCTCCAAAATCGCTTCTCTGCAGGTCTTACCCGTCCACACTCCGGGTGTGCGTGGCTGCCTTTGGGCTTTCCACGCTCCTGTGAGTGATGGGCCTTTTTGGGTAGGCACCATCTGGTTGTACGGTTCCTTCGTGGGGCTCGGAGGATGAGGCCTGCGGCCTGCTCCAGAGTTCCAACCTAGGGATCTGGCAGTGGTACTTGAAGGCTTGGCTGAGGCCCCTTCGAGCCACTAGAGTCAGCTGAGGCAGAGAACCTGACCCTTAAGTTGGCCTTTCTCTTAGCTATCACTTCTCTGAGGAGAGTGGGGACCTTCAGGCCTTGGCGCTACGCCGACTTGCCTGGAGTTTGCCCCTGGCGGAGTAAAGGCCATCTTACATCCTAGGGTGGCCCAAGGTACCATCTAGTGTGGTCAGGTCTTTGGTTCTTCAGGCATTTCATCCTCTGCCTCACATGACGGCGGAAGAAGGGAAGTGGAGTCTGCACAGGAGTTCTGTACAGCTGTCTATAGCTTGCACCTCCCTGCGGCGCCTGGCGCTAGGTGCTCCAGTCCTAGTTGTGCCCGGTCTCCGGCTTCACACTAGGGCAGGCGCTACCTCGGTGTGGCCTAGTGGGTACTGCTCTCAAATTCGCTGCTCCAACGCAGTGTGAGTTCCTCGAAGGGAACGGCTCGGGTTATGTATATAACCCTTGTTCCCTGAGAAAGGGAACGAGCACTGCGTCGCCACACCTCGGCACGCCTGGAGCACATGCTTCATCGCGATAATTGCCGTTACTATGCGCGCGGCTCCTTATGTATCTTCCGGTATGCCGTCACAGCTACGTCATGACGCAACACCAATCAGGATTGGGATAGTTTCATTCATACTTCAGACACGCTGTTGCTTAGGAGTGTGCCCAAATTCGTCAATCCGGCGCAGTGCTCATTCACTTTCTCAGGGAACAAGGGTTATATACATAACCCGAGCCGTTTTCTGCTATAGCAACGAATGGTCCCTTTAAGGGTACTGCCTTAGTGATAAACTGTTGTACGCCTAAAAGGTACAAATTTTCCTTTTTTTTTTCTTAGAATATAAAGATTGATTTGTAGACTTTGTGATGGAAATGATTACAACTGCTTGAAGTTCTTAACCACAAAAACACACTTAAACTCCGGCAGCAGATACCTGTTATGGAATGTATACTCAGAACACAAAGAGGAATAATACAAAGTAAGCAGAGTTGAAATGGCACAGAGCAACAAGCAGTTCAATGGGTGAGTAGACTCTCAATGGAAACTTAGAATCCAGTGGATGTGAGTAATGGAAAGTCTTTGTCTTACAGGTGCAGGGACTCGTGAGATTCGGAGAAGAGGAACCAGGTTGGATGCACAGACATCGTCTTCAGACAGATGATCATGGAGAATGAAGGTAACTCTTGGTAAACAAAGGAGACTAGTACTAGTACTAGTACTAGTACTAGTACTAGTACTAGTACTAGTACTAGTACGAGAACTTGCTGGAGCTACAGGTAAGTAGTCCGTGTAGCATGAACAAGACCAGACAATGGAGTGTGATGAGGTGTGTGCTTATAAAACCAGTTGATGAGGGTGCAGATGAGGTGCAGGTGTGCATGATTAATACTCAGGCAACTGGGTGCACTGTGGTTGACTGGTGTGAGATCTGTCACAATACCGGACTTAAGAAGTCTGGTGTGATTTGTTGTACTTCTGAAAAGATCTTGATGTTTAGATGGGAGTATTTCTCAGGAGTTTTCCCACAGAACTCAATTTTAAAAGTCATTTTGCAACAACAACAACAACAACAACACAATCTTAATTTAGTTATTTCAGTAACTTTCCTGGTAATATCTGCCCTGAATTGTTTCTTCACAAACATTTTCATTTCAGACAGCCACTCTTGAAATATGACTGAACAATAGAACCACTCACAGAGCCATTTGGTTAATTTCTTTGAGGAAGACATGCACCAGCTGTATATAATCCCAATTCAACTGTCATAAATGCATTAATCTCTTATACAGTAACTTCATTTTCATTTTCAGTCTGGGTTGCATTACCACTCGCTGATACTCAATTGTGTCTGTCTGGCCTGATTCACTGACATACATGGAGGTTATTATCGAGATTTAATGCAACATTGATTCAACTCACCTGGTACCCAGGCACCCGGAGGTCGATCAGGGGTCAGATATCTATTAGACGACCCTAACACTTCTCAGACCCCCTCTGCTGTTGGATCACACTGTAAATTGCAATAAAAATAGATGTGTTGCAAAGGCTCAGCACTAACTTCAAAGCAAAAAGCCTTAAGGTATGACATCAGAAATCTCACTTGTATCAATTCATCAAAGTAACAGACCGATGACAGGATGACGAAGGGGCAGAAATGAGAGACATTCGGTGTAACGGCACTAGCAGCATTTCTTTTGCTATTCTGAGGTGAAAGAGGTTTGAGGAACCCAGGTGGCAAGTGAAATGACTGCTTTTCAGGGCCAATTACATCTCTCTCTCTCTCTCTCTCTCTCTCTCTCTCTCTCTATATATATATATATATATATATATATATATATATATATATATATATATATATATATATATCTTGCCTTGACCCCAGTGCCATGTTTTTCACATCATCCTGATTTTAGACATCATAGTGACTTAGAAGAAAGAAACAAACACATAAATAACTTCTAAAATTGAAACCATAAAGTAAATCATAGCACTTTATTTATACTTACTGCTATTTTTAAATTGCTTCTAAATGCAGTGTATTTTCTAAATTAGAACATGATCAGCTGATCTGTGATATAAAAATCACAAGTGATAATAAATGTGATAAATACAGTAATATTTTATTTAATATATATATTTTTTTTTTACTATTTTAAAACAACTATTTCAAGTATTTAATATAATTAATACAAAATTACATTTATTCCTGTGATGGCAAGCCATGTTATGATGATTTGCTGCTTAAGATACTTTTTATTATTATCAATTTTGATTAATATTTTTTTCATGATTCTTTGATTCATGATTCATGATATTTTTAACATTTGTCTTTATTGTCAGTTTTGCTCAATTGAATGAACCCTTGCTGAATAAAAGTATTGATTTTGTTAAGATTAATTTCAATCTTCTTTTGAATGGTAGTGCATTTCAGTACTACCCATGTTATACTGACATAATGCACTTCATTAATTTGCCTAATGTATTACAAAGGGTTACACTACTATTGTCTTCAGTATGTTTTTGCAAAATGTTACTGCCGCTCACACCAACATTTCCTTTATTCAGACTGAAATAGACTGCTGGAAAGCTTCAGAGAACACTGCTCATCTTTTGTCTTTTATTCTTATTAAAAAGTTCCAATCAGTTCTCTTCTATGCGCTGTGTGGTGCCAATTTTTTTAACTAACCCCATTGTTCTTTAGGAAGTAAAGTAAAGTCTTGTAATAGTTTGCTTATTCATTCCTCCATTCATTCATTAAAAAAAAATCCTGAAGTGGCACAGGGCAAAATTACTTGAAATGCTACACACACATATAAACACTGAATTTTTAAATAAATGATTTATGAATAATACAGCAATTTTTGATCTAGTATATGTCTTTGCGGATTAATATAACACCATATACAGTGGGTAAGGAAAGTATTCAGACCCCCTTACATTTTTCACTCTTTGTTATATTGCAGCCATTTGCTAAAATCATTTAAGTTCTTAAGTTTTTTTTCTCATTAATGTACACACAGAATTGTTGACATTTTTGCAGATTTATTAAAAAAGAAAAACTGAAATATCACATGGTCCTAAGTATTCAGACCCTTTGTTAAATGATAAACAAAATGATTTGTTAAATTGAGCGTTTTGATCTAATACAGCCATTAGTCTTTTTGGGAAAGAAGTTTTTCACATCTGGATTTGAGGATCCTCTGCCATTCCTCCTTGTAGATCCTCTCCAGTTCTGTCAGGTTGGATGGTAAACGTTGGTGGAAAGCCATTTTCAGGTCTCTCCAGAGATGCTCAATTGAGTTTAAGTCAGGGCTCTGGCTGGGCCATTCAAGAACACGGAGTTGTTGTGAAGCCACTCCTTCATTATTTTAGCTGTGTGCTTAGGGTCATTGTCTTGTTGGAAGGTGAACCTTCGGCCCAGTCTGAGGTCTTGAGCACTCTGGAGAAGGTTTTCGTCCAGGATATCCCAAGTACTTGGCCACATTCATCTTTCCCTCGATTGCAACCAGTCACCCTGTCCCTGCAGCTGAAAAACACCCCGACAGCATGATGCTGCCACCACGATGCTTCACTGTTGGGACTGTATTGGACAGGTGATGAGCAGTGCCTGGTTTTCCCCACACATACCGCTTAGAATTAAGGCCAAAAAGTTCTATCTTGGTCTCATCAGACCAGAGAACCTTATTTCTCACCATCTTGGAGTCCTTCTGGTTTTTTTTTAGCAAACTCTATGCGTGCTTTCTTGTGTCTTGCACTGAGGAGAGGTTTCCGTCAGGCCACTCTGCCATAAAGCCCCGACTGGTGGAGGGCTGCAGTGATGGTTGACTTTCTACAATTTTCTCCCATCTCCCGACTGCATCTCTGGAGCTCAGCCACAGTGATCTTTGGGTTCTTCTTTACCTCTCTCACTAAGGCTCTTCTTCCCCAATAGCTCAGTTTGGCCAGACGGCCAGCTCTAGGAAGGGTTCTGATCATCCCAAACGTCTTTCATTTAAGGATTATGGATTATAGGATTATAGGAACCTTAAGTGCAGCACACATTTTTTTTGTAACCATGGTCAGATCTGTGCCTTGCCACAATTCTGTCTCTGAGCTCTTCAGGCAGTTCCGTTGACCTCATGATTCTCATTTGCTCTGACATGCACTGTGAGCTGTAAGGTCTAATATAGACAGGTGTGTGGCTTTCCTAATCAAGTCCAATCAGTATAATCAAACACAGCTGGACTCAAATGAAGGTGTAGCACCATCTCAAGGATGATCAGAAGAAATGGACAGCACTCGAGTTAAATATATGAGTGTCACAGCAAAGTTTCTGAATACTTAGGACCATGTGATATTACAGTTTTTCTTTTTTAATAAATCTGCAAAAAATGTCAACAATTCTGTGTTTTACTGTCAATATGTTGTGCTGTGTGTACATTAATGAGAATACAATTTAATTTAATTTAAATGATTTTAGCAAATGGCTGCAATATAACAAAGAGTGAAAAATGTAAGGGGGTCTGACTACTTTCCTTACCCACTGAATGAAGGGTATAGAAGCTGGTATTCACTGATACATTTTTATATGCTTTTATATTTTGTTTTTATACTTCTTTATTTCCCCCCCATACTTAATTTTTATATTATTATTAGCCTACTTTTAAAGAAAGGGAAACTGCCCAATGAAGTCATCTGTATAGCATTTTTTTTCTAACCTACCTGTCTGCTCTTTTAAATTTAATTTAAATATATCTGCTATAATGTTTTTAACTATGCTGCATAGCTGTATTTAGTGATGTGTTTCTTGCTTGTTGTAATTGTATTTTATTGATAAAATATTTTAGTTTGTTTTTAATATTTTTTTTTATTACATTAGGTAAATTTTTAAGCTATCATTTGGTCATGTTACAATGTACCAGAGGTGGGACAAAGTCATTGTTATGCAAGTCACAAGTAAGTCTCAAGTCTTTGCCCTCGAGTTCCGAGTCAAGTCGAGTCAAAGATGAGGCAAGTCCCGAGTCAAGTCAAAAGTCAAAGCTAACAAGTCTTAAGTCGAGTCCAAAGTCCTACCATTTTAGTTTCGAGTCATTTCAAGCCCTCTTACCACAGAAATAAAATGTTTACAAATCATTTATGTCTGTAAGATTTGTATTTATTTAAACCTCTTTTTATACAATGACATTATTTAAATACAGTAAAAAAAAATAAATAAATAAGTGTAGGCCTAGTAGGCTGTGTTATGTATCCTGATTGACTTTATGATTAGTTAAATCTGTTTTGCACATGCATGGTATAGAGTTAACCATTTCAGACAGTACAGGACAGCCTCTGTCTCGTTCACTTCACGTCTGAGGGCGTTATGCACAGCTCAGTGTGGCCCAGGGACAGCGCCAGGATTCCAGTTTTGGATGGGCCAGAACGTGGGTGGGCCTTAAATTAAAAATGTTATTTAAAAAAAAAAACTGTTATATTATCTGTGCGTATACATAATATAGATTTTAATAGCTTGATGCTCTTTAAATATTTTGTTGCATTGTTATCCGCGATCGCATGGTTCTGACTACAGAAGAGTGTTTAGGAATCTCCATTAAGCATGAAACGCATCATACCTGGGCTGCGTTTCCCGATAACATTAGCGCCATACGAAGACTCTTAAGGTATAACTTAACTAAAGGTATACTACCACTAAAGGTATATCTTGCTAGGCGTCTTCATGGCTATCATCCACTCGCGAGGCATAGGCGCTGGTGCCCTCCTAGCAACGGCACTGTTTTTGGTAAAACATGATTTTAACAACTTCAATAAGTTTTGTTTTATTGAAAACTCTTCGTTTTGAATACATTCGTTTTGTATAAATTGTATCTTAATTTTGATCAATGTTTTATCAATCAATTGCCCGTATTTAATAAATAAGAAGCAAATATATAGCAGACAAAATAATAACCTTCGTGTAATTGACAGAATTACTAAAAAATATTTTGCTACCTAAAAGTTAAAGATTTTTGTGTCATGCATGCATGTCTATTTCCCTCATATTAAATATAAAACGCATGTGGACTGATATTTTTCCAATGTCCAACGTTTAAATATATTGGTATTAAATGCATTTTCTGAGAATTTATATTTCAAGTTCTTACTGCAAATGTCGAAATGCGCGCTCTTTGGTCCATCGTGCTTGAGCTGTTTGCGCGATATAATTTTATGACACAAAATGTTGAAATGTAGGCTTAAATCAAACACATTTTAATTCAGATTCTGTATATATATATATATATATATATATATATATATATATATATATATATATATATATATATATATATAAACGGAAAACAAAAACGAAAAAAAAAAATATATACATATGGCTGACCCCCGTTTCAACGTCTATGCACTCATGTACCTCATATAATCCAGGTTCAAAAATCCCTATTTTTGTTAGCATGAACCAGCAAGGAGACGTGCGTTACGGTCTCCTTGATACAGTAAATATACAGCAGCTAGTTAGGGTACATCCGATAAGGTGCTTAGCATTCGTTCAAAACGTACCTTTCTTCGTGCAAATTCGGGTAGCCTATTGAAAAAAGTTGGACGTTGTGGCAGCTCCGTCTGTAATCTTCGACCCGCATGTTTTGCAAATTGCAACTCGTTTTTCTCGACTACCTCGTAATTTTTTATAGCCAAACGAAACTATCTTTGGTATCATTTTGCCAACTGGCGCGTTGTTGTTTGTTGCGCTTACAGTGATTGGATGTCTTGCAGGCAGCGCGCGTGCTCTCTGCATGCATACAGGTGGTGGGCATTTTTTTCACAGATGCAGATAAACTGAGAGCGGCGCGGCCGTGTGAAAAAAAATTTCCCCCAGGTTTTCATGGGAAGAAGCAAAAGTCTTCTTGAGTCAAAAGGTGCAAGTCCAAGTGAAGTCACGAGTCATTGATGTTAAAGTCCAAGTCGAGTTGCAAGTCTTTGTACATTTTGTCGAGTCTGAAGTCATCAAATTGACTCGAGTCCACAACTCTGCAATGTACCTCACCTATGGAGCATGTTCACTTCCATTCTTTTGAGGTAAATCAAGAAAAAAGTATACACTGTATTAATGAAACAAAACCACATAATTGTACTAAACATGTGGGAAATTAATGTGGGAAAAAATAAATATTCTGTATCCCAAGTGGATTTACTCAAACTGAAAAAATCAAAAGCGTTAGGTTGTGCCCCGCTCTCCCCTACACATATTCGTACCAAACCGTTTCGGTACAGGGCTTCCGGTACGGTGCACGTGTGTAGGCTACTGAATGGTACAAATGCAATCTTTAACAGTTAACAGCAGGCCTATTTTAAGCACAGAACACGTTCAAACACAGACATATTAAGTATTAAATACATTTTATCACGAAATTCAAACGTTAAATGACGTTTTGATACTCTTTAATGTGACGTGATCCCTGTAGGTGCGTCGACAAGCGGCAGCATGGCGCATGTGTGAACACAATTATCTCTTCAGTCTAAAGACTAAACATGAATTAATACCTTAAAGGGTTAGTTCACCCAACAATGAAAATTCTGTCATTAATGACTCAACCATCATTCCAAACCCGTAAGAGAATATGCACAGTATACAGTCAGTGTCCAGAAAGGTAAGAAGAAAGGTATGAAAAACATAATCAAAATAGTAACAAAAATAACCGAAAAATATAAAAATATAACTAACCCACTGATGTCACATGGACTACTTTGATGATGTTTTTCATACATTTCTTCTTACCTTTCTGGACACAGACTGTAGAGTGTGCATACACTTTCAATGGAAGGGCAGAAAGCTCTCGGACTAAATCTAAAATATCTTAAACTGTGTTCCGGAGATGAACGGAGGTCTTACGGGTTTGGAACGACATTAGGGTGAGTCATTGAAGACAGAATTTTTATTTTTGGGTGAACTAACCCTTTAAGGTATTGAGAATACAACTTACTGAAACATATGTCATGCAATTGCTCAATCAGTGTTTCAGCAGTGGAAGATGTCAATAAAACAGCTTATAAACTATGCCACATACATTTACCTCAGAGCTCATTCAGTGTCCACTGCTGGTTAGTTCACAAGAGAAATCAACTCTTTCGCTAAATATATGCACTATATTAGCCTATATATATATGTGGGCAGCTACAACAATGACCTTTGATTGTGCATTGTAAAGGGACAGAGGGGGCAGAAACTGAAACAATTTCTGCTCTCACTGTAATGATGGCCTTTATGTGAGCATGGAATTTAAAATCAATAGCCTGCTTTAGGGCAGGTGTATAGCAGGCAAAATGTTCAATGTGAATATCAGCCATATGCAGCCTTATAGATTCAGCAAAATATTTTATTATTTGAATATTTTTTCTAGCTTGAGTGTCATAGAAGGCCACAAATGAAAAATATACAGAGAGCAAGAGAAACAACTTCTGGGGCTCCTTGCTGTTAAATATATATATTTGATTTTTGTTCATTTTAAAGGAAAAACTATACATTTTTAATTCCCTCTGCCACTTTCTATTTCCTTTAGGTATGAATATTTGTGCCTGACAGTGTGGGACAGCTTTAACAGCAGCTTCATGAGGCTCAAGAACAAAAAAAACAAAAACATGTTTAGTCCTCATAGGCCCTGACGACTGCCTGAAGTTTCTCACTTCCGGGTGGAATGTATGTCTGTGTGCAATGAAGGGGATCCCTTTGTAGACATTAAAACACACACACACACACACACACACACACACACACACACACACACACACACACACACACACACACACACACAACTTTGAGGTTTTGTGTGGCATCAACTTCTCGTCTGCTTTAAATCTTCTTTTCTTAAAGGTGAATTGTATACAAATAATAAGGATGCATTAAGCTGCATGAAAAGTATGATGTGACACTGATGTCTGGAATAACGGCTGCTTAAAGGGTGAGTTCATCCAAAAATACGTACAGTATTTTATGGTACAGTACGGTATACTGTCCATGTCCAGAAAATGAGCTTGAAACCTGACCAATCACAGAAAGGCTTTTATTTCCGCTTGGAGAAAGAAGAACCTGACAGCTGCAAAGGTTTGTGCAAATATTCTTACTGATTCTTAGCATATTTTATATTTTTGGTTCAACTTTAACTAAAAAGAATAAGAAAGAAAAAAACAACGCCACTTGACGAGGCAGTCACCTCACATACTGTGTGGAGACAGAGAGCTCAGAGAGATTTGTGGCGCCACTCAGTGCAAATATTAATTTCTTTCTTTTCTTTCCTTATTCTGGACGTTTCACCATCAAAATATAGACATAAGCTGGTCTCTGTCTTGGGTTTGACTACCAAGTTATGAGCAGGTGAGCAGTATTGACTTAACGTCAAACTGTTTGCCGCAAAACCGAGCTTTTGTGGGTTTAGTTTAAAATCAGTCATTTACGTTTTTTTTCACGCAACATAATCGTCTGCCGATAACTTATTACCCCTTATAAATGTTAAGCATGCATTGCTAGATTAAAACAGGCAACGTTCGTATGCAAGCACCATGGAGTCTTATTTGCCTTTATTAATCATGCCAAAGGGCACAAAAACATGCATTGGCGAACTTCAGGTTTGCGTGTGCAGTTCGTTCCTGAATGCCCGTGCACTTGACAAAGGCTCTCCGCACTTCAGTCACTCACACATGCAAACACAGAAAGTCCACAAATCTAACGAACAGATCGGAACAAGATCTGAATTCTAGCAGCATTGAAATGTCGACCAAATTGGTCAGTCTTTGTGAACATCAAAGACTGCACATTCAAGATGCTAAAAAAAAATGTAATGTCCGATTGCTGGCTGTAAAAAGTATGTAAGTCATAATTTTCAGCGCATTGATTAAAACATTTTTAAAATAATAGCCTAATAGTAATTAAAATTAATTAAACATTTTAAATATGTAGCAGCAATATATATTTATTCAGAATCTCTAGTAAATTTCATATTCTTTATAACTGTTAATTGTTGTTCATGATCGTGGGAGACGTGATCTCTATTTGAAACAAAAAAAGTTGTGATTCTCTTTTATTTATCCAGAATCATGCAGCTCTAGGATTGTTTTTAAAAACAAACTTGTTGCTTTATTCGTAGCATGTTTATTATTCATCCATGTTTAACATTCTGCTTAACATCTCCTTAAATAAGTTTTGAATAACAATGGTAACTAAATGATGATTGTCATTTTTTAATAACAAAGGTAAGTAAATGATGATAGTTTACCCAAAAATGGCAGTCCTTCAAAAGCTCCATCTACATACTGTCACTGACACCAAAATCAAATGTGAAATGTTTTTGAGAAGTTAAACACAACATTTATCAGTTTATTATAATTATTTCAGGGGATTCAGTTCTACACAGCAAAAAATTGATGCTGGCAATTGAAACATCAAGTTCCAAGTGGAAGCAGCCACTACTTTGGAGTTCATTCAGAGGTAAGAACATCTTGCAGTATGCTATAATATTAGGTAAACATTAAAGGGATTTTCCACCCAAATGAAAATGAAAGTTCTATCATCAATTACTACTACAGCGAGACAAAAAAAGAGGATATTTTGAAGATGTTTATTTATAATATTTTGAAGTGATGAAAGAACATTCATATTTGGGTGGGCTATCCCTTTTAAAGGCACAGTATGTATGATTTATAGATTAAAATATTCAAAAACTAGTAGAACAATGTTATGCATTTTGTAGATTTGTGTACTTACTAGTGTTGTCAAAAGTACCGACATCAAAACCAAGTTGGTACTGAAATTAAAAAAATGACTATATCAGCATTCACAGACATATGCTGAGCATGTGAACACAATGGTGAATCAGAGGTGTTTAAGAATCCGTTCAGAAACAGTTCTTTTAACTGTTTTGAGATATGAAACACACAGATTCAAACACTGAGTTTTGACAACAATAGTACTTGCATTATTATTTTATTATATAAAATGTATATGAACACACTCTTGCATCTTTAATAACTTTAAGGCTTATTTTGTGCTGTTATTATCTGTTTGATTAGTTATATCAAGTAGCTGTAAAGAGTTACACTCACTAAGTGAATGAGTCGTGTTTGTGTCGAAGATTCGTGGATGTGGATCAATGCAATGTAGAAACTCAAAAACTAAAACACTCACCTTCAATCCATGAACGCATCTCTCACTTTCTGTGATCTCAGTGTTTGAATCTGTGTGTTTCATATATCTTAGTACAGTTAAAAGAATAGTTCATCCAAAAATTAAACTACTGTTATTAACTCACCCTCATGTTGTTCCAAACAAATTAAGATTTTTAATCTTATAATTTTTGTCCATCCACTAAAAGTCCACTCAACCAAAATATCCCAGTTCAAAAAGTGCATATGGATTAAAATCATATGGATTACTTTAACAATGTCTTTATGCATTTGATGCAAAAAAAAACCTTTGGTTGACTGGATGAAGAGCTCTAATTTGTTCTGAAAATGAACCAGTCTAATGGGTCTGAAACAACATAAGTCTAAGTAAATGACACAATTTTCATTTTTGCCTTGACCAATGTTTAAAACGTTTTTACACATCACATGATCTTATGAATTATTTATTTAATTTAAAGGTTCACTGTGAAGATTAACTCTTGATTAAGATGAAGACATAAGCAAGTGCTCCTCAAAGTTCCAGGTCAGCAAAAGAAGTGGGAACATGGTACAAAGAAAGAACTCTGGCCTGAACCCTCATGGTTCCTCCTTCATTAAGGAGTTTATGGATTTCAGCTTCAAATGACTCTGTATGCAATTGGAAAGTCCTTCAACCAATCAGACCACAAGAGGCATGATCAACAGGAAATGACCCATAACTTCTCTATCTATCATCGTGTTAAACCCACCAATAGCATGCTTGGTGGATAAGCCAGTCTGTGATTGGTTCCTGCAAAAGTGTAACAGAAGCAGTAGAAATGAATGAATGTACAGATTTCCAGACTGAGTTGCAGGGCAAAATCAAATTCGCAGAAGCTCAGGCTGGGTTTACCCCGTCTAATTAAGCTACTAAGTATGTAAACTTGTTTCCACCATGGAATAAGAGACTTTTTTTTCTTCAATGTTGTTTACATCCCTTCTGTTTACTCCGTAGTGTAAAGGACTTTTGTTTTTATGACTGAATCTGTTCATGAATAGTTTCAAATGTTATGTTTATAAGTTTTAGAACTGAACGATTAAAAGCCAAATTTAAAAAAAAATTAAGCAGTTGTCTTTGCTTCCTTTTATTGTTATTTATGGGGACCTGTTAAAATATAGTAATTGGCTATTTGTAGTTTTACAATAAAGAAAAAGTGGACAATGAATTACAGTAAATTAATAAAATAATTGTGTTTCACAGTAAAAAATATATTGTACTGTAAAAAACAGCAAGATAAATGGTACTGTAAATTGTTATACAGTATTTTTACTGTAAGTTGGTTTACAGTAAGTTACTGGCAACCTGCTGCCAGTAAGTTACTGTAATTTCTACAGGACATTTTTAACAGTGTGCTGTGTAAATGTTGTCTTGCTATCACCAGACCAAGCTCAATTTAAGATTGAACATTGGTCTGAGGAGTCTGCTATGTATTTTCTACTGCACAAAAGGCATGAAAAACGAGCGTTATTCAAATGACTCTGTATGCAATCGGATAGTCCTTCAATCAGTCAGACCAAGAGGCGTGATCAACAGGCAATGACCCATTCTCTCTATCCATCATCAAAACCCAGCAAAAGCACACCAGGTGGATAAGCCAGTCTGTGATTGGTTCCCACAAAAGTGTAACAGAAGCAGTAGAAATGAATGTTCGGGTTTCCAGACTGAGTTGCAAGGCGAAATCAAATCGCTGTCAGATCAAGCAGGGTTTACCCAGTCTAGTGTGAATGGTCTCTTAACGTTAAAAAGCCGGAATGCAACCTCGTAAAGGTAAAATATTCACTCTGCAATCCTCTGACTAATATCAGAACTGGACAGGTTGTGATCGTGCACGGGCGGAACTAGGGGTGTGCACGAATGCTCGAATATTTGAACATTCAATCTGTAATTAATATTCGAAAAATAAAAATACTATTCGAATTTTACTGTGTGTTGCTTTGCTGGCCGTAAATGCAGTGAATCCAAGAAAAATCCCTCCAAAACCCGCAGTTATAACTAAATCCACTGGGTGGCGCTGTGGAGCGTGTTAAGTTGAGTGCATTTGATCACACAATGGCGTCGTCTACCTCGCGATGTTTCGAATTACTTAGAATGAAAATTGAAAAAAGATCTTACAATAGGGAGTTACTTTTGATAAAATGAAGTTATGAAACTGAGTTATCATATCACGAACACAATGAGAAATCACATGAAATCCAAACTCCAGTCGATTGAGGAAACACAGCTGTCATCACTGCATTCACGAGTGCAGGTAAGCACAGATGTATCCCGAGTGAGAGTGAGATAACTTGTATGATAGCAAAAGTTAAGTTTTTGAGGATCAAGTTTTGTTGAGGGTTTAAAAACAGAAAACAAAAAGTGCTGTTAGAAACTTAACACCTTTATCTTTGAGTCTCTGCAACTTCTGTCAGCGGAATGCGTTCTCATCCACATGATATTATTGTTTTTCTCAACATGAAAATGTGAAACAATATAAACATGATAACCATATTCTGACTGGAGTGTATATTGCTTTATTAGTGTTTTTTCCGCTCACGCTGCTTGATTTTATAATGCTTTTGTTCTTTAGACCTATATATTTTGTTTACACATATTGTTTAATGTTTTGAACTGAATTAAAACCTTAAGATATAACGTACGCTTGTTGTGTATGTTACCTAATCATAAGTTTGTTCAGAAATGGTGACAAAAACTGGATGAATAAAAAAAAATTAGACTTTATCATTTTTTTTTAAATAATGTCATTTAAATAAACGAATAGTTGAATATTTGTTTTTTTATGAGCCCAAATATTTGAATACAGTATTTTGGAAAAATGCATATCCCTAGGCGGAACCGGATGCTTAATCTCTGTGTGATATCAGGTCCCTTGATGAACGGATATTGGAAAATAAGAAATACTAAGAGAAATCAACGATCTACATTAAATCACAACTAATATTATGATCAGCTGTTAAGTTACAAACATAACGTATTTAACGAAGTCATATAAAATTGGAGTCAGATCAAAATTAAAAATGGAGTCAGATTTAAAATTCGATAACAATAAATAAAGTGAATTCAACAGAAACGCTGAAAAGGCTTAAACGCAGAAGTCTTTCAACCAGGCCGTTAGATTCTGTTTTTGGGTTAACTGATGGACCTTACATTGAGACATCAATTTTATGGTTACCAGCCCTGCAGCACTAACCACAACGCACCAGAGAGTCACGTCATGCCCAAACTCATTCCCTCAAAATCAACTGCTTTAGAGAAATCCCATAAAGATAGCCCAATGGATTCATCTTTATCATGTAGACATGCATGTGTCGGACCTGCCAGCCAACTTCAGCAGCCCTTTCATTAATTTGATCTTCCACTAATGCCCACTGTACAGAGCTATCTTCACTCATTCATTTTGTTGCTTTCTCCTTCCCTTTACTCCCCTGTGAGAGAGAGAGAGAGCAACATTGTTTGTATGGAATGCCATTCTCTGCACACAGAGAGAGGGAAGTTGCACACGTAATTGAATTCTTCACGTACCGGAGACAGGAGTATGTTGGACTCTGTTCTGACAGTATACAGACAGAGGAAACACATAGGCGTGGACTCCTGGCACAGTTACAGAGAGAGGATTTGTGTTTATCCCTGCATGCATCCCTCCAATCACCCCCCCTTCTCTCTCTCTCTCTCTCTCTCTCTCTCTCTCTCTCTCTCTCTCTCTCTCTCTCTCTCTCTCTCTCTCTCTCTCTCTCTGTATTTGAAACTTTATTTCTTTCAGACACTTTATACAACTCTTTATCACAGGTAACAAGAGGCTAAGTGGAATGTTAATCATATGTTTAAAAAAATAACATAAATAAATTTAAATTAAAGTCAGAACATTATGTTAATAATGACGATAATGAAGCACTATCTCTCATGTATAGTTATATCTGTTAATCTCCCACTTTGTTTCTGTCTGCCATAAATGTATTTTTTTTCTTTCACATTCTTTATTTTTGTCTAAAGAACAGCACATTCATTCTACCTCTTATCATCATAAAATTGTACAAATACAAATAAATACATTTCTAATTTTGCATTTAAACACCTGTTCAGAACAACTGTTATGGGCTTTACAAACCACAGAACACAATGCTTTGAGGTTATTTGAGGTAAATCTTTGAATTATCTCTGATAATGCTTTTCAATTTAGTTTAGTTACATAATATACTATTTTGTCATATTTCCAGTAAAATTCCTTTCCTACACTTTCATTTCCTGTTTTAGAGTTGTGTATGTCTTAAACGTTTATAAAGGGGAGTCCTTATGCTGTATATTAAATCTTCTGTGAAACTATTATGTCCTATCAAAGAGTTAAACACGTATAAGGACTCCTTAAAACAATATATTCCAGGATATGAAAATTGTCCTTTCATCAGCAGTGTTCTGTCAGAGCAGCTTATTTAACTCAACAGACATTTCTAGGTAAACTTAGACATGAAGAAATCTGTAAGCGTGTGTAGGTGTAAAGCATCACTCCAATCACAGCATGACTCTTTGAAACATGTCCCACTGAAAATCATCATTCTTACCATTTTAAAACTTTACCTCAAGGCAAAAACACATTTGTGAGACAGCGAGATAAGACTTGACTCAAGTGATCTCCTTTAAGAACTCCAAACCCTCCAACTCGGTTTTAAATATGAAAATAGAGATGATGTAACTTGTAAAGTGATGATTAGGCTTTAAAGTGATAGAAGCTTTAGGATGTGGTTCTGGGCAAGTCTTGAAGAAATTCACAAAACCTATACCAAAAATTCATTAAAAATATATATATTTTACACTTAGTACAAATCCCTTAACACATTTTTACTGACATATGCTTTACGGATATAAATATTATAATTAAACTTTATTTTGAGTACTTTTTTATTGCACAATTCACAATGTACATTTCTTTGTATTTATCCTAAAATGTGTTTTTTAATATCCCCATTTATGAGGCTAATATAATCACTTTAAATTCAGGATATCTTTAAATGCAAGATATTTAAAGTGTACCTAAATTATACTTGCAATAGTTCCAACTAGGGACTTTGGGGTGGTAGTCTGTGTGTTTCGACTGCAGGAACCGAGTTCCAAATAAAGTTCCGGGTAAAAATGTCCGCCTCAAAGCGGCCTTGCTTTTGAGGTAGTACTTTTTCAAAGTTCAGGAACTTTCGGGGGTGGGAATTCGGGGGAGTCCATGCAGCATTTTATTTGAACCTAAAAATCTGTTGCGGTGCGTGCATTGAGAGTCATTTGGTATTCAGATAAACAATGGAGTTTAAAAAATACGACTGATGGACCGACGACAGTGTTCAGGCTTTATTAAGTTTATTTGCGGAGGACAAAATCCAGTGGGATCTGGAAAGTCGGGTGCAGTCCTATTTCATCCGACTAATCTTCTTGGTACTTTTAGACCACAATCGAAAATGCAGACAGCAACAGGTCTGGGGGGAAAAGAGTTCCTGGGACAAATTGTTCCAGGTAATTTAGGTGAAAACAGGCTTTAAGTGAAATAAGCTATGGCCGCTACGGATGTTGGGCTGTGTTCTAATGAGCTTCGTATGCATCCTGATGTCAAGCCGGTAGCTGACAAGCTGCGCTTTTTCTATGTTTCTTTTGTTGTTCTTGTTGGTCTGTTTTTTTGTTTGTTTAAGAGTATTTGTGCCAGTGACTTGATTATGATTAATTTCACCAGTTGCATAAACGGTGACATGTGAGTGCAGTGGTATCAATAAATAGGCCTAGTTAAATTTTCTTTTTATCGAGTTAACCCGCACCGGATCGTGGGCGGGCGTGTCTCTACTTTTATTCACTTTTGTTTTATACAAACTATTCAATCAACCATCACAAACTATGCATCACTTGCAAGTTAAAACACTCGAGATTCATGTTCTGAACTCGTTTTTGCAATAAATACACCAGAGAGGAAAGGGTTAAATGAAATGCTGTAGCAGTAGCTATTTAAACATTAGCATAATGAACGCAGTACTCATCTTTCATCTCCTATCGTGCAGATCAGATCGGACGAATCCAAAAAACAACAGCATACATGTCCGTGTAAGAGTCCACTCTTCCAAATGCATCCCACTTTTTTAATCCAAAACAACGAAAAAATAAGGGAATAAACTAAAAATACTCCTTTGTTTGCTAGGGCATTTTGAGTTAGAGTAATCAATCGTTTCCATTTTCAATGAAATAGTGATTCAAATCCGTTTCTGACGATCTCCCCTGTGCTGTGGACTCTTCCTGTCACGTTAAACCCTCCCAGGTCTCTCTGCTTCAATCACAGGCTTTCTGACGAGTCATTACACAGAGTTGGCGAATTACTCTCCGCCAGCTGTCAATCAAAGCGCGCATGGTTTTCGTTGGATAAAGGCAAACAATGCCTAGCCAATGCCTTGCAGCAAAGGTTTGATTGACGGACGTAGTAACTAAGCACAAGGCATTATCTTGTGTTTGTAAGCATTATGGTGAATATGCCTCTAGTCACCGTCTCCATAGCAGCCAGGCGCCTGCCAGTCATATTGCGCAACACTGCAGTGGAGCGCGCAGGCTCTATGACAGACTGTTTTTATCAACTAAATTAGTTTATTACACTTTAAAAATTCTGTAAATAGTTCATTTAGTTTTTCAGTAACTGTAAATTAATCATAATCTGCAGTTTATTGCAGATTTATTTGAATAAAAAACTACTCTTTGCAATTACAAATGTTCTAAAATAAAAGCCCTTTTGGAAAGGACGCCTAGTCTTTTCTTGATATAAAAGCTTACAGAAGCTACATTTTTGAGAGAATCATCCTCAAATTTGAATCAAAACATGATCAGACATTTAGTTTTATATTATGCTTATTTTCAGGACCTCAACATGTATATTTACATGTATATTACTCTGTTATACATGTATATTACTCTGAGCTATTATGACTCTTGGGTAACACTATTTGAAGTGTCTAGTTTAAAATAAGACCAGATTTATGAATATAGACCATAGGGTTTAAGAGCTGCAGACATTTTCATTTGGGAATGTCGTTTTCAGAAAATTTTCAAAAATTGGGGCGCTGGTTAACTTGCCCCCTTCTCAGCGAGCACTTTGAAAGCGGGGTTCGTAACAGTAGTGCATACAGTGCATGCTTGTATTTTGTATGTATCGGTGTGTTCGTTGTTATGGCGGCGACATGGGGTGTGTTGTTCGTTAGTGAAGGCCCTGACTAAAACCCCATGGTACGCTATTGTGCTGACATGCACAATAGGTAAACATGAATACATTTAAAGGCAATCTATTAACACAAACATAGACAACATGTACAATAATAAACAAAGACTTGGCTTGAATCATGAACTAAACTTAAACAAAAGCATAAACTCACCAACAGCAATTACATAAACAAAGCTAGAAAAAAAGACAATGGTAACATGAGGGCTATTTATTCACAAGGACTAATCACTAAACAAGGAATATCTGAGAACATTCAAACAATGAACCACTGAGTGAACAAGATATATGACCAAAACAACTCACAAGGTGAGCACATGGCAGGATAACATGAAGAGCAAGGGAAGTATGTGACAGACAGGAAACCTCTTGAGGAGCTGTAGTGGTCAATGTGGCAGCCATGATGGCTGGAGACTCTGATGTGGTGGCCATGAAGGCTGGAGAATTTGGCGGCGCTGCCATGACATAGCGAGGCTCTGGCGTGGCAGCCATGATGTGACAAGCCTGGCATGGCAGGCAGGATGTGACTAGGCTCAGGCTTGGTGGCCATGTTGTGATGAAGCTCAGGCTTGGCAGCCATGTTGTGATGAAGCTCAGGCTTGGTGGTCATTGGTTTGGGGCCACAACATTAAGAAATTTTGGGTGAGCAGCCCTGACTTGACTTGCATTGAAGCCATGACATGACCAAGGCTTTGGTGTGGCGGCCATGACATGAACGGGCTCTGGCTTGGCAGGCATGGTGTGAATGAGCCCTGGCATGGTAGGCATGACGTGAACTGGCACCAAAAGGCTGTGGTGTGCACTGCAGGATTGTGGAGCCTCTTATCACATGATTTCAGTAAATAAGGCATTTTTACGTCATAAATGTTTCGAAATTTCAATGTTTCACAATTGGGGGACAATGATCTATGAAACCCATGAATCATGCTGATTCACTGAGATTGAACAAGTGGGTTTTACCTGATCTCTGATCCGTTTTATACATTTAAAAACATTTTAATTAGACATTAGTATAATTAAAATAAATAATAGTAGTTAATATAGTCTCTTTTTGGCCTGTTGAGATGAACCATCCATCGAACAAACAAAACAAAACCTAAAAATGTAAAAAAGAACACAAATTTTACAGAAACTTGAAGCACATTAGACTAATCTTATTAGATGTTTATATTTGCATCCGAATATACCCTCAATTAGGGCATTATTTGAGGGGACAGCCATTTGTAGTGGTGTCCGAAACTCTAGTGGACGTTATTTAGTGCACTCATTCAATTCCACATTACGCCGCAATAACGAGTGTACAGCTGATGTAAACACAACTGCTGTCCGAATTCACTCACTCGTTTTCATTCATTCCTTCAAGTGTTTAGGGGGCAATTTCGCATTCAGCCAATGTTAATGCGAGGGCTATTTATACAGAAGTACTAATCACTAAACAAGAAACACAATGGACCATTAGCACAGGACACATGACCAGAGCAACCAATGAGAACATGACATATTCACATGGGAAGCACATGGTAGGATATTACATGGGAAGATTTATATTTGGAAAGTGAATGCAACAAAGTGATTTCACTTGATTTACAGAGCTGCTCTTGAGAGGTGATATGCAGTAATCAAACTGTAATTGGTGTATATTTTCGTTCAATTAGCATGCAGAATACGCAGACAATGAGCTGTAAATGGGCAGACCAGAAGTAAGATGAATGACCAGACAGGGAGGAAGAAATGACAGTATATTAACATTAGCCGTATGGTACATAACAGCTTGGATAATCAGTGTGGAGAGGGGCCTTACTGCCCTCTGACTGCTGCTGGCCCCTAGACGCACTTGTTTAAACACAATGAATCACAATTTGTGACAGAACATCCACGGTCCCGGGATCCTCTGATTTCTTAATTAGTGCTTGTACAGTGAAGGTACTCATTTTCCAAACACAGATCTTAAAATATAAACATCCATTTGTGTGTGTAATCAAATTAATGTAAGCAAAATAATAACCTTGTAGGCATACTTTGTAGGGCAACATGACTTCAAATACCAGTGAGCCATCATCGCATTAGTGTCAGCATGATCAAACACACAAACCTTCTTCCCTGAGTGCTTAATAAACAGGCATAATTAATTATCTCTCTGTATACGAATAATAACAGGGATTTAAAAGGCATCCTCTGGTTTAAGCACTACCTGAGTAGAAGGGATCTGCTTCAGATTAGCTGTTGAAATTAGATGAATTTACTGACAGATTCTTAATCCAATAATATGACATGCTGTTTCCTAAAATGGTATGATAATTCTTCATTACTACTTCTTTCAAGTTTCACAGGATTACACTGTGATTAATCTACTGCCGATATGTTTGCTAAGCAAATTGCACATCCCTCTAACACATTCACAAAGCATAATGCCAGATAAAAATAATAGGAATCTAAAATGGAAGTAGAAACATGAGCAAGTAGTAATACTTTAAGGCCATTTCAAAGGCCCAAAATGCCCTTGTCTATCTTGACAAGGACATAAACACATCATTCCAGCTATTCATGTGTGGTTTATTCTTTCTCCTTCACCAAACTCTCCTTGTCTCTTTGCAGTCCCCTGATAGAGTTAACAAAGTTCCCTGCCTTGACTTGAAGACAGAGACCTTTGTCCTGAGATAAGACCATCAGCACAAACAGTCCCACAGGCAGCACTGACTTGTCCCATCACTGTGCTGCTTGAGACATCCCGAGTTCGCTGTGGAGCAACTATAGGGAGCAGCCAAGCATCTGTTTAAGAGTTAGGAGAACTGGCATCAGTGACAGCTTATCGGACTGTGACATCTGAACTGCGCTCAGCACAAAATTGTCGAATGCCAGGGATGACATTATCTGGGTTTCAGCATGCTTTACCTTGCCTGTAGCATCTGATGACACTGTCAGTGCAGGTGACCAATCAGCAACACAGGAACCAAGGAAGAAGATATCAGACGGCATCAGCAGCATTAATTCCTCAGGATCGCTTAATTCTTTTAACAAGCAGCAACTTACTGTCAGAGCAAATTAACTAAACATTAGGTAAATTGGTGTCATTTTTAGTAAATAAAAAATATTTATAAAACTGCTTTGTTTCTGAGCAATGCTGGATTCTCAAATCTGTAGTTTATGAAATTTATATTACATCAAATCCATATTTCTTTCATGCACCAGTAGTTAAATGGCAATTAATCAGTATAATAGAGCTGCAAAGGGAGTGTTTAATTTAAATTCAGATCAAAACTATCACAATTAGTTTGACCATAACTCAACTGTTTTATTCCTGCCACTTTGTTCCAAAAAGCACTGAAAAACTAGACACAGTCTGACACTTCAGATTTTCATTTAGATAATTGCATCCCATCTGGATGCCGCCACGCCTTCTGTCATTCTCAGTCCTCCCATCCAACCTCCTTATCAATTACAAAGCCACTTTTAAGTCCCAGTTAATAGGATGTTAATGCATTATTGGGTCTGAGGGTGATGTGCTATTGAAGGGAGAGCTGGACATTATTGCCCTTGAGCACAATCTGGGACCAAGACAAGATCTGCATTTTAATTTAGCAAATGAGAGGAGATTATTTAAACGTGCGTGTGCGTTTGTGTGTGTGTGTGTGTGTGTGTGTGTGTGTGTGTGAGTGTGTGTGTGTGTGTGTGTGTGTGTGTGTGTGTGTGTGTGTGTGGTGATCAATTTTGGCATTTCTAATATAAACACATATTCAAGATTCAAGAGTTTTATTTGTCACATACACAGTTATATACAGAATATACAACTGGCAGTGAAATGTAAACAGGTCCGCTCTAAAGACAGTGCAAATAACAGTTACAAGAAAACACAAGAGGAGATTAAAATAGAAAATAGAATAAAATAGAATAAAAAGTACTAAACATATGTAGAATTATAAATAATCAAGTAAAAGATAAAAATAGGAAATAAAGATAAAAATAAGTGGAATATGATAAGTGGGATAAACTGTAGACTTAAATAGCTGGTTAGCATAAAAATATATATATAAAGTATAATGTGCAAACAATAGGTATAATGTAATGTGCAAACAGAAGTATAATGTGCAAACAGGTTTATAACAGGTTGTTACACAGTAACAATAAGAACATAAAGTGCAGTGCAATGACAGTATGTGGATGTTAATGTTAAAACCGGATGTTTATGTGTGTGCGGGTGAAGTGCAGTCACGTGACTGAGTTCAGGAGTCTGATGGCCTGGGGAAGAAACTCCTCCTGAGCCTTTCAGTTTTTGCCATCAGGCTTCAAAGCGCTTACCAGATGGCAGCAGGGTGAAATGAGAGTTCGCAGGGTGGGTAATGTCTTTGATGATTTTAGTAGCTCTACCTCTGCAGCGTTTGGTGTAAATGTCCTGCAGAGGCGGGAGAGCTGACCCTGAGATGCGCTCGGATAAGCGCACCACTCTTTGCAGGGCTTTGCAGTCATGACTGGTGCTGTTCCCACGCTGTGATGCACTGAGTCAGGACACTTTCTATCGCCCCTCGATAGAAAGTTTTCAGGATATCTGGTAAAACCCTGAATTTCCTCAGCTGGCGCAGGTGGTACAGTCTTTGCCTGGCTTTTTCACCTGTGCCTGGATGTGTGCAGTCCAGGTCAGGTCCTCGGAGATGTTCACACCCAGGTATTTGAAGCTGTTCACTCTCTCTACCGGTGTCCCGCTGATCATGAGAGGGGAGTATGACCGTTGCTGTCTCTTCCTGAAGTCCACAATCAGTTCTTTGGTCTTGCTAACATTCAGAGAGAGACAGTTGTCCTGGCACCATGATGTCAGTTGCTCCACCTCGTCCAAGTATGCCGTCTCATTGTTGTTGGAAATGAGACCCAGGACAACAGTATCATCAGCAAACTTGATGATAGAGGTGGAGCTGTGTGTGGACAAACAGTCATGGGTGTAGAGAGTAGAGCAGGGGACTCAGCACACAGCCCTGTGGAGCTCCCACACTCAGGGTGATGGAGGTGGAGGTGAACTGGCCTACTCTCACCGCCTGGGGTCTGCCAGTGAGGAAATCTTCAATCCAGAGGCAGAGAGAAGAATTCAGGCCGAGATCCAGGAGTTTGTGTGTTAGCTTAATGGGAACTATGGTGTTAAAGGCTGAGCTATAGTCAATAAATAGCAGCCTGACGTAGTTCCCACTTTTGCTGTCGATGTGAGTGAGGCAGGAGTGAAGGACGTGAGAGATGGCATCTTCAGTCGATCTATTGGGACGATAGGCAAACTGAAGAGGGTCCAAAGTGTCAGGAATGGAGGAGCAAATGTTGTTTTTAATGAGTCTCTCAAAGACCTTCATGACTATAGATGTGAGAGCCACTGGACGATAGTCATTTAGGCAAGAGGGTTTACTGTTCTTAGGTACAGGGATGATGGTGGATTTTTGAAGGAGGTGGGGACAACGGATGTGGCAAGGGACTCATTAAATATGGATGTAAAGAGCCCAGCGAGCTGATCAGCACAGGACCGTAGAACACGACCTGAAATACCATCTGGCCCAGGAGCTTTCCTGACATCCACACGTTTGAGTGCCCTCCGAACCTCGTCCTCCGAGACAGAGATCACGTGACTGTTGCTGCTCTGAGGACTCTCTCTGGGCGTCACTCGGCGGAGTCGCGCTGCCGCGATTACAATCAAAGCGGCGTAGAAAGAGTTTAACTCGTTCACAAGCAGCGGATCAGCTCTCACCTCTGCAGGGATTTAGTTCCAAAAGCACAGATGGTCCTAAGTCCCTGCCACATCCGCCGAGTCGTTGAGTTGGAAATGAGATTCCACTCGGTCTTTATAACGGAGCTTTGCGGCTTTGACGGCGCGCCGGAGGGCGTAACATGATGCTTTGTACTCCCTCATATCCCCTGTTAGGAGACCGGCATTATAGGCTGCAGTGCGTGTGTTTACTGCAGCGGATAGAACTGTCCACCCACGGTTTCTGATTAGGGAAGGACGTTAAAGTTATTGTTTGTGTGGCTTGCTCTGTCAGTGTGTTGATAAAGCAGAGCGCCACATCCGTGAACTTCGCTGGCGTCATCAGAACTCGCGAAACATGTCCCAGTCGACGTCATCAAGAGCTGCCTGTAGCGCGAACTCTGAATGGGATGACCAGCGTTTAACTTCCCTCCTCACCGGGGGTTCTTGAACGAGCCTTTGTTTATATTCGGTGTGAGGAAAATGGCGGCATGGTCCGATTTGCCAAAAGCTGGCTGTGAACGAGCTTTGTAGGCGTTCTTAAACGGAGAGTAGCAATGATCCAGTGTGTTTGCTCCTCGTGTGGGGCAGGAGACATGCTGGTGAAAGTTTGGCAATACTTTCTTTAAGTTTGCTTTGTTAAAATCACCGCGACGATGAAAGCAGCGTCGGGGTGTTTGTTTATTAAGCCGCTGGTCACATCATGGAGGCCAGATAATGCCAGCCCGTGTCCGCCTGTGGTGGAATATAAAGCGGCAGTGGCGATGACCGAGAAAACTCCTCGGCAGATAGAATGGACGGCAAATGATAGTTAAATGTTCCAAGTGAGGCGAGCAGGATCGCGAAATAATGGAGATGTTCCTAGGATCGCACCATTTCTTGTTTATCATAAACACACTCCACCGCCTTTGGATTTACCGGCATCGGCTGTTCTGTCCATCCGAAAAACAGAAGTTCTCGGACGGCGTCACGGCTGTATCCGGGACGCGAAGTGAGCCATGTTTCGGACAAACAATAGATGTTACAGTCTCTCATGTCCCGTTGAAAACTTATCCTGGCTCTAAGATCGTCCATCTTATTCTCCAAGGATTGGACATTTGCAAGCAAAATGCTCGGGAGAGGAGGACTGAATGCTCTTTTTCTCAGTCTGTTGCGGATCCCAGCGCGTTTCCCGCTGTGTTTTTGAATCTTCGCCGCCGACTGGGCCATTGTTCAACTCGGCGTCGGCGAATCACAGATGGAAGATTGGAGAAAGTGTCCTGAAACAGGTCAGTGTAGCGGTAACCAATTTCCAGAAGTGTTTTGCTGTCGTAACAGATCAAAGCAGATGATCCGTTGGAAAAAATAGAGAATAAAAGAGAGTAGAATAATAAATAAAAGCAAAGTCTTAGCGGAGCGACCTGAACGGCGACCGAACACGGCGGCGCCATTTTAGATATGCGTGTGAAAGGCATTCATGTTCTTCATGCAATGAGATGTGCACAACATATTCATGTATTTATGTAATATGGACAGTCATTTGTTGTTCGCAGTGATAACACCTCATTCATGTTGTATGAGGCAAATACCATGTCCTTACCCAGGGAACAAAATCTCTTCATCTTTGTACTGTAAATTGAAGTAGATGCAAGTCAAGGTTACTTGCTGAGATAACATAACTCAAACAAATGATATTTATAACCTCAAGGCATAGACAAGTAATGCTCATAACATTCATTTTCTTTTTACAAATTGTACATAGTTTATTAGTTTAGATTTTTAAGTGTTGTATATGAGCAAAATCTGAACAAAGCACCAGTGTCAATGACACATTTGTAAGCTTGCTCATGGGCAAGGGCAGTTGATAAAACAGAATAGTGTGGATGAGACATGTCATGCGTCCAAAATTGAATACTTTCCTATTATATAGTATGCGAAAAACAGTAACCCAACAGAGTATATGTCCAAATTCATAGTATTCGAAAAACAGTAGGTGAAAAGTACCCAGATTACATATTACTTCCGGCGAGATTCTCAAGTGCACGTTTGATAGACACTTTACTATCCCATGAGGCCACAGGAGAGGATTTATTAAGGAAGGTGAAGGGACACAACTGACGCTGGTAGGTCACATGATAACGACAACATGGTAGATGTCATACATCCGGATTACATTCTTACACTCATTCATACTATATAGAACATACTTTTTTTAACGGTAGTAAAGTAAGTTCAAATTACTTACACACATACGAGATTTCTGAGGTAGCTAAGGTATCTGGCCAGTACTGTAGAAGCTGTAACTGCAACATTACATGGGCAAATGTATCTTTCTAGACTGATTACCAAGCAACATGTTACTTGAATAATGTCATTTTAGTAGATGTTTTACCAGTCCCTAATTTTAGCTAGGCTCCAAACACATATATATATATATATTTTTTCAGTCACAAACTTTTGGGGTTGTTTTATACTCACCTAAGCTGTATTTATCTAATTAAAAAGAACAGTAATATTGTGAAATAATATTACAATTTAAAATAACTGTTTTCCATTTTTATATATTTTAAAATGTAAATTATTTAAAACAAATTTTAAACAGATTTATTTTATAACAATGTCAATGTCTGTGACTATTGATCAATTTAACACATCCATGCTGAATAAAAGTATTAATTTATTTCAAACAAACAAATAAACAAAACATACATACATCTTACTGACCCTAAACATTTGAACACTATAGTGTATGATTAATATCCAGAAAATATAAACCAAAGATGGCAGCATCGGAGCTGCATGCTGGAGTATTGCCATTAAGATTAATGAGAATGCTAAGGGAAAACTCCCTCCAGGTATTATGGATTGATCACAATGGTCCAGGAGGATGTCATCTCTACCCACTATCTCCCTCTTTGATTGTATTAACCAATCAAATGTGATGTCATATCTGTCCCCTCTTTCATGACTAAATGCAATAACTTTCTTCTTCCAGCTACTAATCAATACAGAAAAAGTTGATTGATTAAAATGTATTTAGTCCTCTGAGATATATAATTCATCATATTTTAGATGGAAAGGTTACACAATCAAAAAATCAGAGGCCTTCATTAGGTCGAGGATGATGGAATGAGAAAATCGATGAAGGAGGTATCGCATGGAGGAGGCTTAAGATACTTATTGTATATTCAAAGCAGCATTGACCTGATTCTCATTCTCATTTTTCTCTGAAGTCCCAGTGAACAGAGAACCAAGGGTCATTCATTTTCATCGCCGCTACAGTAGCATTTTGTGGAGAAAGGCATATCCCCATTAGAGTCTTCATGTATGCATTGTAAAGAGCTTTTGAAGTGGAAGTTCAACACCGGAAATCCTCACATCACTCGGAATCTAAAGAGACAGGCGGATTAATTGCTTTGGCATTGACGCTATCATTGGAAACTCTCTCTGGGTGAGTGTGGGTACACAACTCCAGTGTGTGGACACCGCCACTGACCAGATATGGCACTTGTCGTAAAATGCCTGTGACATAATCCCCCCTCTCAAAGAGCCGGTGTCCAGCTGTGCGAAAGAATACAGTGGAGTGGAGAGCTGGGTCTAATGCAAGGGGTCAGTGGTCGTCTGTCAGCTTTTAATGTGCTGTTAGCAGTTCAGGAGCAGCGGCAGGATACAAGGGACTTAATATGTCTCAGTGGCCTGTGCTCTGAATGTGGCTCTCCCATCCTTCCCTCTGGGATTACTTCTCTTAGAGATAAACTCTCTTTATGTCACAACCAAAGGACAGAAAGTTCAGCCTGGCCTTGGGCGAGAAACATGTTCAGGCCCACTTTTGCAAGCCTGGGTTGTATAGATACACTGTAAAAAATGTCAGGCCTCTCCAATTGAAAATTTTCTATTGACAAATCACATCTACATTTTTCAATTGGCCAAATTGAATTTCTGTGAACTGAATTTTATCAATTGTGGCAACAGTCTGATAACATGGGCTCAATTAGAAATAATATGTATTTTACCAACACTGTAAAAAAAAAATTCAGCTCCTCCAATTTAACATTTTATAGTGACTGGTCACATCAAAATTGTTAATTCCAACACAGGATATTTGGTGAAAATACATTATTTTCAATAAGGAAAAACTCTGAATACATACAAAAAGTCTTCTGAATAACAGGATGTCTTGATGTGTTGAAGAAAAAGCGGCACTGCATATGATAAAGACCTGCAAATAAAAATTACATTAATGACAAAGTTCCCCTGCATCACATCTGGCAAGTGACAGAAGTTACTTCTTTATATGAGGATGAGACGAATTAATGGATGAATAAGAAAATCATGAGCTTGAGGTGTTTGATACTGAAAGGCAATAACTTAAGCCCTGAGAGGCCAATGCAGATCTTGGCTACCATTAGATAATTATGTGGTAACTGAGAACACACTCATGAAACCAATGAATGCGTGAACTCGTGATTCTACTAAATGTATTATAAACTTCATACCGGGTCAGAAAGCAACACTCTGGAGAATAAATTTGGGAATGTTTGTTTCTGTCTTCAGCACCGGCTGGTTTGGCTCTGCTGGCACTCCCGCGCAGCGCGCGCATCCGCGTTTGAAATCCCCACACCAACGGTTTTCCTCGGGCGCATTTTGCGCATGCATATAAAGTTTTTCTGACGTAGGACTTGTTCAGCCAACATGGATTTTTCACTTCGACTTCATAGATCGACTGAGCACAATTAAATATGTTCGGTGAATATACTATTTACTATTTTCAATTTTACCGCTTTTTTTTTTGTACAGTAATACAAGCTGTATTGTGGATCCTACAAAGGTGAAGGGTGAACCAACTCCAGGGTAAGGCTAAGGAGGCTAAAACACATTTAAATAGATTTATTTGTAATAATAATAATAATGATACTAATTTGTTACATTTATATAGCACTTTTCTAGGCACTCAAATCTCTTTACAATGGAGGAATCTCCTCAACCACCACCAATGTGCAGCATCCACCTGGATGATGTAACGGCAGCCATATTGCGCCAGAACGCCCACCACACACCAGCTGATTGGTGGAGAGGAGACAGAGTGGGGATGATTAGGAGGCAATGAGCCAATGGGCAAATCTACAGGGTTATATGGCTGCTGGAAATAGTTACGTGCCACTGCACAACCTACACATCCTAGCATAAATGTTCCTAAATGTTCCTATTTGTTATTAAAGCGTCTACATTCACAAACCACTGTTAATTGAGCCCGATCTCACGAAAATGCGTATCAATAGTACGAGTGTGCAATCTCATAGAATGTGTACGGCAAAACTCATTTTGGCGTGCATATGGTACGCCGTTTTTGGCGTGCATATGATACGCACTTTATGGCGTATTATATGTACGAACCCCCACACCCCACCCTCACCTAGCCAAAGCGTGTCATATACACGCCATAAAGTGCGTATCATATGCACGACAAAACTAATTTTGGCGTATACATTCTACGAGATTGCGCACGCGTACTATTTATACGCATTGTCATGAGATTGTGTTGGTTAATTTGAGCAGAATATACTGTATGAAGGATTTGGCATGCCAGAAAGCATGCAAAGAGCACTCCCTTTATAACCACTAAACACTGTCTCATCTTAGAGACACTGTTCATCGCAATCTCACAAAATTCTGTTATAATCAGTGAACCACATTTACACAATTGTTTGTTATAATGAGAGGATTTATGGGCGCACAGAACTCAGAATCCAACGGCAGAGTTTGGCCAACAGCTTTGGTTGTTATTGTCTACATTGCTCAACGCTGCAAAAACCTTTTTCCAGTGCACAAACTCAGATACACACTAGATTGTTTGCCAGATATGGTTTGCCAGTATGCTATTATTATAGAGAAAACTGATGCTAAAGGAGAAGCCTTGCCCACAATCGCTCTGCCTATGGTATCCTTCATGTCTGATCACAGTTTACAGTATTTTTATTTATTTATATTTTAATATACCTTTCCACTATTTGGATAATTTTTTGGCCCTGTTATCTAGAATCATTAAAAATTGTAATTTATTGCTGTCTTCCTGAACAATTAAATATCTAGTTGGAACTCTATGTCCCTTTCTAATGAAATAAGCAGCCTTGTGGAAACAGCAAATGTCAAGAGGGACGCAACGGATACAGTATGAAGAACGCCGAAGCCAAACTGCATACTCATAGATTAAAAATGTCAATAGAGTTTATTTTCAGTTGACAGAGAAGGAAATGCAGCCTCAAATAGCTGAGGCTCAATTGCAGGCAAACCACATCACATTGATCAAAGCTGATGCTGTGGCAACAGCAGGCAGTAAAATCAGACGTACTTACTGGATTTATTAAAATGGGTTGTGAGAACTTGACAAGCTGTAACCCAGTCATTGTAGATAAACAGGAACATGCAAATGGGATTGCTTCAGGAAATATTCATGGAAACAGTCTTTTGTAATAGCCAGGAGTATGCACATCCAATCTATAAATGCAAAAGAGTAATGTTTGGGTAACACCATGGTAGTAGCCTAAGTTAAAGATGGAATTAAAACAAAAATCTCATTTACATTTGCTTGGCAAATTTTCACTGGCGAAATACAGTTATTCAAATAAGAATTAATGTTATCAGGATTTTTCATGAAGTCAGTTTCACAGTCTCAGGTCGCACGAATTTACTGCGTTGACCAACAGAAAACTGTTTGGTTTGAAAAAGATTTCTGTGTGCATTGTGTTTTATACCTCTATACTATTGACAATAGACATTGTCCTGCAAAATGTTGCCTAATTTTGCTACTGTGGTCGCAGCTCACATTTGCAAATGTTCGACTGCAGAATCCAGGCATTTCAATAGGAATACATGTAACCAACATTTTACTTGAGGGTAAAAGTTCTAACAAAGCAGATTTCACAAAAGGTTCGAAATTGGTCATGCAAATTCACATTGACCAACATAAAGCTACTTGGTTTGAAAGTAACTTAAAAATGAGCCACATTCAAAAGCTGTTCTAAAATAATCTATTATTTTGCTGCTGCATCTGTGAGATCTTGGTAGAAAAACTAATATTTGTTTTCAATAAATTATTACATTTAAAAAGGCTCCATGAATCAGGTTTACAGGAGAGCTAAGTACTTTCACTGTAAACTACGTCTTCCTTATTGCTTTAACAGCTACCCTTTTTCAGATCACAGCAACCCCTTTAAAATGTTCCAAGGTTTTTACTTTCCATTGCTTTCTTTTATGCAGAGACCACCAGTGTATTCTTTTAAACAGTTTTTTTTAAATATTGAAAACAAATACAATTCAGGAGAACATTAAGAAGCATTCAAAATCTATGAAGAGGATATTACAAATAAAATAAATAAATACAGAATACTGATTACAAGACAAAACACACATGTAACAAACACTAGGGGGAAGGCTTAGATAAAGACATTGAAAAGTTTCAAAATGTTGAAAAAAAAAAATCAAAAGGGTTTTTTACTGGAAAATTTACATTTGTGACCATGGAATTTTGCCATTAAAAGAATACAATTTATTATATAGACCTGAGTGCACTTATCTGTAATAAAATTTTTGATTGTATTGTCTTGTATTCTGTATTTTTTGTAAAAAGTGTAATATACTGCCATGTTAATTAATAAAAATAAAAATATATATATATATCTATCTATATCTATATATATATATATATATATATATATATATATATATATATATATATATATATATATATATATATATATATATATATATATATAAATGTAAATCTGAATATATAGTTATAACTCTGAATAAATAAATGTAATTCCCGAATATATAAATGTAATTCCCGAATATATAAATGTAATTCCCGACTATATAAATGTAATTCCCGACTATATAAATGTAATTGCCGAATATATAAATGTAATTCTGAATATATAAATGTAATTCTGAATATATAAATGTAATTCTGAATATATAAATGTAATTCCCGAATATATAAATGTAATTCCCGAATATATAAATGTAATTCTGAATATATAGTTTTAACTCTGAATATATAAATGTAATTCCCGAATATATAAATGTAATTCCGAATATATAAATGCAATTCCCGAATATATAAATGTAATTCTGAATATATAAATGTAATTCTGAATATATAAATGCAATTCTGAATATATAAATGTAATTCTGAATATATAAATGTAATTCCATATATAAATGTAATTCTGAATATATAAATGTAATTCCCGAATATATAAATGTAATTCTGAATATATAAATGTAATTCCCGAATATATAAATGCAATTCTGAATATATAAATGTAATTCCCGAATATATAAATGCAATTCCCGAATATATAAATGTAATTCTGAATATATAAATGTAATTCCCGAATATATAAATGTAATTCTGAATATATAAATGTAATTCTGAATATATAGCCTAAATGTAATTCCGAATATATAAATGTAATTCTGAATATATAAATGTAATTCTGAATATATAAATGTAATTCCCGAATATATAGTTTTAACTCTAGATATAGGCCTAGTTGTAAATCCTGAATATATATACTGAATATAGTTATAACTTTGGATATATAGTTAGTGGTGCTTGCTGGTAAGCAAGGCATCACTATTGTTATCCTCCAAATGAAGCCCAGCATTCATACTTATGTTTAAATATGTATAATATTTAAACATATATTTATATTTAAATATTTATAATATTTAAACATATATGTGAAACTAAATAAGCTGCGTTTTCTCTAACCCCGTGCAACGAACAGGCCAACACATTCTGATTTTTTCCCTTAATTGACAGCGGAAACATTTTTGGCCATATATAGCCTACAGATAAGTGTAAAACAACTACAAACGGTGTAGTTTTTATTTGTGTACATTCACATTAACACCAAAACCTTGTGCTTTTGTGTTACAAAAGTATGAAATATATGACATACCCCCCCTTAAATGCCTTAAACAATGCCATAAACAGCATCAACAAAGGCTATAGCACAGTATGTTGCATTGAAATGCCATGTCGGTGCGGATTTGAGCGCCTGGGCCATGAGCGATTGAGTGGAGCGTGCGGAGCTCACGTGCTCTGATTCAGAGTTATAACTATATATTCAGGATTTACATTTATATATTCAGAGTTATAACTATATATTCAGGATTTACATTTATATATTCAGAGTTATAACTATATATTCAGGATTTACATTTATATATTCAGAATTACATTTATATATTCGGGAATTACATTTATATATTCAGAATTACATTTATATATTCAGAATTACATTTATATATTCAGAATTACATTTATATATTCAGAATTACATTTATATATTCAGAATTGCATTTATATATTCGGGAATTACATTTATATATTCAGAATTACATTTATATATTCGGGAATTACATTTATATATTCAGAATTACATTTATATATTCAGAATTGCATTTATATATTCAGAATTACATTTATATATTAAGAATTACATTTATATAATCAGAATAGCATTTATATATTCAGAATTGCATTTATATATTCGGGAATTACATTTATATATTCAGATACATTTATATATTCGGGAATTACATTTATATATTCAGAATTACATTTATATATTCGGGAATTACATTTCGGCTATATATTCAGAATTACATTTATATATTCAGAGTTAAAACTATATATTTATATATATATATATATATATATATATATATATATATATATATATATATATATAAATATATAAATATATATATATATATATATATATATATATATATATATATATATATATATATATATATATATATATATATTTATTTATTTATTTATATATATATATATATATATATATATATATATATATATATATATATATATATATAAATATATAGTTTTAACTCTGAATATATAAATATTCAAATGCCTTGATTATCCAAATATGTTGATTCCTAGGACTTGCACATTTTCAATTATTCTGTTTGACTTTTTTTTTAATCCATAAACAAACATATATGGGTGCACTTGGTATTACCAAAGTTTAAAAGAATATGGGAGGGGATCAAGTTCCAAATGGAGTTCAATTAACTTTAAATGTATTATTTAATGTTTCAAAATCCAAAACACTTAGGTTTCCATTTTCATATGAATTTATAATAATTGTTTTCTTTATGTAATGTATTTTGTTCCATATAAAGTCTAAGTATAACTTATAAACCCTATAATAATAATAATAATAATAATAATAATAATAATAATAATAATAATAATAATAATTAATAATAATAGATTTTATTTATAACGCACTTTTAATTCCGAAGAATCTTTCTGAACAGAAAAGTATTTAGTTCTGCTTTTAAATGGTCCAGGCTCTGTACTGCTCTCAGCTCACTGGGGAGGTGGTTCTAGAGCCGCGGTGCAGCCAAGCAGAAAGCTCGGTCCCCCATGGTAGAGAGCCTGGTGGTGGGGACTTGAAGAAGCAGGTGGCCTGATGATCTGAGGGTGCAGGTGGAGGATTTCAGAGTGATGAGTTCTTGTAGATATGGTAGTGCATGTCAGGTGATGCATATATGTGTGAGCAGGAGGATTTTGTAGTCGATGGACTGGGAGCCAGTGCAGTGAGTGTAGGATGGGAGTTATGTGATCATATTTACGGACTCTCATAAGGACACTGTTCTGGATGTATTGAAGCATCTGATATTTCTGCCAGAAATCCAAGTGAAGAGTTTGTTGCAGTAGTACAGCCTGGTGGAGACAAAGGCATGGACAAGTTTCTCTGCATCTGGAAAGGTTAGAAGGGGACAGAGATTGGAGATGTTTCAAAGGTGACGGAAGTCGTGTGATGAGTCGTGACAGAGCTGTGGAGGGGCTTGGGGCAGTTTTGATATAAAGTTGCGTGTCATCAGCATAACAATGAAAGGACAGACCATGTCTGCTGATGACAGGACTGAGGGGTCCGAGGTCCGACCCCTGTGGAACACAACATCTAACAGGGAGCAGCTTGGACTCACACTCTCCTAATATAGCAGTCCTGCCAGAAAGGTAAGACTGAAACCACTGCAGCGCTGCTACTGACAGACAACTATGTTGTGGAGGTGGTCCAGGAGGATGGTATGGTCCACTGTGTCGAATGCCGCTGTTAGGTAGAGGAGAATGAGCAGTGATGGTGATCCTGAATCAGCTGTCATAAGAAGGTTAACTTATTTGTCACCCTGAGCAGAGCTGTTTTGGTGCTGTGGTCCGAGCGAAAGCCTGATTGAAATATCTCAAATAGCTCCACAACCATCTAAAAAACAACAACCTGAGAGGTGGCTTCCTTCTCTAGAACCTTTGACAGGAAGATGAGGTTGGAGATCGGCCTGTAATTTGCCAGGGCCTCCGGGTCTATAGGGTTGGTTTCGTGAGTATTGGACAGATGACAGCAGCTTTAAGGGCAAGAGGGACAAAACCTGTTTTGAGAGAGAGATTAACAAATTGGGTGATGATTGGGCTGACAATGGAAACAAATGACTTGAGCAGAACAGTCGGGATGGGATCCAAGGTGCAAGCGGACGGCTTCATTTTTTTTATGGTTTCCTCAACGTGGCCCTGCTGAACCTCAGTGAAGTGTGAAAGGAATGGCAATCTCCCAGGCGGGGGGTTGGAGGACAGTGGAGACAGGGAGGAAGAGCCAGATATTGAAGAGCAGATGTTATTGACTTTAGATCTAAAAAAGTCAATGAAGCTGTTGCATCGCTCCACTGTGGTTTCAGAGGTTGAAGATGACTTCGGCTTCAGGAGATTGTTTACTGTAGAAAAAAGCTACTTAGAATTTCCAGTATTGTTATTGATGAGGTTGGAATACAATTTAGAGCGCGCACCCTTCAAGGACTTAAGATAAGCCTGTTGATGGAAGGGAAGCTTGTGAACAGTAAGACCAGACTGTTTACGGCGGCGTTCCAGGATACGGCCCTCAGTTTTCATCTGTCGCAGTTCCTGTGTGAACCAGGGAACAGAGCGTTCAAAGTTGACTTCCCGTGTCCTGATAGGGGCATGGAGGTCAAAAACACTGCTCAGAGATGTATTATAGTGATCCACCAGTCTGCCCACTGTTGCAAAGACTGGGCAGTTGATGTTTTATTGAAAAAATGAAAATTAGGTGTATATGACATTCTTCTTTCAGACGAATAAAATCGGAGTTACATATATATAAAATTTTTAAAAAGAAGTCCTGGCTAATACAAGCGTTATAATGGCTGTGATTGTAGCTGTTTTTTAAGTCCATAAAAGTGCATCTACAGCCATCATAACTAGTCCACATGGCTCCGGGGAGTTAAAAGGGCCTTCTGAAGCGAATCAATGCGTTTGTGTAAGAAAAAGAAAACATATTTAAAACTTTATAAAGTAAATTATCTAGCATCCGATCACCTTTCGTATTCAATTTACGGAAAAAAAGTGTAGCGCCTCCTGCAGTTCAAAATCATAGACTGTATAAAAAATGTCTGACAAGCGTAACTGGTGTGCAATGTCATCAGATTTAGCATATCATTGTTTACTAAAACAGAAAGTGATGGTGTTCTTTTTTTCTTCTCAAGATGAAACAAGTAATACATTTTTGCACAATCGTAGGAAAAAATTGAAAGAACAGGGGAAAAAAACAGCAAACAGATATTAATCATGTTACATGAAAGATCTCATCATATTTCTTAAAATACGTTTTTCTTTATTTATTGCATAACAAGAAAAACAACATACAACATACACATACAGAGGATCACAGACACCATGTGTTAATATCTATTACATAGCATGAAAGGAAACAACAGAAAGAATAAAAAAATAGAAATAAATTATACAGGGGGAAACTTCCAAAAAAAAAAAAATCCCAAAAGAAAAGGATTCAAAAATTCTATACATCCGTTTTGCTTTTTTATTTCTTGCATCCTTTAGGGCCTCATGCCCTGCTTATGCCTAATGGTGTTCAATTTTAAATAGATTAATCATTTGTCCATTTCTGTTTGTGTACATCGTATTTTACATACAAAGTTATTAAGTTAACCTCCAAATTTTACTCCAATCTCTTATTTTTGAATAACAAAAATATATCCAGCACCCAAAAGAAGGTAAAACTGTGAAAGCCTTTAGACGTGACGTCATCCCGTCTCTGAGACGTTGACGTCAGGAGGCGCGCGCATGCGTAGTAGCCACCGGTAGATCAGTTCGGGAAGGTCGATCGGATCCCCGTTAGCTGACAAACATGATGTCGCTTGCTGCTCGTTCGGGGACGTTTTCCCCTTACTTACAAGCTACAAATTATGTCGTGGCAGGTCCACTAAAACCTCTCATACCCGGCGTCGTCATGAAGACCGATAAAATGGTAATGGACACGAAGAAACCGTTCCTGTGCCGCGAGTCCTTGTCTGGGCAGAGCGCTAAGAGCGGCCTCGCCGTGTCCACCAGCCTCAACGGTGAGTCTCACTGCGTGGTTTAGTGAAATCGAGAGTCCCGGTCTCATCGTAGCGTGAGGAGGCCGTGCAGCGGTCGCTCGCTCAAGGGCACAGTGAAACCACATATGTTTAATGTGTACCGCTACATGGTTTTGTAGGGGAGTAAGACGTTTAATTATTATGCTGAATTTATATTATTATTACTATTCATTTGAGCTGAATGTACACTGTATATCGAAAAACATTAGCTCACGTGCTACGCAGTTAGCTTAACTGGGGCAATGTCCTTGCTGCTGTTGTTAGAAAATGACCCTGTTACGTTGGTGGATAAAATAACGTTATTGCTATGTCAAGGTCCTTAATGATCGACCTACGATTACATAATAAAATAAATGCCAGTATATGGTAGAATTCTGATAAATTCGTGAATGTTTTAGAAAAAAGCTAGCTAATATGCTAGTTTTTTGCTAAGATAGGCCTACTGTTATGTGTTTCTGACATAGAAGTTAAATTAGTCTGCTCGTATAGGGGCCGTGTTTTTAATGTTATTTATTACAGCATACTTTCGAAGTGAGGTTATAAGAGACAAGTTGTTTAAGAATACTAAATATGATCAAGGGACCCCCAAAGCCAGACTCCGATCAGCTAAACAGCCCTGGCGTGAACAAGCAAACTTAAACAACTTTGATAAACAATATGAGCTATACATTGTTTAGCAGATCATTAGTTAGCAAGCTGTAAGTAGTTTGGCAAATAATATAGAAATGGTATTAAAATAATGATCGTTTGTTGATTTAGAGCTGGTTGGTGTTTAATTCCTTTGTGAACAAGTATATATAATCCAAATTTGAAATGAGATGTATGATTGTTTGACATGATTTATATGTGTAATAATATATGTAAAAGTTACAACCTAACATTTACTCAAAATTCAGAAAAGAATGCACATTTGGTAACTGGTGCCAGAATAAATAAATTGTCATTGAATGCTTATAATATGAAAATGGCCAAATATGATTTGACATTGCGGCATGGTCAGTATATTTCATGTATCATTTTATGTGATTTATTTATTTTTCTTGTCTTTTTCATTATTATATTTTTTAGCTCGCTCTTCAGTGCGTTTCGCTCACACAGACATCAAGATCCCTGATTTCTCTGACTATCGCCGGCCTGAGGTTTTGGACTCAAAGAAGTCCTCACAAGAGAGCGGTGATGTCCGGCGAGCCTTCTCCTATCTGGTCACAGGTTCCACCGCTGTGATCGGAGTCTATACAGCCAAGACAGTTGTCACACAGTTTGTCTCCTCCATGAGCGCCTCAGCTGATGTGCTGGCTCTGTCCAAGATTGAAGTCAAGCTATCAGACATCCCTGAGGGTAAGAACATGACCTTCAAATGGAGAGGGAAGCCCCTGTTTGTGCGCCACAGAACAGAAAAAGAGATTGCAGCTGAGGTCGCAGTCAATCTCTCTGAGCTCCGGGACCCCCAGCACGACAATGACCGTGTTCAGAACCCAACCTGGGTTATCGTCATTGGTGTGTGCACCCATCTGGGCTGTGTGCCCATTGCTAATGCTGGTGACTATGGTGGCTATTACTGCCCGTGCCACGGCTCTCATTACGACGCATCTGGTCGCATTAGGAAAGGCCCTGCACCGCTCAATCTGGAGGTGCCATACTATGAGTTCCCAGATGATGATACAGTGATTGTAGGATAAAGGACTGTACTATAATAACTATGATCGAGACTGAACATGCGCTTTACTTGTTTGATTATATTATCTGTATTGACTTGATGGGTAACAAAGGTTAATTGTAAGTAATAAAGGATATTTTATCTGATGGAAACCTCACTCAGCTCTATTTAGTCTGTCTCAATAAATAGAATTACATACGCTTTTATGCATTTCAGCTTTTACAGATAAGAAACAAAGTAGATAATAAAGATGGAAACAGCTGAAAGTCAGATTGGTGATGTTTGCAGATATATGAACTAAATAAAAAATCTGGTCACTGTATGGTGTCGTTGAAAAAAAATTTTTTTTTTTAAGGTAACTTAATATTACCAGAGCATGATCTCAAATAATAAACTTTATAAAGAAAATGTTTAAGAGAAGGAGAAAAAAAAACAGTATTGTAAATTATTAACAATTAACTGATATCCATGTGGATCAGCAGCTGTTCAAGACCTGCTAATTCAGGGGGAAAAATAGATATTCCTTTTGTGCAGTTTCAACTCTTGACTCTTGAGAAGCTCTGCAAATGATTTAAAGCAAAGTATATTTTGGGAAATGTCTAAGGTGGTGTCCTGGGGCCTGTACCATGATGGTAGTTTAACAAACTCAGGGTTACAGGATTAGTTTTGAGTTGACAAGACCAAACCAATCTATTCAGGCTTTGTTGGTCCCATGATGCTGATCATCAGCTTTCTCTGGCAACTCAGGCTTTAATCCTGAGTTTAGGAGTTTAGCAACGGTTCAGCAGTGAACAGCCAATCACACGCTCTGGATCAGTGGCACTGAGATTCATTTATCACTTCTGCAGAATATTACATGATTGAAAAAATAAGAAAAATTACACAGCAAGAAGAAGAGCTGTCTATGAAAGAGGACAACTTAAGATTCAAGTATACGTTTTGAAGTTAGTTTAGTTGAAAATTGAACATTTAAGCTTGCATTTAGTCATTATAGCTTTATTTATTGATTTTAAACCTTATTTGTATGACCTTTTATATAGGCTATTTATGTACATTTTAACTAAGTGCCTATTAATGATTGATTAACTAAAATTATATTTAATGTGTAATTGATTAAGGGTATAATTACATAAATTATATCTAAATCAGGTGTGTTGTAACGGTGGCAGGCCCAAAGAAACTGTCTAACTTAACAATAACCAATTCGGGCGCCAGACAAGCTTAACCTTGTCAAAATATGGAGTCTGTTTGTGGCTTTTTCCAGCCCTGAGTAGCTCTATTAGCCACCGACTACAATCGTAAATCAGAGTCTCACACAAAGAAAGTTCAATTTTCACAAGAATATATTGTCCCCAAACTAACAAGAACACACAAAAAAGAAAAAAGAAAAAAAATAATTCACACTTCCGTTGTCAGAGTTATTTAGATATAATTTCAGCAACAATGAAGATAAGAAACCACATCAACACCAACAAAGGAGGAAAATACAATTAAATAAATATAGAGAAGTTCACTTTCACTTCAAAACCTAAGAAACACTCTTTTATCCACTTCCATACTCCACACAACAAGGGGGAACAAATAATGAGAAAAACATAAAATAAAATTGAGTAAATAAAGACAATGACAATAGTTTGTGCTATTTAAGTATTTCTTGGACACACCTGGGGCCTGTACCATGATGGTAGATCAACAAACTCAGGGTTATAGGATTAGTTTTGAGTTGACAAAACCAAACCAATCAATTCAGGCTTTGTTGGTCCCATGATGCTGATCATCAACTTTCTCTGTCAACTCAGGCTTTGATCCTGAGTTAGTGGAGCGCATGCACGTGAAAGTGTGACATCAGCAGTGAGCAACCAATCACATGCCTTTCAACGCAAAGTGTGACTCATTTCTCGCAAGAGAGCTAACATGATTCAAAACTCTTTTGCTGAAGATAAAGACATTGAAGTATACATAAAGAATTTAAATGCATTTACAAAGAAGAAAATAATGTTCCATGTAAGAGGATAAATAAAGAAAATATCTTGCTACTAGTGCAAGTGAAAGTTGTGAAATGAGTTAATTATAAAATGTAAGCACCAAGGCTGCATTTATGTTATTTAAAAAAAAAACTAATATTGTGAAATATTATTAAAATGTAAAATAACTGATTTCTATTTGAACATATTTTACTATGTAATTTATAAAATATCATTATATAATTATAAATTATATACAATTATTATATTAAGTAATCATCATTAGACATTTTTTTTTTTATCATGTAGTGACCTTTCATTTGGAGCAAGAGAAACAGGGGGAGTGGCTTTATTGCACCAGAGATGAGTCACTTTGCTCACAGCTGATTGGTTCAAATTCAGTTTGCGATCTCTTATCCCGAACATAACCTGCTCCGGAGCAGGTTAGCTGCAGAGCGTAAGTTACTATGGAGATGAACACTGCTAAAAGCCAAACCACTTTAATGGTTCTTAAAACCCGGGATTGGTACAAACTAAGCTTAAACATATCTGGCTAGCTAGCTAAACCGGCTTCATGGTATAGGCCCCTGGCCTATTCAGCACTTTCAACAGGTTCGTTGCTCAGCACGAACAACGGACAAAGATGAAAACATTAACTCAGTCAGTCCTTACATCACACAAAAAGAAAGGGGAAAAAAACAAAGAACGAATCCACACTAGTTCCAACCAACCATCCACCAGGAACAGAAGAAAGTCTTTGCTTTGGTGTGAGGACTTGGCGTGCATGAATGTTCCGGTATGTTTGCAAGGTGTGTGTGTTTGGGTGTGACAGGAGAGCTGTACTCTCGCCGATAATGGCAGGGAGGAAACCCCGTTTTTAGTTGGATGGACTCTCTGAATACTAAGTGAGTGTAAACAGGAGTTCGTTCACCTGGGCAGCTCACACGCGCTCGTCAGCCACAAAGACTACGTCACGTCACCGTGCAACCAGCAGCCGAAAGTGCATGCCGCACTATAGAGATTGTTCTGGGAACTCGCGTCCGCTTTAGCGACCCAGCCTGGCTCAAACAGCAGTGATGCGTTCAGTCTCACCAACTTGGCGGTTGTTTCAGGTTCTCAGGTACTCTGTTTTCTCTCTCCTCTCTCTTTTCTCTTTTTTCTCCTCCTGTTCCTCTTAGAACTCCTCCTTATATACACGTTTCCTATTTCCGGTTAATTTATTTCCCTCCTCCATCCGGCCACACAGCAAAAACTCCTCTTTTTTCCTCGCCACAGTGTCACTTTGCTCTCAGCTGATTGGTCCAATTTCAGTTTGAGATCTCTTATCCATAACATAACCTGCCCTGGAGCAAGGGCCCGTACCATTAACAAACTCAGGGTTTTGATTTGTTTTGAGTTGACAAAACCAAACCAATCAATTCAGGCTTTGTTGGTCCCATGATGCTGATCATCAACTTTCTCCGTCAACTCAGGCTTTGATCCTGAGTTCGTGGAGCGCGTGCATGTGAAAGTGGGACATCAGCCGTGAGCAGCCAATCACATGCCTTTCAACGCAACGTGTGACTCATTTCTCGCGAGAGAGCTAACATGATTCAAAACTCTTTTGCTGAAGATAAATACATTGAAGTATATATAAAGAATTTAAAAGCATTTACAAATAAGAAAATAATGTTCCATGTAAGAGGATAAATAAATAAAATAGTTGTGAAAGTAGTTTATATGTACAGGTCCTTCTAAAAAAATAGCATATTGTGATAAAAGCTAATTATTTTCCATAATGTAATGATACAATTTAAATTTCATATATTTTCAATTCATTGCACACCAACTGATATATTTCAGGTCTTTTATTGTTTTAATACTGATGATTTTGGCATACAGCTCATGAAAACCCAAAATTCCTATCTCAAAAAATTAGCATATTTCATCCGACCAATAAAAGTAAAGTGTTTTTAATACAAAAAAGTCAACCTTCAAATAATTATGTTCAGTTATGCACTCAATACTTGGTTGGGAATCCTTTTGCAGAAATGACTGCTTCAATGCGGCGTGGCATGGAGGCAATCAGCCTGTGGCACTGCTGAGGTGTTATGGAGGCCCAGGATGCTTCGATAGCGGCCTTAAGCTCATCCAGAGTGTTGGGTCTTGCGTCTCTCAACTTTCTCTTTACAATATCCCACAGATTCTCTATGGGGTTCCGGTCAGGACAGTTGGCAGGCCAATTGAGCACAGTAATACCATGGTCAGTAAACCATTTACCAGTGGTTTTGGCACTGTGAGCAGGTGCCAGGTCATGCTGAAAAACAAAATCTTCATCTTCCTAAAGCTTTTCAGCAGATAGAAGCATGAAGTGCTCCAAAATCTCCTGATAGAGCTACATTGACCCTGCCCTTGATAAAACACAGTGGACCAACACCAGCAGCTGACATGGCACCCCAGACTATCACTGACTGTGGGTACTTGACACTGGACTTCAGGCATTTTGGCATTTCCTTCTCCCCAGTCTTCCTCCAGACTCTGGCACCTTGATTTCCGAATGACATGCAAAATTTGAGCGACAGTCCAGTGCTGCTTCTCTGTAGTACAGGACAGGTGCTTCTGCCACTGTTTCTGGTTCAAAAGTGGCTTGACCTGGGGAATGCGGTACCTGTAGCCCATTTCCTGCACACGCCTGTGCACGGTGGCTCTGGATAATTCTACTCTTGACTCAGTCCACTGCTTCCGCAGGTCCCCCAAGGTCTGGAATCGGTCCTTCTCCACAATCTTCCTCAGGGTCCGGTCACCTCTTCTCGTTGTGCAGCGTTTTTGCCACACTTTTCCTTCCCACAGACTTCCCACTGAGGTGCCTTGATACAGCACTCTGGGAACAGCCTATTCGTTCAGAAATTTCTTTCTGTGTCTTACCCTCTCGCTTGAGGGTGTCAGTGATGGCCTTCTGGACAGCAGTCAGGTCGCAGTCTTACCCATGATTGCGGTTTTGAGTAATGAACCAGGCTGGGAGTTTTAAAAGCCTCAGGAATCTTTTGCAGGTGTTCAGAGTTCATAAGTATATATATATATATATATATATATATATATATAATTATATATAATATATATATATATATATATAATTATATATAATATATAAATATAATTATATATAATATATAAATATAATTATATATAATACATTACAATTAAGTGTAATTGTAACCAAGAAAATCTTAGACAGTGACTTGTTATACAGTGAACAATTGATTTAAGCTACCAATAACTTATGGCATGTTAATTAATCAAGATGGATCTTGTAGTGCTAGTGGTTCAAAATGTACATCCAGAGTGTCCAGGGAAAAGTAAAAATAAAAAAATAACATGAACAGCAGCAACTTTAATCATTAATAAAGTGAATACTGGAAATAACCAGCTCTAAATAGAAGTACTTGATGTCTGTAGGGCAGGGGAGGGAGGCTGGGTTACGTGAGTCACATGAGGTGCAGAGCTTGCGCGATGACGGAACATTCTAAAAGGCTTAATGTGAAAAACCCTTAACTTTGCTTACTATAATGCATGCTAATGAAGCATTCTATGTACTGAAAAGCAGAGTCAAGAATATGAACGCAACACGTTTAATTACACCTTAAGCGATTTCCGAAAACCGTTATAAATAAAATGCTTAATGTGGCTTAATTAGTCATATTAAAAGACACATTTGTGACCAGGGTACAATGTTGCGAGATATGTTGTTATAGTTCTCCTTCTGTTTATGGCGATATAAGTGTGAGTACAGATTTGGCTTTTGCAAATCTCTAAACCTGCCTGTTTTTGTATTGTTAATACATAAGTCTCTTACTGTTGGTCCATTAAGCCTCGTTAAGACTTTTCTTGGTTAGCGTATAGCCTATAGGGGAAAAACGCTTAGCTTAATGTGAAATTAAACACATTGCGATACAAACCTACAAATCTGCTTTTCTGTACATAGTAGTCTATGCTTTATTAGTATGGTGTTTAATGCGTTTAAGCCACTTTAAGCATGTTTCACGTTAAGCGTTTTAGAATGTCCCCCAATGACTTATGTCGTGTTCCAGGCAACCCGTAACCTGTGTTTTTCCAACCTTCTACCCGTGAAAGTGCACTGGAATGGCCGTCAAACCCGTGACTTCCCACCCGTGAACTCATACTAGATTGATGTACTCCCAGTTATGAGTTCTGATGTACATAGCCCGCGAAACAACAATGGCAGCCCCTACGGATGCGGTTGTTAATGGAAGTCATACATTAAAAAACAAATTGTTTATTAAAATAAGGTATTGCTCTAACGTCATTTATCCCCAAATGTTATGCATTATCAGCAGCTTTTCTAACATTAGCTATTTTCAATCCATTGAGTGCAAGAAAAAAATTAATACCAAATACATTTCCTAATATACAAATAACGTAAAATAAAAGGCGTAACAGCTTCTCTTGCCTTATGCACCGTTTTTTCTCCTCCTTTTCCCTCAAATAAGAAAGGAGTAGGCACCTTTGGCGATATAAATGATTGTAAATGAGCATAAACCCTATACGGTCTGCAATGTAATTCCTGGTGCTCAGGCAGTTTGGTGTGACTTTGCCTGGAACGCTACAAAGTCGTGAGTCATGGTTTGAAGTCGTAACTTTCGGGCTCAAAAACCTGCCTGGAGTGAAGCATGACAGGACGATGGAAGAGTCAAAAGTGCAAGCAGTGGTGCCGCTTCCACCATGTTAAAATGCCCAACTTAACAGCAGAAAAAATCTTGTTTACAACCTGGTACAAATTCAATTTTTGGTCTAAACGGCTAATTTTGCCCTTCATGACAACTGTGAGGGGGGTGATTTTTTTGTTTGTTTTATAACTAATTCGTTTACATTAAATAAAGCCTTAAAATTCTGTATAATTAAGGGCGTGGCCACTTTGAGTGGCAGGTGGGTAGCCATTTATCTGCTGTCTGTTAGTCATTGTGCGTCACCTCAGCTCCGCCTCTTTGCCCATTTTCTGTTATCTGGCAGTGTCACACGATGACGCGCTGCTAAGATGGCAACGGCCAGCTCGACTCTTATTTACGCTGCAAAACTGCTCTTCAGAGTCCTATGGGTGATGTCACAGACACTATGTTCATTTTTTATACAGTATATGTTTGGATCTTGTCCTTTTTAATCAGATTGTTCATATGAACTGGATGTTCTATAGCCTTGATGCCAGCCGAATTTAGCCCTGCCCACAACATTTGGGGTCAGGAAGTTTGGTCTGGACTTGATCCGTTGTGGAGCAACTATGCTCGAACCAGAGCTTTTCAGACCAATCAAATTGTCAGGGCGGGCTTTATACGATGATGGACAGATAACGCAACGTAATCATCCACATCTCCAAAGAGTGTTTGGATTGAATTCTTTCTAATCCTAAATGGAGAACTTGTTCTTATGTGCATTGTCCTTAATTATTTATTTCAAAAATTATGATCGTGTTGGTAAGTACTCTGTGTATCTTTAAATTCTTTTTACAACACCGGCAAAGATTGTTAAACTCATTTTCTTCTACTTCTTACAGCGTGCAGTTGAGTTCTGTTGACAACTATGCATCGCTCAAGTCAACATACGTCACTTACTCCGTTGCTCTGATTGGTTGTTGGTCTATCCTTTTGAGGTATTTCCTCTGTTTGGCTGAAACGCCCCATAATCACGGCCCAATGGAGCAGCTTCAGACTCATATTCTGACTAGAATCTGAGTATGACAACGTCAGGCTAGATGTGCTGATGCTTTTGCTACAATTTGTTTTAGAGACTGTTTCTAGATTAAATAAATTGCAGTAAGCAACACAATGACAGGTAAACAGTAGTGTTCCTCTCATTCAGATATTATTTGAATAGATGTTTCAGGGCCATATTATCATATAGATTAGCTTTTCTCCTTGGGTGCATTTCTGATTGAATGTATTACAGGTCTGAGAAAGACATCGGACATGTCTGCAGGTTAATATGCGTCGATATGCTTCTTAGCTGGGCTGCAGAGAGCAGCAGAAGACATTTGAGGTGAAACTATTAGGGCATATTGATGCCGCTTGACACAGGCACAAAGCATATGCTTTATCTGGTGCATTTTGTATAACCTAACAAATGGCATATTCAGGTATGCCTTTTACAATTGCAGGTCTAATACTATTCTAACCAGTCTTTTCTCAGTATGTGTCTTGGTACATTCATTGATTTCATTTTCTGGCAGGCTTTGGGTATTTTATTACATTTAATGCACTAGATTGCCATCTTCTCTGCCTTCCAGAGCATCCACCACTTGTATACAACCTGCTCAGCCATCCTGGAGTCCTCAGCTCTTGCCAGGTCCTGCTGCCAGTAGCTTGGCGGACATTTAGGCCTCACTGATAGAATGATGATATCCCAGGGGTAGTTAGGGTACCATTGTGCATCAGCTGAAAATCACAGAGATCCTTGGCTCCAATATATGTGTTTAGCATCCAACAGCAATCTCTTATTGGGCTAATTTCTGGACAAGAATTCACTCTGAATGGCAAATTTCTCAAATTCAGCTCAGGAGAGTTCATCAGTCACTCTGGGCTGAATGAGATCCCTGCATGAAACACAAATTCAATGTTTTTAATAAGAGTTTTTTCAATGTAGGAGAGTGAGGTATTGTAACACATATTGTTTATTCAGTCACTTTTTTTTTTTACTTGTCTCAATTGGATTCCATTAGTTTGAGATGCACATCTGCTTGTACAATTGGACTGCATAATGCACTGTTTCCCTGTAGGGACAATACAAATCAGTCCAATGGGAGAATCAGGTAATTCTGTTTTGTTTTGAGAAATGACTCTGAATTTAATTTGAATTGTGGTAACAAAGGCTTGTTTGATTGAAATGAGTTATTTTCTTCTGATGTGCTGGACAAAGACCAAAATACAGCATTTTGTACTACTATCACAATGCTGTTGCCTTGTTGATAATTTTTTCATAGTTGGAGTTGATTGCTTCAAAGCCCATGGAGGAAGTGTGATGATTCAGATGCTGCATCTGTTATCTTCGAAGAGTGTGTGTGACTCTGTGAGGGTGGAACAAGAAAACCAAGACAATTAGCTTAAAATTTCTTTCTGATTTGCTTCCCTATTATCTGATGTGTCACATTAATGTTATAATCCTCCATTTGTCTCAGGGGGGATCAGATTATGATGAAAGATTTATTAGGCTCCCCGTAATTCATTTGAACTTGTTTTGCATAACTTAACATAGTAATGAGTTTTTCTTTTCTTTATTAAGAATGGCTGCTAATGCATCTTTTCCTCTAATATCATTCAGTCTGTTTATTAATCTGTTCCATCTTTATGACAGTGCATTTTTAATTGTAGTGAACCAAAAGTGTTATAATAGCAAGTGATGCATACTTTTATTTTTAACATTTTTTCAGAATTACTGTTTAACTAATTCATCTTCATATATGGTGAACTTAAATTCACACACATTTTAATAATAATTTAGCTCTCAAAATATTATGGTTCATGCTCACAAAAAAAAATGCATGGGCTTCAATAGATCATTTGGAATTATGCAGTTTTATTTCTTTTTTTTTTTTTAGGCTTGTAGGGCCTTCTAATACCACTATTTTTTACAAATATGTCCTTGCTATTGCTGAAGACCATTAAACCAACCGTAGCAATGTCTGATTTATCAGTACATAAAATTTCTTGACAATGACATGCATAACCCTCTGATCTCAGTCAAAACATCCGAAATTACCTTCACATAGCTTTTGGGAAAGAATTTGTAATTTAATAAAGCCCGACATGGAAGAGAATGCTGCATTCATAACTTATAGCAGATTGCTCAAAATAAAATTATTCTTACAGAAAAAAAAACAAAAAAACATTTCTTATTAGATTTAAATATTAAAAAGCCTGATCCATTTTCCCACTTTTAAACAGACCGATTCACTGTTCAAGTGGCTCTGTGTACATTCTGATAGTGAGCTTTAAAAGGGGAGAATGGAGAAATTCAAAAAGATGCCCTATTGTCGCCCCCCTCCCTCTCCCCATTTTCTATGTGCATGAGAATGAATAGATGGAAATGAGACATCACATAGAAATCATCGTATCATTAGGGGAAATTGATCTCTGCTTTCACACTATGGAGCAATGTTGCCTGCAGCTGGAGCTTTACAAGCCCCCTCTAAAAAGCACCCTCCACATGTGGCGCCATGCACTCTGCCCACATGTGCAATGAGTGCCAAGAATGAAGCCTAAATGACTCTTCACTCTGGAGCGAAGCTGGAGAGCGAGGTTGACGTGGGGGACTAGAGAATAATAAACTCTAATGAAAGTCTCTCTTTTCTTCCTCCTTGTGTGCCAGGAGCTTTTGTGCTCTCACAAGCAAGCGCTGATCTACGGGCTGGGCTGTGAAGAGCTTCATTAATCCTGTCAGTCAACAGCAAACATCAGCTGAGTCATCCTCTGAGCAAAAGTAGAAAGACAGAAAACAGCGCCCCGGGTCACCCTTTGTGCCACTCCCCTTGTGAATGCACAATCAATTCTGTTCGATTACTTCACTTTTAGGTGCTTGTTTATTTTTTTAAATCTCTATTTATCATGTTATGCTTCGAGCAGCCTTTCCTACTATGACTTTCTCTTCTCCAGGAATTTGCTTCATTTATGGATTTGGTCCTCTTTCTTGCACTTCTTGCATCCCAGTGACTACTTCCCTCTGGCTTCTCTCAATACACATTAATACACAAAATAAACATAAAAAAATACAACAAAACATCAACATTAGGACAGATATTTACAGACAACTCTTGAAATTATGATCAAAGCAGACTGGTTTCTGAGGGTGTGCAGCTCAAATAAGAGTTTTGCTGCAACAGATGGTTGACTGTCCTCCCCCAGTAACACCTACATTTGATCTTCTGACAGTTTTGGAAAATAAAGTTTGAGATTTTTTGAAGTATTTCTGTCTCATATGTTCCTAAACTTATTACAGTGAAGGAGAAAGCAGGCCTCTGTCTGAACCTAACCAGTGTCACAGTGAGCACAGACTTTCTTTTGAAGTCATTTTTGTCTGTTTCTGCCACTTTCTACTGTGATCAATGAGCTTATACTTATATCTTTCGACTATTCAGAAATATTCTGCCAGGTCACACTTTCTGGTTTGTTACGGTGTGTTCTGATTTTCACTTTTGTTTTTAACAATGGTCCAAATATGTACATGTTGGACAATGAAACTGAAACACTGGCCTATATACTGTAGTGTTGGAGGATTCATGCCTATATATGCGCAGCCTGGTAGCCAATCTTCACTGATTTTACGTTTCATTAGTAAGAACAGAGTGTAAAGGTTGGATTAGCTAGCAAAAGCACAGCTGTATATATAAAAATACATATCAAGACATATCAAAGTTCAAAAGAGGACAAACTGTTGGTGCACGTCTTGCTGGCTTGTCTGTGACCAGGACTGCAGCCACCCTATGCTTTAGGTAAACCCTTAAATGCATTAATGGTTTGCCAATTATTTTTACATATGGTACTTTAGCGACCTGAATCTAACACAGATGGATCTCTACCTGTCGTGATAATATAAAACTCACCTGATATTAGAGCATAATTTGTTGCCTTTTGGAGCTTGGAAGGGTTTAGTTTGAGCAGATGTTTTATACAATCATCGCTGTCCTTCGTTAGAGCTCATTTACCAGTATTCAGCATCTGGCTTATATTCACGATCTCAAACATATTCTCATAACTATCATTTATCTTCAGAATTATCTTCAAAATCAATATTTTGATTGCTCACCAGGAGCCTTTTTCAATAAGGGGGTTCAACCAACTCTGAGTTGACTTACCCTGAGAGGGGAACTCTTGAGTTTTGGGTTTCAGAAAAGCTAAATTGAGGTAATCAACTCTGAGTAGACTGACTCTGAGTTAAGTGCGTGCACCACGACTATGAAAAGCCATGATCAATGGAGCTCCGAAATTACGATTCACCATGGCAACAGCACCCAACAAAAAGACGTCTGCATACTTCCGGGTAAAACATAAGTTTAATTCATAATCATTGTTATGATATCAGAGGTGAAAACTGGCAGAACGTACTTGGTTACTCATGTAACCTCGGTTCCCTGAGAGAGGGAACGAGTATTGTGTATGGGAAAACTCCTTTTCCCGATAATATGATGCAAAAACTTTATTCATAAAGTGTCTATGTAAAACGCAGTGCCACTACACAGCCGATAGACCAGCGCGAGCTGCGCGCTGATTGGCTGTGCAGTGGGAACTGCATGGACCTATGGCGAGGCGGTAGAGAGAGAGCGAACCAATAGGGGTCGCTAGAATTCCCGCCAAACAAGGTCTCCAGAATTAGCATATCTAAGGCTATAAAGACCGTGTTTTGCCATAGGAAATCAGGTTAAAAATCGACTGAAGCGATACCCTGAGAAGCATAAGCACGGCGCGTTACGCATACTCGTTCCCTCTCTCAGGGAACCAAGGTTACGTGAGTAACCGAGTTCGTTCCCTTTCGAGAGGTCTCTCGTATTGCGTATGGGAACCCAATTTGAAACGCTGTGCGTCCTTAACTGACCCAGTGGCCTGAGGCACGTAAGATGGTAACAGAGAGTCACAGGAGACCAACAAAGTGGGTCTCTTGAGCGGACATAAGAGTATATAGGCCGGATAGAATCGGGCCATATGATATAGAATTATGACCGGACATAGTCGGGCCTTAAAGATATATAGTGTAAGACATAATATGAAAGCTCATGCTTGTGAGAACTTATCATGTATGAATAACAGGGAGACCAGACGCATCGGGTCTATACCTATTAAATGGAGATAATCCCAGCTTGTAAAGCGGGGACTTCCAGTTTATAAAATCTGATAAAAGTGGACGGAGAGGCCCAGCCTGCCGCCGCACAGATATCTTCTAGCGGTATGCCACGTGACCATACCCATGACGAGGCCATGCCTCTAGTAGAATGGGCTTTAATGCCTAAGGGGCAAGTTAGGTCTTTGGACTTATAAGCCTTAGAGATGGTGTCCACTATCCAGTGTGACAGTCTCTGCTTCGTGACGGCATAGCCTTTAGTGCGGCCACCGAAGCACACAAAGAGCTGTTCCGATTGCCTGAAAGGGGAGGAGCGCTATTCTCAGCACTCTGACTGGGCAGAGCAAATTCGCGTCCTTTTCGTCTTGCGACGCGGGCAGAGCCAAAAGAGAAATTACCTGTGCCCTAAAGGGATTAGAAAGCACTTTAGGAACATAACCATGTCTAGGTTTGAGGACAACCCTGGAGTCGTTAGGCCCAAACTCGAGACAGGAAGCACTCGTGGAGAGTGTGTGTAAATCGCCCACTCGCTTGACTGAGGCAAGTGCCAGCAGAAAAGCGGTTTTCAGTGAGAGGTGCTTTAGGCTCACAGACTGAAGCGGTTCAAAGGTAGAGCCCTTCAAAGCTTCCAACACTGTGGCAAGGTCCCATATAGGGACTGAGGGGGGGCGAGGCGGGTTCAGCCTTCTGGCCCCTTTAAGAAAGCGTACTATAAGTTCGCTTTTCCCCAGTGATTGTCCTGCGACCTGAGCGTGATAAGCTGCTATGGCGGCAACGTACACTTTGAGCATGGAGAGCGACCGCGTCCATTAGCTCTTGAAGGAAGGCGAGCACTTCTGCCACCTCGCACGAGCGCGCGTCAAGGTTTCGTGCTGTACACCAGTTAGAGAATACCGACCATTTCAGTGCATAGAGCCGCCTGGTTGAGGGTACTCTAGCTTCAGAAATAGTATTCAGAACTCTTTCAGAAAGGTTTGTGGGTATTGGTTGATGGGCCAAACATGGAGAGCCCACTGTTCGGGGTGGGGATGCCAAATTTTCCCCTTCGCCTGCGTTTGGAGGTCTTTCCTCAGTGGAATCGGCCTGTCTGACATGAGAGTCAGTTCGGAGACCCATATTTGATTCTTCCACAACGGGGCTATTAAGAGCACTGGTTGGATTTGGTTTCCATGATCTTTTTGATGGCCTGTGGCAACATCGCGATCGGAGGAAAAGCATACAGAGGGAGACTGGGCCAGACATGGGCCAGCGCATCTCTGTGTTTGGAGAAAAATATTGGGCAGTGAGCATTGTCTTCTGAGGCGAAAAGGTCTACTTTCGCTTTGCCGAAGATGCTCCATATCAACTGAATTGTTTGCGGGTGAAGAGACCACTCTCCGGGGGAATACCACCTCTGGATAACATATCCGGAACCTGATTCAGAATACCTGGCACGTGAGCCGCCCTCAGGGAGCTCAGGAAGTGCTCTGCCCATAAAACGAGGTGATTCGCCATGGTATGTAGGGAGCGTGATTTCAGCCCACTGATTTATATAGGATACCACTGACATGTTGTCCGTTCGGACCAAGACATGGTGACCCTTTATGTACGGAAGGAAAGCTTTTAGCGATAGGATGACTGCTTTTATCTCTAGACAGTTTATGTGTAGCCTTTTCTCTGTAATCGCCCACTGGCCAGAGACTGGCTTGCCCTCGTGTAGGCGCCCCAACCTAGGTTGGATGCGTCTGTCGAGACCACTTTCCGTTTCGTGACTGTACTCATCATAACACCTGTTTGATACCAGGTGGTCGCCTTCCAAGGAGCCAGAGCTTTGACACAGCTGTGGTTCACTTTGATGCGCAACTGGCTTGATCGCCATAAGTGAGCCGGAACGCGGGAGTTTAGCCAGCAATGAAGGGGACGCATGTGTAATAGACCCAGTTTGAGTACTGCTGATGCCGAGGCCATAAGACCTAGCATCCTTTGAAAACGTTTGAGAGGCGAGGACCAGCTTTGAATGACTTCGCCATGTTCTGAATAGAGAGGGCGCGCTGTGACGTAAGCCGCGCCCTCATCTGTATTGAGTCTATGACCGTACCCAGAAAAGATATAGTCTGGCTGGGAGACATTGAACTCTTGGCGATATTGATCCTGAGGCCCAAACATTCTAGATGGTTGAGGAGCCAGGACTTGTGTATCATCAACTGTGCCTCTGACTGGGCTATGACAAGCCAGTCGTCGAGGTAGTTGAGTATCCGCATGCCTTTAAGCCTCAGCGGGCTTAAAGGCAGCTGTCCATGCACTTCGTAAAAGTGCAGGGTGTCAGGGATAAACCGAATGGCAGAACTGTGTATTGATAAGCCTGACCCTCCGAAGGCGAATCTCAAGAATGGCCTGTGACTGGGCGCTATCTGAATGTGAAAGTATGCATCTTTTAGGTCGACCGTGAAAAACCAATCCCCCGGGCGAATGTGCGCGAGGATTTGTTTCACTGTCAGCATCTTGAACGAGCGTGTCATAAGCGCTTTGTTCAGATGTCTGAGGTCTAGGATGGGCCGAGGCCGCCATCCTTTTTGGAACGAAAAATCGATTGTAAAAGCCTGACTCGCTTTGAGTGGGGTGCACGGTTTCCACCGCTCTCTTCTCTAACAGTTTCGATACCTCGGCACGGAGCACGTGACTCACGCTGCCTTTCACTGAGGTCTCGACCACGGCGCGAAAGCGCGGGGTCTCTGGCGAGCGAACTGTAGTGAGTAACCTCGTTTTACTATGTTCAACACCCAATCTGATATACCGGGGATGGCCTGCCAGGCCTGGGCCCGTGAAGCCAGGGGTTGGGTTTGGATCGGGGGCGGGCCGCTTAGTGATAGGGACCCGGTAACCCGTATGTTTTGTGCTTGCAACACTGTGGGGATAGTGTTTATGTTTGGCGGCGTGCACTGTGTAGTGGGCGCGCGCATTACATTTTTGGCACAGGACAGCGTGAGAGCTGTGTGGGGGGTGTTTGAGCGTAGGGTTGCTGACTGTACAGTGGGCACATTGTCTACATAGAAAAAACTCTTTTTGAGATTTATTTGGGGCGCCGTGAGAACGGCGTTTGTGTGCAGGCGAGCGCTTTTGATAATGGGCTCGTTGGCTGCGAAAACTGAGTCGGCAGTCACCTGGTTGCAGGGAACTGTGAGACTGAGAGAGTGTGGTGGGGGACCAGCCGAAGCGGGACCTGGCCACCTCCTTTTCCCCCTTGCGGCTAGGACGGCTTCGGTGGCTCGGTGTTGACGCAGCTTTGGGTCGAGGTCCCGGGACTCGGGCTGCCTGCCGCGGCTTGCAGAGCATGAGCGCTGCCGGTTCCTGGATCCTGAGCGTGGCCGAGAGGACGGCGGCACTGCTTTGGCGGGTTGAGGGGGCGGCGCTTAGTGGAGGCCAGAGGAAGAGCTTGAACGTTTGGGCAGAAAGTGTTTCATGGCTTGCGACGCTTCTTGCGACTCCTCGGTGAAACGCTCGGCGAAGCCAACGACCACCGGACCGAACATACCGGAAGAGGTAATGGGAGCATCCAGAAAGGAGGCTTTATCCGCATCCTTCATGTCGGTGAGGTTCAGCCACAAGTGGCGCTCCAGAACGGTCAGGCTGGCCATAGTCCTCCCGATAGCCTGTGCGTTAGCCTGGTTGCACGCAGGGCTAAATCAGTGGTGCTGCGCAGGTCCCTCAAGATCTCAGAATCGGGAACAGACTCGTCCAGAGAGCGGAGAAGTTTGGCCTGATACACTTGAAGGACGGCCATGGTGTGGAGCGCTGAAGCAGACTGGCCAGCGGAGGCGTATGCTCAACTGGCGAAAGCTGAGGTGGAGCGACATGGCTTGGAGGGGTGTAGAGCCCTGGCCTGCCATCCTCTGGAGGAGGGCGGACAAAGGTGTGCAGCAACCGCTTCCTCGAGGGGAGGAAAACCCTCGTAGCTTTTTTCCTTAGCGCCGTCAACAGAGGAGAGTGCTGAGGAAAAGGCGGACTTAGCACGCGACGAGTAGGGGGCATTCCAAGCCTTCGTCATCTCGTCGTGAACCTCCGGGAAGAAGGGGGCGGGCTTTTGAGGAGAGGAAAGGCGACGACCTTGTAGGAACCACTCATCCAGCCTACTCCGTGGTGCATGAGTAGGGTGGGACCACTCGAGCCCGAGGTCCTCCACGGCCTTAGTGAGCACCCGGACCATCTCCGAGTCAAAGCTGGCTTTGGCGGTAGTGACAGTCTGCGTCGAAGCGGGCTCAGAGACAGAGTCTGACCACTCGCTGCCAGATGCAGCCAGTGAAAGGCTGTCCTCCTCCTCTTCCTCACCTACTGGTCCACCAAAAGAGACGGAGCAGGCCGCTGCAGGTGTGTGGCACTGTTCCTCCTGTGTGAACTTCACCGGCGAGAGCGAGGCACGTGAAGAGGTACTCGGCGTGCAGTCGCTCAGACGCTCAGGTGGCCTCTGGTCGCGACGCTTCTTTTTGCGCGGTCCGAGGAGCGCGGACGGGGCGGAGACATTGAAGCTGTTGAGGCGAGCCCGAAGGGTCTGCAGAGCCATCTCGTCGCACTCGGGGCAGCCGCCCTTGTTGAGTGCAGTCTCTGCGTGGTCGCGTCCGAGGCATGCTACACAGATGTGGCGTCGAGGAGAGGTGCTCGGCACGAGGTGCAGGAGGAGCGAGGCATTTGTAACAACGCTCACGCTCTTTTAGAAGTAGTTGCAGTGGCAACACACACAAATACACAGACAGAGAATAAAGGATATTCGCCGGATGGCGCAGCTGGAACGGCAGGCGGCTGAAGGCGGAGACCAAGCGGGAATCCGACGTCCTCAGGGCTGCAGAGAAGTTCCGCTGAGTGCTGTTCGACGGCGGGGCTTCACTTCCTGAGGTCAACGAAGGTATCGCTGAAGGAGATTAAATCTGATTTCCTATGGCAAAACACGGTCTTTATAGCCTTAGATATGCTAATTCTGGAGACCTTGTTCGGCGGGAATTCTAGCGACCCCTATTGGTTCGCTCTCTCTCTCTGCCGCCTCGCCATAGGTCCATGCAGTTCCCACAGCACAGCCAATCAGCGCGCAGCTCGCGCTGGTCTATCGGCTGTGTAGTGGCAATGCGTTTTACATAGACACTTTATGAATAAAGTTTTTGCTTCATATTCTCGAGAAAAGGAGCTTCCCATACGCAATACGAGAGACCTCTCGAAAGGGAACAGTAAGTTATTGTACTAATGTTCATTTTCATGGTATCCCACGGGCAAAAAAAGAAGAAAAATAATGTGGTAGCAGCTAAAAATGGTTTAATCAGTTATACGCATAAAAGGTTCATAGGTGTAGGATTCATGACTTTACAAACATTTGACATATTAAATAAATATAAATAGCTTTTTCCACATAGTCTAATGTTCTTTTCACATAATTTTCTCTAATTCAACCTGTTACATTTGTGAATTAGTGGATTATTAGGAACACCTGTTCAATTTCTCATTAATGCAATTATCTAATCAACCAATCACATGGCAGTTGCTTCAATGCATTTAGGGTCTGGTCCTGGTCCAGACAATCTCCTGAACTCCAAACTGAATGTCAGAATGTGAAATTTTTTTTTTTACAATTTTTTACAATATTCTCAATTACTGGGATTTTCACGCACAACAATTTCTAGGGTTTACAAAGAATGGTGTGAAAAGGGAAAAACATCCAGTATGAGAATGGGCCGACTGATTCCAGCTGATAGAAGAGCAACTTTGACTGAAATAACCACTCGTTACAACCGAGGTATGCAGCAAAGCATTTGTGAAGCCACAAAACGCACAACCTTGAGGTGGATGGGCTACAACAGCAGAAGACCCCACTGGGTACTACTTATCTCCATTACAAATAGGAAAAAGAGGCTACAATTTGCACGAGCTCACCAAAATTGGACAGTTGAAGACTGGAAAATGTTGCCTGGTCTGATGAGTCTTGATTTCTGTTGAGACATTCAGATGGTAGAGTCAGAATTTGGCGTAAACAGAATGAGAACATGGATCCATCATGCCTTGTTACCACTGTGCAGGCTGATGGTGGTGGTGTAATGGTGTGGGGGATGTTTTCTTGGCACACTTTAGGCCCCTTAGTGCCAATTGGGCATCGTTTAAATGCCACAGCCTACCTGAGCATTGTTTCTGACCATGTCCATCCCTTTATGACCACCATATACCAATCCTCTGATGGCTACTTCCTGCAGGATAATGCACCGTGTCACAAAGTTTGAATCATTTCAAATTGGGTTCTTAAACATGACAATGAGTTCACTGTACTAAAATGGCCCCCACAGTCACCAGATCTCAACCCATTAGAGCATATATGGGATGTGGTGGATTGGGAGCTTTGTGCCCTGGATCTGCATCCCACAAATCTCCATCAACTGCAAGATGCTATCCTATCAATACGGGCCAACATTTCTAAAGAATGCTTTCAGCATCTTGTTGAATCAATGCCACACAGAATTAAGGCAGTTCTGAAGGTGTAAGGGGGTCAGACACAGTATTAGTATGGTGTTCCTAATAATCCTTTAGGCGAGTGTATATATTGAGACTAAATTTCAGCTGGAATGACTGTGAATTTTCTTTGCATTCACTGCCAGACCAAACCCTCCCGATGATATGATACTGAAACCAAGGTAGGAATAGAGTAGAATATGTTATTGGGCAGAATTTCCCAGCATGCATCTGGTTTCCTGTTATCACCAGGTTGTCTGCACAAAGGGGAAATTTCACTACAGAATTGCTGATTGTTCCAGTAGCACTACTAATTCATGAATGCATATGTTGAGCTGGATGTCCTGGAAACTGCAGTCTAGTCTCACGTCATACCCTTGTGTGGAAGATTTTGTTCTTTTATTGCCTAATTTACTCTCTTTCTCTCTGCCCTCATTCCATCTCTCCTCCATGCTCCTTAGTCTTTTATATCTGTCCTCAGAGGAAGAAAGAAGCTGTGCTTTGAGTGATAGGGACAGGGCTCTCAGCAGGACTTCATAATCTTGTTTATATCAGAGTAATTAACACTTCTTTGAACTCATCGTATTTGGCATATCCAATTAGTTGCCTTTCCCTTTCCACCAAATAACACAGAATGTGCCTTCTCTGCTTGCATGCTCTTAAACAATGGGTAGAGTACATACATTTCAAGAAGTTCTCAACATAATCCACTGTAATAAAAAAGCAGGAATTTTAGGATGAAGCATTGATTTGGCGGGCCAATTTATGTGTTCACCAAAAGCCTCTACTGTGATATAAAGATAATTCTTTTGTATGCTGCTTTTTAAAAGTCCAGAGTCCAACGTTATTTTGGAAGGGATAATTTCTCTCAGAGTGAATTTCCAACTCTGAAAAATGTGATACTGCTTTGAAACAGAACAGGAAAATAAAAATAAGAAAATGTTGAAAGAAAATGGATATAATAGACAGCAAAGTACACTGTAAAAAAAAAAAATGAGGGGAAAATTGTGACAATTGATCATTACATATTGGCCTAATAAGTTACTTCCAAATAAGTATCCCCATGCACAAATATGCATTGTACTAATTATAGCTTAAGGTCTTCACTCAAAATTAAAATTGTATATTCACCGCTGAACATATTTAATTATGCTCAGTCAATCTATGAGGTCGAAGTGAAAAATCCATGTTGGGTTAACAAGTCCTGCGTCCGGAAAACTCTATATGCATGCGCAAAATGTGCCCGAGGAAAACCGTTCGTGTGGGGATTTCAAACGCGGAAGCGCAAGCAGAGCCAAACCAGCCGGTGCTGAAGACCGAAACAAACATTCCCAAGAGAATAGAGATATTCATCATCACAAGACCTTGGTGAGTATTGAGCACTGACATTATTCTACAGAGTGTTGCTTTATGAGCCGGTATGAAGTTTAAAGGTCCCGTTCTTCGCGTGTTTGCGAAGCTTTGATTGTGTTTACAGTGTGCAATATAACATGTGTTCATGTTTCGTGTGTAAAAAAAACAGTATTTTTCACACAATTTACTTATCTGTATACGGCTGTTTTCACTGATGAAAAAACGGCCTGATGATTTCCTTGTTCAATGAAGTCCCTCCTTCAGAAATATGTAACGAGTTCTGATTGGGCCAGTGCTTCCCGTGTTGTTATTCGACAGCAGCTTAGCGCACGTTGCCCGGAAAGATCACGCCTCTTACCATAATGGGGAGATACGCGCGCTCAATGTTATTGCAAAAAATGTCTATATTGCCTTATCAATTTGAGCCGGAATCAGACCCGGAGAATATCGGATCGATTACAACCTGCTCAGGAAAGACTTTTGCAAGATGTTTCACAATGGTAAGCTGTCTTTTCAGTAGTTGTCATGCTTTTATATTTGGCTGTTACAAATTTTATGCGTGGCTGCAGCTGAACGAGCATGTGGTTAAACAGTAAACAATATTTATACAATAAACAAATCATTTAAACTGATCATTACAAACACCAACAATCGATGGTGTCTGAATTCACTTTTTTAAAAAGTTTTTCGGATTAGTTTCAATTACCATCTAACGTTAGTTAACAAAGCTAAACAGCGTTGCACTTTGTGTAATGAGTTACATAAACTGTTAAACGGACCAACTTAAATAATAAAATACACTTACTGGTTGTGGTCCATAAACAACGCCTTCTCCAGACAAAGAGGGAATTGCATCATCTTTTAAAAATAATCTTTCTGCGAATCCGGCATTAAACTGATTGAGATTGAGGAAGCAGTCCTCAGTCCTCTGGTTGGAGTAGCAAAATGTGTGAAAGAAACGGCTGACATCCTGGATCTTTTGTTCCGTTTGACCATTTGCTTGGTGGTGGTAACCTGAGGTTAAGCTTACTGTTACGTTCAGGAGGGCAAAGAATGCTTGCCACACTCTTGAAATAAACTGGGGCCCTCTGTCAGATACGATATCTTCGAATGCGAAATTTTGAAACATGCTCCAGCAGTAACTCGGCGGTGTCAAAGGCTGTAGGTAGTGTTAGGGGTTAAAAGTTTGGACCCAGAGACCAGTAGTGAAGAATGAAGACCAGGAGTGCAATTAAGACTCAGGAGTGCAATTAATTAAATATTTTTTTTTACTGAATAATAGTTTGCAGTGTCATCAGCAGAAGCTAGCTTCAATTCTCACAAGGAGTTTGTAGGCTGCACTCCCCCTCCACCAGTCTCGTCGTACCGTACATACAATTGTCTCAACAGTTATACTTAGGGTTAGATATGTTGGACCCACTTTATATTAGGTGTCCTTAACTACTATGTACTAACATTTTAATTCATAATTTGATGCATTGCACTTATTGTGTACATACATGTTTTTACATTGTACTTACATTTTTAAAAATACCTGCATGCAATTACATCTGTAATTAATTTCTTTAGTTACATTTGTAATTACACTATTGACACTTCCCTTGTACCTAACCCTACCCTTAAACTTACCCATCCCACCACACCTGTCCCTAACCCTACCCGTATCCCACCTCAATATCAGCAAAGGTGTTTTGCAACACAATATGAACACAGTAAGTACATTGTACTTATTTTTTTATGTAAGTACATAGTAGTTAAGGCCACCTAATATAAAGTGGGGCCGATATGTTTGTTTTGTTTTTTTTTTGTTTATACCGGTGCCAAACCGATACTTTTAAAACAGTACCGGTGCCTAAACGGGTACCTGAAACGATACTTTAAAAAAAAGAGCCACAAAATGAGGTGGATGAGATTAAAGAATGGCTTTTTATTTAATTTTTGTTTAATTATTTAAATTGAACAATTTATTACAAGTTTAAAGTATACTTAAATATATAAATATAAAATTAAATACAAAACACAATTTACTTAACAAATTCACAGTAAAACTAAAGCCACCTATCCCAACTACAACAGGCCTAATTTAGCTCTAAATAACAGTACAACTACAACAGACCCACTGAGAGGAGATGCAGGCGAGGATGTGAGAGGAAGCAGAAGTGGGGTAAGAGAGGTGGTATTTTAGCGAGGCTACAATTAGCCCCGCACAAACCTGCAGGGGCATCTTCCCAGCATCTTCCTCTCTAACACCCGCTCCCTCATTATCAAGTTGGACGACGTGAAATTGCAGATTAAAAACAACCGCCTAGATAGTTGTATCACAGTGTTTATGGAGACTTGGCTGAATGAAAAACGTGCAGGCCTCCCTCTAACGTGCAGGCCGCACAGCCAGCTCCGGTTAGGTAAGAGGAGGTGTGTGTGTTTACATTCATAACAGTTGGTGCACTGACACGGCTGTTATTGAGAGACATTGTTGCACATATTTGGAATTTTTAACACTTAAATGCAGACCATTTTACCTGCCCAGGGAATTTTTCCCCTGAGCTAATGTTAAGCTAGCCATGGCAAAGCTACATGACGCTATCTGCAAGCAGCAAAACAAACAACCAGAGAGCTTTTTTATTGTGGCAGGGGATTTTAATCACTCATGTCTAAAGGCTGTTCTGCTCAAATTGTATACAAATGTGGACATTAAAACAAGGAAAAATAAAACACTGCACCAGGTCTACACAAATGTTCCTAGGGCTTATAAAACTTACCATTCACCTCATCTTGGACAGTCGGACCACCAGTCCTTGTTCCTAACCCCAGCCTACAAGCCTCTCATCAACAGAACAAAACCACAAATCCAAACAGTACAGATCTGGACTGAGGAGGTTTCTTCAGCCCTGCAGGACTGTTTTGAGGATACACCACCACAGTCCTGTCTTATATAATTTTTTGCACAGACATTGTAACCTTGGAAAAACAAATCAAGATGGAGATGGAGGAGTAAAGGGGGCTAGGGCCAACCTACACAGAGGCATCACACAAGCCAAGCAGGAGTACAAGCAATGAATTGAGGACAACTTCAATGAAAATAACCCCTGTGCCATGTGGCAATGTGTAAGGAACTTCACTGACTAAAAGTAGATCAACAGTCATCCCACCTCCACTGACCCCTCCCTTCCTGATCAGCTAAACACATTCTTCACCTGCTTTGAGGAAAGCTCAGATGCAGACACCATCTTTACAGAGACTATCTAGAAATATTCACTCTACAGAACTATCAGGTAAAGAGAGTACTATCTAACATCAACTGCAATAATAAGTATCTTACTTATTTTCTGTTTTGATGCAGGCAACCCTTTCTTTGGTGAGCCAAATCACATAAATATCTGGTCTGACTTCATCCACTGCAAAGACTTCTCCAAATAAACGTAGTGCTCTGACCGGGCAGATCAGGTGAAGTCTCCCTTCTTCCGACGTCATGTGAGGTGGAGTGCCAGTCGTCAATCTAGTTCAGTACAGGGATGCCCTGGAGTCTCAACGGAGCAAGAGCTGCATTCCTGTACTTTGTGAACGTGCGAGGGGAAAGAGCCAGGCCGAACGGAAGAACCCGATATTGGTATGCTTCGCCCCCGAAAGCGAACCTCAGGAACTTCCTGTCTCTCGAGGCTGGCCTCGGGTGTCAATCGAGCCTCGTTCCCGACACCCTGAAGCAACTGACCGGCAAGGAGCTAGGACCGCTTGCCAGAAGCCTTCTTTGCCTGAAGGACGGTCCTCAGATCAACCTTCTGTCACGGTTTGCAGATGCATTGTTTCCTTCTTGTCGTGTGCTCTGTGTTGTGACAGTGGTGTGGGTGTGGTTGTGGGTGTGTGTGTGTGTTCAGGCCACGTGACTCATGAGTGGATCCAGCTGCCACTCATTCACTCACCCTTTATATACTTACCTCATTTTCATCTCCCTTGTCAGATCGTTGTGTGATGTCCTGTGTGTGTGGTTGTTCCTCTGTTCCTGACCGGAGTTCCCGAGTATTCGTCTTCAGTTCCAGTTGGTTGTCTTCGTTCGTTGTCTGGATTTGGATATTCACATCACTTCTCTTCACCACCACGAGCCCACCACCGATCATCTCAGTCCCTGCGCCAGGGATACCTGCACTGGCATTGTCTGTTTCTATTCTCTGTTAATATTCATTAAAAGTCATAACTTGCACTTGCTTCCTGTGATCAATCATGACAGAACGATCTGACCTTGGAACGGAAGCAGCAAGCTCCCAGCAGTCTGCCTTAGAGGAGTGCATCAACAGGAGCATTCATCGCATGGAGTCTCAAGAGAGGAACCTGAATGAAACAGGGCGAGCCGTTCAGGTTTTAGTGGCGCAGGTGTCCGAGCTCACCCAGCAGTTCCAGCTTCTTCGTGGTCCCGCTGTGCCGCCCACACCGGCCGTCCTCCCACCCACACCAGAGAATGCCACCAGTCCCGAACCTCGTCTTCCAGTGCCCAAGCCTACTCAGGTGAACTGAATTTTTGTAGAGCGTTCCTGACTCTTCTATGCATTTCGTTGAGAGTAAGGTGGGATTTGTTCTCACTCTCCTTACGGGGAAGGCTTCTCTCTGGGGGACGGTGGTGTGGGAGAACCAAGATCCGTGCTGCGCCTCGTTCCAGTCACTCTCCGCGGAGATGAAGAGAGTATTCGAACGAGGAGGCGCAGTGGGACATGTTTCTGCATGGGCTGGCTGACCGTGTCCAGAGGGAGATCTATGCGCTGGACCTCCCAGAGACATTGAATGGACTCATCGACCTCACGCTCAGGGTGGACGCTCGACTATCCAGGGATGAGCGAAGGAGTTCAGTCCAAAGGAGCGGGAGGTTATACAGTCCAAAGGAGCGGGGAGGTTATACAGTCCAGCAGAGGGGACATGGTCAGCCCCATTCCAGATCATGAGCCCATGCAGGTGGGTCGAGCTCGGCTTTCCCGGGAGGAGCGAGAGAGGCGGAGATCCCAAGGACTGTGTTTGTACTGTGGAGGAGCTGGCCATTTCCCTTACAACTGTCCGGTAAAAGGGCAAGCCCGGCAGTAAGTTTGAGGCTACTGTCGGGGGGGGATCTCCGCTGGAAAGTCCTCAACTACAGCCACCCTCCTCCCGGTAAGACTGAGATGGTCGAATTACCTTCACGACTGCAGTGCACTTTTGGATTCATATATGTCTACCTGGACGACATATTGATTTTTTCCTCGTCTCTCCAGGAACATGTACAGCACGTTCAACGAGTGCTTCAGAGGCTGCTAGCAAATGGGCTTTTTGTCAAGGCGGAGAAATGCGTTTTTCATGCACAGTCTGTTCCTTTCCTAGGGTGCATTGTGTCGACTGAGGGAGTACGCATGGATCCTGAGAAGGTTAAGGCTGTGGTGAATTGGCCAAATCCAGACTCCGTAAGGCCCTACAGAGGTTTCTGGGATTCGCCCAGTTTTACCGGCGGTTCATCCGCAATTTCAACCAACTAGCCTCACCTCTGATTGCCTTGACCTCCCCCAAAACTACGTTCAGGTGGTCAGATGCAGCCTGCTTCAAAACGTTCTCACTAATAGACCCCAGCACGTCAGGTTTGACCACCGCTACTCTCAAAACAACACTATCAGCACCAGGGACCCCAAAGACTGTGTTCTTAGTCTTACTAGAAATTAGTTCTTAGTTCACCAATGACTGCACCTCCTCCCACAATTAAAATACCCTCATTAAATTTGCAGACAACACAAAAATAGTGGGACTCATAACCAGCAATAATGAAACTGCGTACAGAAAGGAGGTCCAGATACTAACTGCTTGGTGCAAGGACAATGACAATGTGAATTCCTAACACACACACACACACACACACACAAAGATTAAAATAAAAAATAAAATCATAATAGATTTCAGGAGAAAAAAAAACCCCACAATGGTCTGTGTATTAATGGAGAGGAGGTAGAGAGAGTCTCAAGTTTTAAGTTTCATATTACTGAGGACCTGACCTGGAGCATGAACATCACCTGCATCATGCAACAAGCTTCCCCAGAAGCTGCTGATCAGCTTCTACCACTGCACAATAGAAAGTGTTCTAACATATTGCTGTACTGTCTGATATTCCAGCTGCACTGCTGCGGACAATAAAGACCTTCAGCGGGTCGTGAAGACAGCTGAAAGGATTTGCGGCTCCTCACTTCCAAACTTGTGTGATATCCATTCAAACCGTCTCCTTACACAGGCCACAAACATCCACCAGGACCCCTCACACCCCGGAAACTCCTTTTTCACCACCCTCCCCTCAGATAGACTGAAAACTCCAAGAACACACACTAACAGGCTTCGGAACAGATTTTTCCCCAAAGATGTGGACAGGCTGCAGAAGCCATAGTAACCTCCACCAACACCACTAACATTCATTTATCCAATAAACATGTACATACACACACATATATGCAGACAAATCTGTAACAACTGGGCAATAACAGACTCTGTGCAATAATGACCCGCATGAATTTAAATTTGGCTAATGGACTCTGTGCACAAATGATCTCTGTGCAATAGTTTGTGTTTTAGTGCTTCTATATTTTTCTTATACTTTTAAAATATTTATTTATGTTATGGGTTGGATGTATTCTAACTGTAATATTTTTTTATTTTTTATTTTAATGCTCCAAATCAGATTGCTCCAACATAATTTTGTTGTATAAACATTTGCAATGACAATAAAGATCTAATGAAAATCTAATGCGGATGTTACTTTGACGCGTACCAAGCATTGTTGCAGACAATGTACAACCTTTCATGGAAAAAGTATTGTCTGGTGGCTGTGGCCTCTTTCATCAGGATAATGCTCCCTGCCACAAAGCAAAAATGGTTCAGGAATGGTTTAAAGGAGCACAACAATGAGTTTGAATTGCTAACTTGGCCTCAACAAGTCTGATCCATAAAACCTATACCTTGCAACTTAAAGGATCTGCTGCTAACATATTGGGGCCAGATACCACAGCACACCTTCAAGGATCTAGTGGAGTCAATGCCACGACGGGTCAGGACCGTTTTTGGCAGCAACACAATATTAGGATCATAAACTTAATGTTATGCCTGATCGGTGTTTATCAAATTTGAAAACCAGAAAGCATGAATATATCACCAAGAATAAACCTTAAAACACATATCAATTCAGGTTAATTACTTTCAAGATACCATTGATTGAAAGTTGCATCTATTTTTTTTTCCCAAATTGTTAACCCTCTTTAAGATTTATTTGTCATATTATACACAATAAAACAAACTTGTGTAAAATAAATAAATAAGAATTGCTGTGGAACATGTTGCTGTATATTTGGACAGAATATAAAAATAAAAAATCTTAAATAATACATAATTGTAAATATTACAATTTTGTAAACAACAAATGGTTGTAAATGGTTGGTTGATTTGCAGTGAAGTGCATTTGCAGCTCTTATTGGTGTATTTGTTTAGTTCTGTGCTCAACATAGACTTATGGCATTGAAATGTAATCACTCTAAAATGTTTTAAATGTTCTGTGTTTGTGCAAAGATAAATAAAATAAATGCTTTGTGATGACATGACCATGAGAATTCAGCAAACGTAAGCAGACAAACAAACACTGCTGTAGTGGTACAATAATGTGAAAGAGACCTCTTGTTTCACAAAAAAAGTCTTCCTTATGCCCATCAAACCCCTTAAAATCTTTACACACCTGCATCTCTTAACAATCTAGATGAGGAAGAGAGAAAGCATTCGAGGTTGACGAAGAGAGAAATGTAAGCGATGGGCAGATGGATGAATGAAGCTAAGGGGCTCAAACATCTGCTGGCGCTACAGTGATGATAGGAGGCTGAAATATCTCTGCCTGCATGGATGCTGGCAGGGCCAATCTGCTTCCTATGATTCACTGAGAAACCGGCCAGATTCATCACAGAGAGGGGCCGTCTCCTCGTCCGTGCTTAGTCGGGCCAGTTTGTTCAACAGATCATACAGACAGAGCAAAGAGCTCTGTGCAGTCAGAGATGTCTCCGCTCTAAAACTCTGTCATGATATAAGAAACCAAACACAGGCACAAGAACATTCATGACAGAGGTGTGTAGAACCTTTACTTTCTGTCCTAACAAACAAATACTACAAAATATATTAATTCCATTAAGCAAAAACATCCAAGTCTGTTTAAAAATGTACAAATATCTGTGCATGTTTTTTTTTTTGAGCTAGCATTTCTTACCATTGATCTCAAAGGAGGATGAGCCAAGGAAATTATTAAGTTTAGATGGCAAATTTTTTTACCCTTACTGTACTATGGTGTAAAGCTCCAAGCAGGATACTGAGCAAGAAACTGTGCATTTGTGGAATAAAAACCCTTCTTCTTTTCATTCCCCAACATGCATTAATCTATCCATCTGTTGAGTTTCTCATTTTCTGCCTATATATTTCCATAAAAAATGCCTCTGGTATGGACTTGCTGTCACAGAACATAGAAAAATAAAGAAGATATATGGGATTTACAGGCTGAGTGCAAAAACTGCTATTCTCAGCATCTTTCTGAAAAGACACAAAAGTTTTTCCTTCTTCCCTTTCACCATGAAACACAGGCCATCTTTTTGTTTGCATACAGCCAGGATGCTCAGTGTACTCAACTAACAATCTATCTATCTATCTATCTATCTATCTATCTATCTATCTATCTATCTATCTATCTATCTATCTATCTATCTATCTATCTATCTATCTATCTATCTATCTATCTATCTATCTATCTATCTATCTATCTATCTATCTATCTATCTATCTATCCGTCCTTCCGTCCGTTACAATTTGTTTTGTTGGATGATTCCTCCTTTAAAAAAATTGATTTGATACAGGCCCAATAAAACACTGAAACAGCACAATGATGTCATAAAAATACATATTCTTGCTGAGATTATTTTTTTTTACAATTGATAAACATTTAATAGAGTTAACTAGTTAACTGAGGTTCAGGAGAGGGGCCACGCCTCAACCAGTCACTTCTCAAAACCTTCTTATGTTGGTCCGCCCCTTACAGTATGTTTGTCTCGTTCTCTGAAAGTTCACTCTCTATGGATTCAGCGATACAGATTATCTCACCCGATTCAAATGATGATCTGCACAATTTAAATTTCACCATGAGCATTCTCATCTAAAACCATCTAAAGAAAACATTCCAACTTAGACCGGTTTCCTTGCCCTCGCCAGTCATCTCCCCAGCATTGCAATCTGCTTTGCATTCCCACAGCCACCACACGTCTACCAGATATGAGAACAACATCAGTAACAGGACTGAGGCTCTCCTTCAACCTACTCTTAAAAGCAAAGTCTTCCACTTAAATCATTCAGATAACAGGATCCTTCCACAACAGCCTCAGACTGCAGCTCTCGCTCCCCCTAGCAGCATCCAAGCTGTAATTCCACGTGCATTCACTCCATTTAATCTTTCTCTAATAATTTCATCATTCTTTCTGTGCTCACAATTTGCCCAGAAACCCCCCTCACATACATCCTTTCATCCCAGCATCCATTCTTCTACCCTTCCTTCAGCTGTTCACAGCAAAAGCCCTTATATAGCCCCACCCGTTTTCAGCACTGCACTCGTTGTCTTTTGTCTTCCGGTTCGCATTTCCACAGCGATCGTACGTATTTATGAATGAACTGCTCGTTTTAATCTTCCTGGTCTACTGACAATTGTTAAGACATTTGCTGTAAACATTACAATTCCCATGGTAATGTTAATTTACTCTACAAAAAATAAATCCACTTCACCAGCTAATTTATCTTAGACAGCAATGCCATAGAAATATACAGAGCAGCGAAAACAGATGTTGAAAAATAGTTTTCTAAAGATGGCTGTGCGTTTCTCTGGTGCATAAGGTCTATACGGCTCCTGTTTCTATTTCTCAAACAGCTAAAGATTTTTCTTATTTATTTATATTTTCATCCTTCCATACATCTGTAACCTGCCGAGTACTCTTTTATATTGCCTAATTCAGATATCACTGACTACGTTACCTTGAGAATTACACCCAAGGAAATATGAAAAGAACACAGGTCCGGTCGTGCAGTGAAAAGACAGAGTCGTGTCATCCAATAAACAATGAATAATTGTATTTAAGAAAGAAAATTTAAAAATTTCACTGGCATTGTTTATTGTAACAATACTAAACATATCACAATGTTTTAAAAATACTTCTCCAAACATGCCTGATTCTGACACTGCACCAGATCAAACAAACATCACAAACACAAAAGAACAATAATGTACCATCTCCACTCCATCTCCACCAAACAAATTATATATATATATGTATATATTTATATATATAAACAAGCCTAGAGCTTACCTCAGGGGCGGCAAACTAGCTGTAAATAAGTGCTCCACCCCTTATGTGTGCACAGCAAACAAAAACAAGAGGTGCCAACCCTGGTGCTCCAAACTCATAGCAAATGTGTTTCACCCAGGTGACTATAGCCTTCCCCCTCAGCACACTCCCTTGACTTGAAAAAGTAAGAAAAGAGAAATTAGTATGGTACAAATATACAAATCAAAGACACAATTCTGATGATTGACCAAATCAGCTGGTACACGGATAACTCCCTCCTACCTCGTCGGCATTAAGGACCCCAAAGTACTCAACGAGTGAAGGTTAGATGCCCACACGCTATTTGGATAGTCACAACACACGACCCAACTTCAATACAAAGATAACAATAATCCACACCAATAAAGAAAGAAAATCAAAATACAGAGATAAATAATGTTATGAAAACCAGAAAAACATCAGTTCACGAAAAACAAACAAACAAAACAAAAAATATTGAAAAATAGCAGCACAATCTGGATTAACCTTCATGTGGTACACATGAGACTGCAAAACAAAACATAACCATCAAACAAGGATTTACTCCAAGTAAATCAGTTTATTTCAGTAATATGAACATTCTCTAAATCATACATACCACAATGTCAGGATACACTCACGAATGTTCTGCTAAAACACACAATAGAGTACTACACATCATCCCTCCATCCATCAATATATCCTGTATCGCTCCATCCCACTATCCATCATCCATCCATCCTCTATCCATCCATCCATCCTTAAATCCCACCATTCATCCCTCTATCCCTCCATCCATTCATCCATCTATTACTTCACCCATCCATCCTCTATCCATCCATCCTTTAAACCAGGGGTCTCAAACTCAATTTACATGGGGGCCGGTGGAGGTAGACTCTGGGGTAGGCTGGGCCACATCAAGTATTCCACAAAAAAAAGGAGCCCAAACATCCAATCTCCTCAACCTTTATTATTAACAGGTCTTCAACATGAATGTTTCTTCTGAACATTAAAATTAAATGATTATGTAATAATGAAATAATGAATGATTCTAATTCAAAGCAAGGCCATAACAAGGTCAAACAGAACAGTGAACGAAATTCTAGGTCTAATTCTAGTTGGGAACTATTTGCATTCATTTGCGTCAAATATATATTATTAGTCCGAGATTCTTTGCATGCATGAGTGATTAAATACGTAGATCCGCTATTAACACATGAATTCCCTAGTGGTCTGGTGGTAGAATTTTAAACCATCTGAAAGGTTCCGCTCTCTTATAGTTTTTTTTTTTTTTTTACATTAAAATCAAAGATGTTCATCAATGATTGTATATTAAAGGGGTCATGAAGTGGATTTTTAAAAAAATTTATACTGTTGTCTGAGGTCAACTAATGACAATCTTGTGGTTTTTTAAAAACATCATAATGAATAAGTAATAGGCTATTTTCTACACTGGTTTTGAGGCTCTCTCCTGAATGCTGGGTTTCGATGGGCGTGCCGCACTGGAGGCATGGAAGTAAACGCCCACGGCTAGGATTGGATAAGATTTGCATATTTAATGAGCTCCAGCTCCCCTGTCAGTTCAGTTCACATTAGGGAGGGATCATTTTGAAAGCGGCAACCTGAATGATTCTGTCGATCACAGGGCTCGTAAACGTCTTTATCAAACAAACACAATGACAATGATTTATTTCTCATCCACCCCGATTGATTGGAATATTATTTCTCTATTACTTGGCCTACCCGATCGGTTGATAAGGATAAACCGCACACACAGACACACACGTGCGCGCGCGCTCAGATCAAGAAAGGAATATTATTTCACTATTTGAGATTCATAGGCCTGCCGACCATTACATATAAAAAATACGTTTTACTCACATGTTTGTTGCACCATTCCTGTCGAATCCAATATAGAAGGCACAACACTGTGTCTGCAAATCCAGCACCTGAGACTTGTTTACAAACGATTCTGAAGGTAAATGAAGCAAACATTCGTCTTCCCCACGTGAGCTGGAACTTCATTAAAAATAAAGTTCAACCACTCATTCCTAAAAGTAGCATCCGAAGGAAGCTTATGCAGCGACTGTGTTCTTCCACAACCTGGCACAGAGCAATATATTACTTTGCTCGCCATGATAACTGCTCTGTAAACCTGTGGCATCTCGACTCTGTGGACGGGGCTTCAGAAGCATGCATACATATTCATCAGTTGAGTTGTGTTTCGTCTTCCCATGACGTCATTGGATTCCAGCTCTCATTTTCTGGGCCTGGTGTCTATAAAAGCTTTTCTTTGCAAGGACGTTTTCAGCTCTGAAACTTACAGAATATTCTTATATCATGATGAACTTTGATATATCAAAGGCTCAAGGGAAAGTTGGTTTCTCAATTCATCACCCCTTTAAGCATGGACACGTTGCATTTTGTGTTTATTTTTTGTGTGTGCATTTTGTTTATTGATTTCACCGGAAAGAATATAGTCTCTCTCCGCAAATGCATTAAGCGATAGAGATTGACGCGCTCGCCTGTGTGTGTGTGTGAGGACTGTACACGAACCCCACCTACTTTGATTTTATTGGCCATCTGAGCATTGTTAGACCACATTCGTTTCGACCGTCTGATCAGCCAGGATCAGCCTCAAATTCTGTCCCTGTCAATCACGCTGTATCAACCAATTATACTGCAAGAGGGAGGGCCAAGCTTACTCTCTCTCTCTCTCTCTCTCTCTCACACACACACACACACACACACACACACACACACACACACACACACACACAATAAGTGTGAGGCGGCACACGCAGCAACTCAGCAAAAAGGTGCTTTTCAGAACAATGTGCGGGCCGCACTAACACTAAACTTTGATGTCAAGTAGGGGGGCACAGAATATCATCCCTGGGGCTGCAAGTGGCAAACATTCCTTTTCCCTTCCTAGCCGTTCACAGCAATACAGCTCCCGTTTACTCTGATATTTCTCAAACAGCTAACTCTTCAGTCTATAGATACCTTTTCCAGTGCCCCAAGGAATTATTCCTTTCTTGGGATAATCCGGACTCCTTCATCCTTCATTTCTATTTTAAACTGGTCTATCCTTTTCCCCCTCCATCCCCAGGCATTAAAATATAAATTGACGCAGAGACTTCAGCGTTTACTATGGTGGGTGCTGGTTTGCCACTCACTGTCCTGCAGAGTTTAGCTCCAACCATAATCAAAGAAAGGCAAAGCTAATCAAGCTCTTCAGGATCACTTGTTAAAAATACACCGGCAGGTGTGCTAAAGCAGGTTGCAAATAAACTTTGCAGGACAGTGGGTCCACAGGAGAAGGGTTGAAGACCTATGTCATAGCCGACTCACATTTCAGAAGGTCAGACTCTTGGCTCCCCCGAATTGGACTTTTTTGACAACCAACTTCAACTAACCATCAGATGAGAAATCTCACTAACACTTATAAATAAGCCTTGCCATGCCTCGAGCACACTTTCTGTTTTCTTAACCAGCTGTAATTGTTTCAAAGGTTATCACGCCATCACAAACGCCTTCCACTAACAACCGACCTACTTGGCCTCTGCATTCCCTTTCTACACTCAAGCTATGTAGAGTCCATGTTTCCCATATGCCTTTTGGCTTTCTACGATGTTTAGAATTTGCCCCTACTTCCTCCTCCTTCAATCTGTCTATCCTTCCCTGCATCTTTGACATTTCTATCCGCTCTCTAGACACTCTCATATTCACTCTTTGGAGAAGCAAAACAGAGCAATTACGAATATCATACCCATTTTACATCTGCACTTTCTTACTGAAACCAGAAAACAACATGGCCACAAATCCTGGTTCAGCAAGCACTTCTACCAAATCCTTTGTATCACTGGGATATCTCCAGAACACCACTCAATACATGCTTGGGAAGTGGGGTAGAGAGGTGTAGGAAGAGGTAGACCTGGAGTAGGATGTGGATAAAGAAGACGGGACCAAATTTATCAGATGCGATTCGCGAAACCTTGGTTGACCATGAGTACTGAGTACCCATGGGTTGACATAGAGAGAGGTTGGACAGGGAGTTCAGCCCAACCTCAGCAGATATAAAAGACAAACATTTGAAAATGCATGAATGAATTGAATGATTTTACAATGTGGAGAGAAATAAATATTTTCCTCAATATGCAGTTCTGGTCTTGTGTGTACTGTTTGATCAATATATTCATATACTTTACTCTAACAATGTCTCTGAAAAAAATCAAACCCAGATTATATAATTAGAAAAGTAGAAATTTTACAAGTGTTTAAGATTGAGAACAGCAGTGTGTTGTAGTGGCTGGAGCCTCTCTTTACAGGATCAAAGATGAGTAAATTCCGACATTTATGGTGGAAAGCTATTAGCCGCATATAAATTAGGGTTCTGATGACGATGAGTCTGGGGAAGATGACACCTTCGACAGTTTTGTGACTTGGCCGAAAGAGGACAGATAAACACCGCTGAGCTTTTGGCAACTTCAATCAGATTCTAATCTGATTGGCCCCCCCTTTCACTCATACAGTGAGTGACCTGAGACTTTTGCCATACACACACACACACACACACACACACACACACACACACACACACACACACACACACACACACACACGCACACACACACAGACAGCTTCTTTAGGTAGACTTTAATTGAGCTGTTCCTGATTATAGATGATACATTCCTATGCATGCTATATCATACCAACATTATCATGATGTACAAACAATGTAAGGGGCATTGTAAATGCTTATATTGCTGTGAAAGAATGTATTTTGCCATACGGATTTGATATTAACGTATTCCTCTCTCTCTTCCTGAACCAATGGTGCACAGTATGTGATTATGAAATGCATCACCTTATGTTTACCACCCTTTGGGTAGAAATGTACCAATTCTGACACCATCATAAATTAGGCAAATTAAGTCATGAACAGGAGAAAAGGGAAGTTTTCTCCTGCCTAAAACTCCCACCTATGATTAGCCATTTCAGGATAGATGGGCGTATGTTAATGTACCTTTAAAGTACAGTAACGCAAGCTCCCCCTGCTTCTTATCCTTCCTCCCGTCATCGTAACCACAAGCGGATCCTCAAGTCACGAGGCTCTGGCCCAGATCAACCCAGCTGGTTGTTTCCGCAACTCAGCCTGGCAGCGGCTTGTGAAATTGCCATTCTTGCCCTTTCCCTATTTCTCTTAATTTTCTCTTCATCCTTTCATTACTTTTCATTATACTGTATATTCATGGGCGTCGGAACCATTTTGTGTGGGTGGGACAAGACCCACCCACATTTTACGATCAATTATATTGGACCCACTCACTTTTATCATCTCTAAAATTCAGCACGTGTCTGTTACCTACCCCTAATCGATAAACACTTATTATTAAACAATTGTTAGATGCTTAATTTCCACTTTTCTAATATTTTCTACATTTTTATTGAAAATAAATGCCTTTCCGATCTGATATGTGAAGGGAAAAGGGAGAAGATTAAGTCGGGCGAAAGGCGGACTTGAACCACGGGTCGATTTGTGTCAAAACTAGATGCCGTGCATCTTACCCCTACACTACTGCCACTCTCAATGATATGGCGATTTCCGTAATTTTGTCTTTTCGAACTATTCGTTTAACAAAGCGGTAGATTTGTGCTTACAGTTTCTTACAATCGCTATGACAATTTTTTCAATACTTTTAACAAATTTCCTAAACTCTTAACGCACCGACACACCTACATCACACAATTGGCAAACGGTTAATTTCATGCTCAAAATCCCACATTGTAAACTAAACTCCAACACTAATTTTCACAATACAATAATTGTTTCTTTTGCTGCAGAAATTCAATACAAAAACTGAATGACCCATCTCAGAGTAGCTTTATAGAATGCCCTTCAGTTTTATTTCATTATCAGCGATTATCATGTTGACAATAGCAAGTTATTGGTCTTCACTTAGGAGCTTTCCTTTGCCCCCAAAGAAGCCCAAATATGCCATCTTTTACTGTATACCATATGGTCCTGTGCTTGAAAGAATATCAACACCTGAACAATTCCTAGATGGGAATCAGCTGTGATTTATATAGTTGCATAACTTCAATTGGCTGTTTCTCAGTACCAATGGAATAAAATACAGGGGATATATTTGTGTTTCAATTCACAATATGAACAGCTGTTCACCTTGACATTTCGCCTATAAGGTTAGGTTTAGAACATGACGTTTTCTGTTCTGACATACAGTGTTAAATCATTGGTAAATTTGGCAGTAAAAAGCCATTGTTTTGGTCTCGGTTGAGCTTGTGTGCAAAAGAAGTTCAAGCATTTTGAATTAGTGTTAACTGTATGCATTTTGTGCAAAAGCAACAATAAATGTTTTAATTGTATAGCCTAAACAGACAGATGTTGTGCTAACTGCGTTAAGAGTTTAGGAAATTTGTTAAAAGTATTGAAAAAATTGTCATAGCGATTGTAAAAAACTGTAATGTAATTGGCATCTACTCCAGTAAAATTTTTCTGAGGACCCACCCACATTTTTTTTGCTTCTGACGCCCATGTGTATATACATGTATTCTTCATCTGTGTCCAGATCTAGCTATCTCTAATAAGTATCTTCGAATACTTTATCCCAATAGTTTATTCTTTGTGGCTAGAAGAGTAGCCTTTCCGAAGATTGGGTAGTAAGACTTAAACTTTGAGAGTTGATAATAGATTGTACTGCTCATTCGGTAAACGAACGGATCAGATGAGTTTTAATGAATTCTTTAGAGGTTATTCTGTAATGATTTTATATATATATATATATATATATATATATATATATATATATATATATATATATATATATATATATATATTTGTTCATTGCAATCCATTGTTGTTAACCATATATATATATATATATATATATATATATATATAGAATGGGGTCTATAGGTATTTTCTATAGGTATATTCCCATTCTGCCATAGCTATAAGTATTAATTTACAGTGTAAATTAATCAAACAGAATAAGATTGTATGAAACGTGCCATACAGTGTCAAAATTTTCTGTATAATCCATTATGTATTAAACCCAACAACACAAAAATATGGAGAGGCTTCAAAAGCAACCCAGGCTCATTGGAAATACGTGACTCTGCCTACATTTTTGCAAACCCTGAAATTTGTACCTCCAGGTACGTTTCCCTGCACTTTTCGGGTGAAACGTCCACTAGAGGCACTAAGTGGTATCAGTTTTTCTCAACCCCTTCCCTAAACCTAACCATTTGTGTATTATAAAAAAAACAGGATATAACAGGCAGATACGACTGCAGGCACAATTTATTTAAAAAGTACAAATATTCCAAGTGTTTCGAGGCCAAACGATTGGTTTTTGTGAAGAAAATCCCCAAAAGCGATCAGTGTTGAGTCCACCCGCCGAAGATCATATTTGAAAATTGCCGCCATTACGTCAGCTTTGACAGGATTGGCTGTCGTATGTCTCGTGACCAATTGCGTCATTACGTCAGCTTTGATTTTAAAACGCCATTGGCTCATGTGTCTCATGACCGACTGGGTCACGCTCTTTTGTTATTTGAATGAAATATGAACGAGTGGAGGGTGTTCACACGGAGCGGTGGATTGGATCATCATTTCAGCGATTAAAACATTAAGATCAACTCTGTTCTTCACATGAAGATATCGTATGACTTCAGAAGACATGAGTTGATACTTTTACACTGTTTTGGACAGTTTTTGCAATAAATACCTGTGACTGTACTTTTATTTGTCTGTTATGTGTTTTATTGTTGAGAAGTGGGTAGGTTTAGGGTAGGAGTGGGGTTAGTTGCTCCAAAATATAAAAGTAGCCTTTAAATATTCATAAAATCTTGTCTACTTTTATAAATGCAAAGAATTAAATGTATTTGAATAGGAATTAAAAATCGTGCTTACACCACGTTTTTCTTGAAATTGTGCTTCCTATTGAAAAAGTGCAGGGAAATGTACCTGGAGGTACATATTTCAGGGTTTGCAAAAATGTAGGCAGAGTCACATATTTCCAATGAGCTTGGGTTGTTCAAAAGACACAATCTATGATCAATAAAATACAGTATTGAGTCTGTTTACAGTACTGTCTGTTGTATAAGGGCAGACATGACATACAAAATAATGCAGTTTCTGTAATTCCACCCGAAGTTAGTGTTTTTATAACATTGTGCTATGACTGACTATAAATGTTATTGTTGGAAGAGAACATGTTTTAAGTGTTAGTGTATTATTGTATTTTGAAAATTTGTGTTGGAGTTTAGTATACAATGTGTGGGTTTGAGCATGAAATTAACCGGTGGCAATTGTGTGTAGGTGTGTTGGTGTGTTAATAATTTAGGAAAAATGTTAAACAAAGTATTGGAAAAAAAAGTCATAGTGATCGTAAAAAACTGTAAAGTACTTTTTCTAAACTCTTCATACAGCAACAAACCTACATCACACAATTAGACAAACTCAACATTTCAAAATGCTAACTCTATCAAAGCACAGCAAACCTGATTCAAAATGTAACCAATCTGTCAAAACACTTGCACTAGTTTTCTATCCAACATGAATATTTAGTCAATCATATCCCAAGGACTGTCAAAATACTAACAGTTGTTGGCATTACAAAAAGTTTCAGTTTTACCTGCAGACAATGTAAAATCCATTGTTTTTATTCGGTTTCCTTTTATTGTAAGCCATTCTTAATTTTTGGTTGAGTGTTGAATATGTGCATTATTGGGAACATACTAAGGTGAAGTCATTACGTTACAGAAAAATGGAAGGTAACATAATTGCTCAGCGGAGCCACTGGTCAGATAGTTTCCCTACTTCAGATGAAATTGCTTTCTGGGGGTGGGGTGTTGGTGGTGCCCCCATATAGGGTGGGATGGTGCCCCCTTAGATAGTGCCCTACGCAGACCATATATCCATATATGGAACAGTGGCACTGGAATATTTGTAGAAAAGCTTTACATTAAGCTTTTACTGAAATGAAAACTTAGCATTTACCTTTCTTATTTTCTGCTCCGTGGCTAAAATAAGCATTCATATAGGTTCCACATGTGTAAGGGGGAATAACATACAGATGCACATTCCAGCACACATTCTTACTCCTCTCCCCTCTTCAGGTCCATTGTGTCCACTGGTCCTGGTCCAATTAATCCTCTCCGTCCTTCAACTATTCCTCTCCCTTGTTAAGACATTGTTTTTTTAGTTTTTTAGTTTTGTTTGTTTTTTTATCTCTGCTTCTCTGTGTTATTCCACATCCACACTGAAGAAAAGCAATTCAAAGAGTCCTTTTTACTGTGCAAAAAAATGTTAAATAATTCCACCTGACTATGCTTCCAAATGAGATTGGAGTTGGCTATTTCTCAATATTTCAGTGATCTGTTACTTAAAAATGCTTAGCTGTTTCAGTATTTGTTTCAATACTTCTGAGCTGCTGCTGTTGTTGCAGATGTATGGGCTTTTTCTGAAGTGAAGTTCTAAACGTAATTTAGGGAGGAGCGAGCCCATCTAATATTCCAATCAACAGCCAACAGCCAGAGTATATAAACAGCTGCTTACCTCTCCTCAGTCTCAGATTTTCCAGCATCCCACCACCTTCTTAAACTCCACCTTTATTTTAGGTACATTGCCCTACATAATCTTTTAGTCAGACAATCTTTAGAGCTGAAGCTGCGTCATCGAGCCCATCATCAGTAGACAGCAAGCCATATAAGCTTAACCTAAATATCTTAAGATTATATGAGACAATTTCACTTGTTAACTATATTTAAGGTTTGGAACATTAGGTCTTAATTTCTGTGTTTAAGCATTTGTAAATACAACCAGAAAAAAAATCATGATTTTTGAATGGGGAAAGCTTGTATAAAAAGAAAATTTAAGAATTTTAGAAACGTGTTAATTGACTGCATATTGTGTGAAAACAACATTAATTATTTTAATGGTATGGTCAAAACAGACGCATGTTGTGCTAATTGTGTGTAGAGTTTTGAAAATGTGACTACAGATTGGACAAAAGGAGGTTAGCAAATAAGTAAAAAATAAAGTCACCAGGCCAAAAGATGGGAATTATTATTATTTAATTTTTTTCACATCCCAAATGCAAATCATGCCCCAAATCAACTCATTCTTCTCTTACACAACAAACACACGTATAATACAACAACTTAAAAAACACTAACATTAGGCAGAATTATACAATGTTCGCTTTTTTAATGTCTTTAGAAAAACAAACAGGAGGACACTAAAATTCACTGCAGCATATATGTTACATAGTCAATGTTTACATTATAATACAAAAAAAATATTCCTAAATTTCCCATTTTGTGTGGATGGCAATGTAATTGAAAGACTACAGCTACATTTAATTGTTTAGATAGTATTTAATTTGTGAGATTCCAACGTGATCTCATGAAAATACGTGTGTTTTTTTTACGTAAAGTGTGATTCTACCACAAGTACATTTACTTACGTTTTCATACACAATAAAACGTACAATACTGACGTATTGACAGCACTAAAATGTACAATATTGACGTATTTTATCCAAGTGTGATTGTGTACTGGCTCCCATGCATTAATACTAAAATCGTGGCATTAATGTTTTGTTTCTATTGTATTCAATAGTCACATCAATACATGTTTCCAGTCGCATTTATTAAATGCATTTTACTAAGTTAATCTACTTAATATAAAATAACGTTTTGCTCTGTTCGTGACTTCTGCTACAAACTCATTTCGGATGATTAGATAATGTTAAAGAAGACTGCATTTTAAAACCTTAAGATGAATGACATTCCTGCAATCATTTAACCATTTTGTAGTGTTTAGCATGTTGTTTGCCTTAAGACGTAAAAAGGCGTTTTCTCCTATTCAGCAACTGGTGATCACAAGATACACCAAAACACAACACATACATTTTATTTGTTTGCTGTAATCCAATTCTTTAGAATCCATATGTTTGCGAGGAACAAATCCAAATTGAGCCCTTTATCTAGTGATCTTCATCTCCATTCTCAGTAGAGACCATAACGTCAAATCCCACGCTTGTTGTGATTAATTCAAAATTCGAATTCAAAAATCGAACCTCAAACGCTCATTGGCTCTCAACTGCTTCGTCACAGATTGTGACATGCCGTGTTTCAGTCGATTTGTATTTAAAATGGGAAACGCGCAACTTCACAGAGAGAAGCCGGATTAATATTTTCATTGATTAATACCTTACATTTTGCTCTGTACCTCATACAAAGCTATTATATACCACCAGAGAGGACTGCGCCTGCAACACATCTTCATTTGAACTACTTCTGGTACCGCTTTTGACATTTTTGCAATAAATAAATTATTGTGATAACACTGGTCTGTCAGTTATGCTTTTATTTATAACAGTAACGTACGTTGTTTTAATAAATGCTAATGGGTAGGTTTAGGCGTAGGTGTAGGATTAGCCGTTCAAATATCTTTTTAATGCTATATTGTTAGCAAAATCGTAATTTTCCAACGTTTTAAGTTTTATTCTCTTTATATTCTGTATTAAATTGGTATGTTTAGGTTTGGGGTAGTGTTAAGGGATATTACATTAATCAATAAAATGGTAAAAGGGAAATTATACAGATATCTTGACAGATGATAAAAAACCCTTTAATCTTAAAATGTGTATTCTTAAAAAAAAAGATTGCATGATGGATTCGTAAATATTGTAAGTTTTTTAGCTGTAAAAACGTATTAATGCTACAGTTAAATGTTGCCGATACGTCCATATTCTGTGTTTTATCATTTTTCCAAACGTACAAAGACGCACGTTTTGTCTCTTTGAAAGTTACATATTAATACTTACGTATTAACAACGAGACCAGGCTGGAGATTCAGAATACATTTCATTATGGTATTACTGTAGAAATGTAGCAACATTTTGTCGTTTTGTATAATGTTAAGTTTTGAACTTAAGTTGAACAGTTTTGAGAAGAGCATGTAAACATGCACAAATTAGCCTGCGTGGTGACTGTGGTTGTGTCCAAGTGAGAAATATATTCATATAATTTGAAAAACATAGTCACTGAATGAATTCTGTGCCAAAGCATGACAAATGATCCACAGTTTAGCCCGCATAGATTGTTGTTGTGCTCAGTGTGAAGAGTTTTGGCCCAAGTTGAGAAATGTGTCCTATAGATTATAAGAAACTGTAATAGTATTACATTATTTGATAATATATATTCAATATGCTGTAGAAATTTAGCAAATAGCAAATCTTATTAAATTTTTTCTTATGTTAGGTTTTGAACTTAAGTTTAACAGTTATGAAAAGAATAAAATGCAAACTGGCCTGTAGGTATAGTGGTCGTTGTGTCTAATTGCAAATGTGTTCATGTCATTTGAAAGATATAGCCATTGAATGCATTTTCTTCAATTTCACAAGTTTGTTTACCTATACTCTGTAACTAATAAGGTTTAAACTGTCCGCGGGGGAGGGGCTCTTCCGCTCGATTTACCCCCAGGGACTACTAGTGCTATGAAGAAGAGAAAGGTAAACAAGATGCCTACATGTAAGTATGTGGAGCTGGGGAGGTGGAGGGATGCAAAACGAATGATGCCTGAAGGAGGTAGGAGGCTGCTTATATGCTTCGGCAGTTAATTGAACGATTAGATGGGTTCACGCCTCTTGAACTTGCGTTTGTGTACATCACTAATTGAAAGTTTAGATGGGTTCACTCCTCACAAAATTACGTTTTGAATTTCACTTTGCTCACACAGATGTTGTACTCACTGTGCAAAGAGTTTTGAAAAAGTGACCTAAGTATCGAGAAATGTTTCCTATAGCGATTGTAAAAAAACAAAAACAAAAAATGTATACATTCGTCACCCACTCGACGATGAATGCTAATTTATTAAACCTCATTTGCCATGTGCATATTCATGTTAAGTGTGAGATCCCCTGTATCCTGTCTTGCCATATCTGTCTATTGTTGAAGAACAGCAGCTAATCATCTGAGTGCTTGTCTCTGTCATCAGCAAAGTCAAGCAACCTTGAATGCTAACATGTTTAAATGAGCCCACTCAAGTCACACTATATTAACCCAGACGTTTTATGAAATGTCTCAATCTTTCCCATCCTTCTGTCTTTATCTTTTACACTGCCAATTATTTAATCCTTTGTCTATGCAAAAAGAAAATGTAGAGCCACATAATAATGAATTTAAACTAAACAGACAAAGTTTTCTGTGTGAATCACCAACTAGTCCAAATGGCTCCTCAGAGATGCATTATTTATAACAGATTATATCAAAATATAATTAAAAGTTACAATAAATAAATAAATAAATACATATTTTTGTTTTTACAACTATTTGAAGTTAGTATATTTAACACGTTAATACAAAATTTAACAGTGCATTACAACCCAGTTGCATCACAAAAGTTTGAGAGAAAAGAGTAACCTTCTAGATCGCGGACCCACCACCCCATGCAAGGACATGTAACAACAGTTTCCTGACCTTCAATAGGAGCTTGTTTGGAGACCAGTTTATGATCAAATTAAAAAGAGGCCTTCAGTCTGCCATACATTCATAATGTCAAGTAGGGTCACCATCTTACAACTGGTGTGCCTAAATGCAACATAATTATATCTATCACAAATTCCTTGTCTGGAATTCCTGGAAAGTGGTTGCTACTTGCTTGTCAAGTATATGCTATGATGTAAAGGAACGTGTCTCCATGATATTTTATATTTTATGGCGCAAGGACAATAATGCACTACTGAGTCTCATGCATGCTACTAAAATCCCAAAATAAAACTTTACAGAGCTGTTATTGACAGAAAACTTCAAATTGCTTTGCAAAAATGATTCATAAAGAATTCCCTCTTTCCAACTTGTCCCTGGGCCTTACTCTTTTTTTCTCACAGGCAATAGGTTTATTTTTAATCTTTCAAGAATTCATTGAACAAGATGGAGAACAAGCAATGAAGGACGGGGTAACTTCAGAAAGACATTTGAACAGCCAGACACTTGATGAATGTTTTATTCTTACAAGTGTAATATCAAAAGCACGTTCCTGGTATTTCAGATCATTATAAAGGGTTGTTTTTGAATATGATGAAATAAATATTTCAAATGTGAAATATCTTCAAAGAATAATACATGCCAATATATATATTTGATAATAGAGGCGCCTGGGCTGCATTTGATGGGTTTACTGATGTAGTTATTTTGCTCTTGCTTACTTTGTACACTCTCCACTGCTAAATGTTACATAATAAAGTGTCAGCACAATGTGTGCCATCTGCCACAAACTTTGAAATATGGTCCTTAGGTTCAGAGAAGCATTGAAACAAAGCAGATTTTCTATTTAATACAGATTTGTATTGGTAAGCCATCAAAGAACAAATATACTTTGTATGATGTCATTTTAATGAGGATGAAGAGGGATAAAAGGAGTGAAAAGAAATATGTTCTTTCTTTCTTTCTTTTTCTAAATTCAGAAGGAGGTGTGCGCCCCTCTCAAAATTACAATCATCTACGAAATGGCTGTGCATTATTGTTTTATCAGGGAAGCATAAAGATGCCAGAAAGCTGTGACAGATGTGGAAGGATAATTAAAATATCAGTCATGTAACTGCAAATTAAACGTCATTTTGATTTTGCATACTGCCTGACGTGCAACCAATAGGCAGCTGGGTAATCATCAAAATACCGATGAGGCCGTTCGTCAAGGGCCATATCCCAATCCTCTGTTACAGCTCACCGTCTCTCTCCAAAAGACACTCTAATTAGTAAACCCTCTGTGTTCCCAAGATAAAGCAAAGGCAGCAAGTGTGTTCTGTTTAGCAAGGCCTTCTTTTATACCAGTGAGCCAGCCTTTGCCTGGCAGACAGAGCACACGCATAAGCAATGGTGAGAAGGATAATTAGGTTTACTTTAAAATTCTGACTCTGAATAAGTTAAACACTCCAATGTGAAAAAAAAAAACACTTGATCAAAAATGTATTATTTGTGTGTGAGATGTCAAACACAGAGGCAACAAACAACACACACTCATATTAGCATGGCCTGCTACATTGTAATTGTATGTTACTAATCTTTTTTTTTTTTTTTTTTTTTACTCGCAGCAGATGTTCAACATGCTGTGTAATTTTGTACTCAAAAAAAGGATTTTCTGCATGTTGGGTCCCACAAAAAATCTGGCATGGTGGTCCCTCAGAGCCATCTGCCATAGTGTTATCAAATTTGGCACCACTTGTGTGCCTCACTTTCACCTGGCTTCAGCCTTCAGAGTGCAAAAAGGAGAAACATTCAGTGTTCAGAGAGAAAGTTGATGCAAAAGAGAACAGAATGTCAGATGCATCAAAATATGTCAGCTGTCTCAACTGCTGTTGTGTACTGACAGGAATCCCCATGGACTGCCCTTATTTCACTTTCCACTGGGAGACAGTAAGTGCTTCACCACGAGAGGGGGAAACACTGTCTCTCGTTTATTCATTCTCCGAATCCTTTTAGAAAAACTAACAGCTAACCTTAAAGGCCAAATCAAAATGCAGAAAGTGAAAATTGATCTCTGCTTTGGACTTAAGGATAATATCATGTCATGGAGAGTTTTTGTCCTGAGCTTATATATATATATATATATATATATATATATATATATATATATATATATATATATATATATATATATATATATATTATATATATATATATATATATATATATATATATATATATATATATATATATATATATATATATATATATATATATATATATATATTGTATTATTATTATTTAGTGTGTAAATGTGTGCATTGGAAGGAGGTTGGGTGTGAAATGGAGGGTCAAGTTGGAGACTTACTTTAATGTCCCTGTGCTTGTCCTATATAGATATGTTAAGCCCCCAGGTGCTGATTTACAGTTTAATGGAGCATGCAGTAAAATGACAGTCATGCCTTTCTCAGACTTACATTTCTGTTGCACAAACTGTAGATGATGCCAGTCAAATATAGCTATCTACTGGACTTACTGTATTCCCCTTATTTTTAACATAGGAGCAGGCTATTTTTATTTTTTTTTACTTCGTTGTGCAAGCTTCCCCAGAACTAAAAATTGGTTCTATATACAGTAGAACCCCAGTATTCTAGACTCAATTTTAAAGAACCTGTAACAAACTTGGCCTCTGTGGCACCCCCCGTTCACTACCAGAGAGCACCCTCATCTGAGTACTATCTCTGCTGGACTTTCCGATAACCCCGTGCCTGGACTGATTTCACACACCTGTTTCCCATTACCCGGACTATTTAAGCCACTACACACATTTATTCATTGCAAAGTCTTGTTTTTGCCCTGGCTGACATTACTGAGCGATTTCCCTGTTTTCTTTGATTCCTTTGTATGACCTTGGACTGTTTGTTATACCCTTGATATTGTTCGCTGCATGCCCTGTATTTATCTGTCTGTTTACTGGATTACTCTGCCTTGTCTACTGCCTGTCCCGACCCTTTGGCTGTTCCCTGTTCACAATCTGATTAATATCGTCTGTCCATGGAGTTTTCTACCCAAGCCAGCGTTTTGGTCGTTCATCAACTACAACTACAACTACATCTCACCAATGTGACCGAGGAGTTGGTCAGGACGCTACAGAGCATGCGACTCCCCAACGTTGCCATTACCCACGTCTCCAACAACCACAGCGGCACCAACACTTACCATAATGAACCCGCATCTAGCCCTCCCTGAACAATATCGGGAAGATGTAAGGGGTTTCTATTGCAATGCTCGCTGTTTATATCCCAACAACCCACTCTATATACTAACAATGAGAGTCGCATCGCCTTCGTGTGCTCCCTGCTAACGGTTAAGGCTTTGGAATGGCCAACAATGGCGTGGAATAACGGTCAGACTACCTTTGCTTCACTCAATGAGTTTCTGCAATGTTTCCGTGAGATTTTCAACACATGCTGAGGGAAGAAAGGAGGCTTGTGAGTTACTGCTGGCGCTGCGCCAAGGGAAACAAATGGCAGCAGAATATGGGCTCACATTTTGCACACTGGCAGCGCAAACGACATGGGTGGAAGACACTATGAAACTGCTGTTCCACAAAGGGTTGAACATGGACCTTCGGTCTGAGTTGGCTTGTCGTGATGAAGGAAAAACTCTGGATGACTTCATTGATCTGGCGATCCACCTTGACGATTTGATTCGCTCCCGATGCTACGTGAGAAATGCCTCGTCATCTTCTGTTTCCAATTCACTAATGCCCGACTCTGAACCCATGCAAATCGGCGCCACTCACCTGTCTTCGGAGGAGAGGAACAGACGTGTTCAGCACCATTTGTGCCTTTATTGTGGTCAACCCATTCATCTGAGAGCATCATGTCCCATTTGACCCACAAGTAGAAACGTCACTGGGAGAGTTCTTCTACCTCTCTCAGTTTTGAAATCCTAGCCAAATTCCAGTTAAGAAGTAGGGCAGTGAATGTCTTAGCTATGATAGACTGGAGCAGCCTGTTATTTCGTGGACTGTGATTTTGCCAAGACACAGAGCATTACACTAATACCCTGTGATTCTTGTCAGTGGCAGCGCAAGACTGACGCCCCTTGGGGACAGGTTCATTACACCATTGACAACGTTTCTCGTCAAATTGGAGCATTGCACCAGGTGTGCAATTTCGAGATCTCGCCGAAGCCTTCAGCAAATCCAAGGCAACCTAACTACCACCACATCGTACCAGTGACTGTGCCATTGATCTCATACCAGGTACAACATTTTCCCACTGTTTCCCACTGTCCCACATTCCCACTGTCACATTTTCCCACTGTTCCAACCTGAGTCTGAATCTGTGAAAAACTACATAGAAGAGGAACTGGCTAAGGGATTCATTCAGCCCTCCACATCTCCTTCATCTGCTGGCTTCTTCTTTGTAAAGAAAAAGGACAGAGGTTTACGACCTTGTCTCAACTACCGAGGCCTCAATGACATTGAAGTTTCGTTATCCCCTGCCGTTGGTTCCAAATGCCCTAGAACAACTCCGCACGGCCAAATACTTGTGCTTACAACTTGACCCGCATCCAAAATGGGTCTCGGAGTGATTCTCTCCCAATGTTAGGGCAATCAACCCAAGCTGTTCCCCTGTGCTTATTACTCTCGCAAACTCACTCCCATCGAACCGCTCCCATACCTCCGCTCTGCTAAACATCTCAATAATCAGCAAGCCAGATGGGCCCTATTCTTCACCAGATTCCAATTTACCGTCACCTACAGACCCGGCTCCAAGAACATCAAGGCGGATGCTCTTTCACAACAATTCGAGTCTAACTTGAATCCACTGACTCACAGACCCATATTATCCAACACTATCATTCTCGCTCTGGTTCAATGGGACATCATGTCAGAGATCACTGATACCCATTATTCAGAACCATCTCCTCCAAACTGTCCCAATGATCGCACATATGTTAATCTCCGCATGAGGGTCATTCAGTACATCCACACGGCACCCAGCTCCGGCCATCCAAATATCACCACACACCTCGTCAGTAACCGCTTCTGGTGGCCTTCGTTACAGTCTGGTGTCATCATCTTTGTCCGTAACTGTGCCACATGTCAAACCACCAAGTCATCCCGTCAATTACCCATTGGTCTATTAAACCCATTTCCCATTCCACAACGTCCTTGGTGTCATATCGCCATAGACTTTGTCACTGATCTTCCTAACTCTCAGGGTCAGACCACCATCCTCACCGTAGTTGATCGCTTCTACAAAGCCTGTCGCTTCGTTCCCCCGCCGAAGCTAACCACCGCTCTAGAGACTGCTGAACACCTCTGCAACTATGTGTTCCAATTCTATGTTCTTCCTGAAGACACTGTCTCCGATTGTGGCCCTCAATTTATGTCAAGACTGTGGGCATCCTTCTTCCAGAGGCTCAATGTCAATGTCAGTCTAACCTCTGGCTATCACCCTCAGGCTAATGGCCAGGAGAACCCTCGGATTTTCCATCCGTAGACCATTGGCTTCAGCGAAGTGAGGCTGTCTGGAACGAGGCTCATGTCCACATTCAGAGGGCAGTATGGCGACAGAAGGAGCAGGCTGACCGCTCCAGCTGCCTGCATCTGGATTATCAACCAGGGACCTTTGTCTCAAGCTACCCTGTAAATAACTCTAGTTTCTTATCGTCTAGCTTTACCCCGCGAATACCATATCTCACCCACTTTCCATATCTCTTTGCTCAAGCCCGCAGGTGGTCTGAGAGTAGAGGAGAACCTAGAAGAGGCCAGTGATCAGAGACCTTCTCCCCTCATCGTGGAAGGCGAAGAGGCATACCAAGTACACAAACTCATGGACTCCAGATGCTGGGTCAGAGTACTACAATACCTCGTCGACGTCAACTGGACTGATTTCATACACACCTGTTTTTCATTACCCAAACTATTTAAGCTGCTGTACACATTAATTAATTGCAAAGTCGTGTTTTTGCCCCGGCTGATGACTTTGGACTGTTTGTTACCCTTGAGATTGTTCACTGCCTGCCCTGTATTTATCTGCCTGTTTACTGGATTACTCTGCCTTGTCTACTGCCTGTCCTGACCCTTTGCCTGTTCCCTGTTCACGACTTGCCTTGCCTTGGACACTGTTATTGCTGGTGATTGACTCCTGCCTGTATTACTACAATTGTTTATTAATAAAGCTGCTTTTGGATCCCACCGAGTCTCCCTCCTTGTCACAGAACCCTTTATTCTATACAAGAAAAGTCTTGCAATACTTTCATGTTTAACAAGATATTTCCTCTTTTTTTGTACTGAGTTAAGAGCTGTTTAAATCATAAAATTCAATTAAAAAAAAAAAAAATGTTTAAACAATTAAAACTAAAATGATCACATACTGGGAGACCCTAAATGATTGTATACTGAAGTGCCTGACAGCTGTCACTGGCCCACCGGTGGACCCATTTGCCACTGCATGTTTAAAACAATTATATCCTATATTTATCCTGATTAATGTTGAAAACTATATATCATTTGAAAGCTTACGAACTCGAGATTCATCCTGTGAACTCGGTTTTGAAATCGGACCTTGCGTTACCATGGAAACAGTACTCTAAATTATTATAGCGGGCTCCTCCCCTAGTGGGGGTTGTCATGTTTCATATTACAACATTTATTTGAACTATTTTATAATAAAAACTTTTTTAATCTTGACAAAACACATATCGTCGGAAATGTCTGAGTCTCACGGTTCTATATCTATATCACTGTTTTGTGATATTTGAGCCCGATCTCACGAAAATGCGTATCAATAGTACGAGTGTGCAACCAAAATGAGTTTTGGCGTGCATATGGTACGCCATTTTTGGCGTGCATATGATATGCATTTTATGGCGTATTATACGTAAGAACCCCCCACACCCCCACCCTCACCCTACCCAAAAGCGTGTCATATACACGCCATAAAGTGCGTATTATATGCACGCGAAAAACTGCGTAGCATATGAATGCCAAAACTCATTTTGGCGTATACATTCTACGAGATTGCACACTCGTACTATTTATACGCATTGTCATGAGATTGTGTTGGATATTTGGACAAAAAAATAGATTTGTTACATTATTGCATAAAAAAATCTATGTAATTTCTATGACACCCGGTGGCTGTTTGTGGTACAGCGCCTAAACAAAATTTCATGGGAACTTCAATTTTTGTGACATCAACTTCAAATTTGGAACACAAATTGGTTAGACAAATGGCTTTAATTTGATACTAATTTTAGTGTACACAGAATTTTGCAACATATATATTTTATATAAAAATATTAAATATTTAGTACAGTAAATTAGATTTTCAGTAAATTTAAACTGCCATTACTTTTTATACTTTTATTTTTTTAACTGATTTCACTTAAGCAATAATCTGCAGACTGTCGTCTTTCAAATGAGACCAAACTTATGCCTTTACTCCAAATCATCAATTGCAACTATTTAAGTTTGAATAGTGCATTTTCATGTATATTTTCAAAAATGGGGGTGACACTTAACAGGTTAAGGTATAGAACCTTTTCTTGTCAGTCGCGTCCAAGTATTTTAGCTTTACAAAATCAGTCCATTATATTGTTTGATTGCAAACTGGTATTTGTAATCATAAACACGCTGGTTTGTAATGCAAGTAGTTTTACATACCACTCTTTGTTATTTTTATAATTATTATAATTATTAACCTAGTAATAATAATGAAGGTAAATAAAAGAGGGATAAAAGCACATTGCATGAAATGGAGGACAAGATGTCATGTACTGGGAAACAGCATCCCGTCACATTGATTACAATAAATACATTTTGGATTCTGCCTTGAACTAAGAATAAATAATGAAAACAAGAATAAAACCAATTGTTCAATTTAGTCCTGATTTGTGAAAATATTTCAAAACATCCACGTATTTTCAGCAAACACAGCTGTGCTCAATGGAGATATCACCAGTCTTGAAATTTCCATATTTCCTCAGCAATTAGTCACCTGTGAAAACCCTGGACCTGAGTGGGTAAGCAAGGGCGAATCGTCACTCTCCTATGTCTTCTGCATGCCAGATTAAACAAGTGGCCTTAGACACCCATGAGGTCAAACTGTGCTTTGATACACAAGCAAGGGATGCTGCCTGCTAGTTGTTATGTGTTTCGGTGTGGGTGAGTTTTTTTTTTTTTGTTTTTAAATGTTAGTGTTTGAACATAATGTGGCCAGAGGAGAAACTGTGGTACGGTAATTGCTTTAGCCCTGCAGATAAGGAGAAAACTGTTTCCTCCATAATGATAGGAAATGCCTGAGGCCTCTCTATCTCCTTCCCAGTCTCTCAATAAGGGTCTTCAGCTCTGAAAATATTGTTATACTTGAAATGGAGGTGAAAGGGGTGTACAGATGTGCTTCCATTTCCGTATTACAACATTTATTCTGTATAGGACCTCATATATCAATTATTTAAATTTTCTATAGCTCATTGAGTCACCACCATTACATTATACGATTTATAAACTCAATCCATTTGCATTTGATTTTCCATGAATCCACTTATTTACAATTTTTTTTAATAATAATAACAATAACTAACATTTCTTGCATTTATATGCTTTTGGAAACTAAATGTCCCCAACAATTGGTCCAAAGTGTGTCGAAACCATGTCTGATTATAACAAAAGGTGAAACAAAACTAAAGAGCTGTCTAAATATATATCCTCATGACTTTGAGTAACAAGGTGAAGTAATCGACAAATCCAGATATGCCCTTTACCTAGTAACTGAAGGTCTTGGTCTTGATCAGTATTTGGTGGAATTACCCTGACTTCCAATCACAGCTTTCATGCGTCTTTGCATGCTCCCTATCAGTCAGTCATTTTGCTGTTGGGCGACATTATGCCATTCGTGGCAAAAAAATTCAAGCAGCTTGACTTTATTCCAGTTATCTTCCTCTTACTTACCTTTCAGAGGTTTTTAGTGGGGTTCAGATCTGGAGATTGGGCTGGCCATGACAAGGTATTGATCTGGTGGTTGTCCATCCACACTTTGATTGGCCTGGCTGTGTGAATAGAAACATTGTCCTGTGGGAAAAGAAAACAATTCTTCAAGTTTGGAAACATTGTCAGAGCAGAAGGAAGGATAAATGTAAATGTTTTCTTATAGGGTAACATTGTACGTGGCTTGAGGCACACATCATTCTCTAAATAATTTTTTTTTTTAAATTAATGAATTATTATTTTTTTTAAATTTGGAAATGTTGTCAGTAGTTTGAAGAATAAATCAAACATGTTAATTTTACCCAAACAAATAAATAATACATCCAGAGAAACCGCACATTTTGCAGTGGTCTCTTATTCTTTTCCAGAGCTGTATAAAAAATAAATCCTTGTGCTGCATGTCTGCCCATGAATTCAAGCTGACATCAATGGTTCCTCAAGCACTATGAAGGAGGAGGGCTGTATTTATTTCAATAAAAATTAGTAGCTGTTTTGTTCTTGTGAATTCTCATTTTTTCAGTAAGGAGTGAAATAGTTTCATAGAAAAGAGCATAATAAAGAGAGGAGGTTTCAGTTAAGTTGTGTGAAATAGTTTCACTGGGAGGCTTGAAATGTAACCGTATGCAATATGCCATATTAGAGAGAAGCATTGTTTTTTTATAATGTTTGATAATAAATGACATATACCACATGTCAAAATTCAACTCTCTCTGGCTTTCTCTTTCTATATATGTGACAAATTAGAGCAGTTTGGTGTAATAAGCTGATTTTATATGCTGATTACAATTTGGACCTGCTGCTTGACATTGTATTATATGTATTATATTGTATTATATTACACTGTAAAAAAAAAAAAAACTATTCAGGTCACCAATTTAAAATATACTAGTGACTGGTCACATCTAAAATTTTTAGTTGGCCAAACTTAATTTCTGTGAATTCACCAATTCACATAAATTATATTTGGCCAACTGAAAAATTTAGATTAGACCAGTCACTAGAAAATGTTAAATTGGAGAGGCCTGAAATTTGTTACAGTGTATTTTGGGCAGAAGAGAGTATATTTGTTCCTCTGATTATGGCTTCACTAATGGGATGTTTCTGTATCAGCCATGATCTGATTATTGTGAATCATGTATATTACACTGCATTGCATATATTGTATTATATAATGTGAGCCTGACATTTTACTATTAAAATACAGTGGTTACTTGTAAATATTAGCATGTTGTTTTTGAAAGAAAAATCTAAAGTATGCTTCTAAAATGGTTTGCTTCTTTTATTTCTCTAATGTACAGCTTCCGTATTTCCTCTTGATTAGAGCAAGTGAAATTCATGTGAAGATAAAGGAGATATAATGATAACCAAAGGACACAACAATAGGGTTAAACAGGGGTTTTTGTCCTATTCCAATCTCACCAACTATCTGATGAAATCTTTTCAGGAAGAAAATCAATAATAGGACACTTGTTTAGGGTCATTTGGAGAGGTGGCTTATTTAGCAGACACTGCCTATCGCTCCAGATGATTGTACCTGCAACTGCCTCTTGTCTGTTTTAGTCTATCTTACATGAGAAGAAGGTGGGTTCCCTTTCAAAGTGGAACTCAACAACGTATCATGGAGTTGACGCTATGGGCATGCTTAGCATGAGCCGGTGTTTGAAACACTTGCTGATACATGTCAATTTTGATTGGTTACCACAGTCATGCCAATGAAAGGGTGCCTATTGAAAATGTCCTCAGCTTCAGGCTGTCTGAAGAAAGACGTACAGAAATGCCTGAAGTATGGAATTGTGATGTAGTGTCTTATTCTAGATGTTTTATTGCTGAATGGAAAATGTAATGAACAACAGCAAGAAAAAAAATAAAAAAACAAATAAAGAATCAATCAGGGTGCTCATAATGACCTCAAAAGATCGAAATATAATTATTGAGGTACTTGTGTAAAAATTGTAAACCTTGTGTCACTGTAGTAGTAATAATAATAATAATAATAATAATATACTGTAAATCACTTTGAAAAAAACAATGTGGTTATTAATTAGTGGTTTGAGCCAAAATGGGTCACAGGTGTGTTCTGGTACTGTGAACAGCAAGGAAAAACAATTTTAAATTAAAAAGTAACTCATTAATAAAACGATCTAAAAATAAAATAATAAAACATTTTCTGGCTTAAGGACAGTTTTGTTTATCTTTGCATGATACACATTGTTGGCACTATATTTGGTTTGGCTCTTAAAATCGAATGTGAAATTTGGGTTTTTAAAGGGATAGTTCACCCAAAAATAACCCTCACCCTCAAAAGTCTGTATGAATTTCTTTCTTCTGCTGAACAGATGATATACAATGTTTTGAGAAATGTATGCATATGATTTGTCATGCTGCCTCTCAATTTTTTTTGCCACTCAGTAGGTGTAAGTGCAGTGACTACAGCCAATGGTGTATTGATGGTTAATAAAGTAAATAGCATGCTATAATTTATTGTAATATATTTTTTGTAATATATGTCAGTGACCAAACAGTTGATGGACCCCATTGACTTCCATAGTATCCTTTTTCCCCCATACTATGGAAGTCAGTGGGGTCTCCATGAAGCAACCGCATAGAGGGTATGCACGTGATGTCACCATCGCTATTCCAACGCTATTCAATTTCCAACGTGTTTTCGCTAAAGTGAGTAATGTAGACAACTAACTAAGTGTAAACATTATGTAAAAAAAAAAGAGATTTGTGTTGCCAGCTTCACTGATCAATATAACAGAACTTTGAGATCTCGTTCATTGAATGAGTGACAGCTTTTAGTGATTATAGGGAGCGCCGTCATTTGCGCACTGTCTAGGCGATATAAAATATTGAATAGGCCTGTAATATATTCATAATTTGAATAAAACTTTTGTTTTCCATTCTTGACGCGGTCACATTCACGCTTCAATACATAGGCCCATCAACATATACATGCAGGATTCACTCTCGATTCCTGGCTGCATGTCAATATCCATGGATCACTGCATCTTTGGGAAGTTGTAAGGAACAATATATTGAGTCCTTTAGTTACCAGATAACCATTTGTTTTACACACGTTTTTCTCTATTAAATCCAGCTGGAGCTCTTCTGCCAATCAGTTCCGAATAAGGGGGTGTGTTCCGGTGGGCAAGTGATGACGATGCATACCCTCTATAGGCAGAGTTAACAAGGTAATTAAACACAACTGAATGTAATCAAGCATAAAGAGAAACTACTATATACAGGTTTATAATTAACATGAATAATGCATAATGTATAATTAATTCTAAAGTGAAATTCAGGGTAACCCACAAGTAATGACTCAAGTATTACCAAATTAGTTTACCTGTTTACCAAATAAATATTTACCAAATTTAGAAATAATTACTAATGGATCAGTCTTCTTAAGTGAAAAGTACAATAACTCTCAAGTAATGACTGAAATCATTGTACGCTTTTGACGTTTTTGTAAGTATTGGATAGTAATGACTCAAGTGTTACTACATGCTTCGGAAGGAGCCACTAATTTTTCCAAAAAATGCTTTTCTCTTGCTTTTTTTTTATGAAACTTACATTATGCTAGAATGATTTTTTTTTTTTTTTTGTGGTTGCTGTTGTTGTTTAACAGTAGAGGTCATTTTCTTTCTTTTGATATATTGCATGTTAAGATATTCATACAAAAAAATATTCTGGATGCCACAAAATTTTTGTGAAAATGATCAAAAACACTGGCGGTGACAGGCAACTAAAATAAAAAAATAAAAATAAAAATAAAAACTGAGGGAAAGAGTTAATAATGAACCTGTATATAGTAGTTATTAGTAGTTCTCTGGTAGGTATGAAAAAATAGTAGTTGATGATTATCTTCGATTAAGCACTATTACTTACTAATGTTGTGGCAAAATTACATTAACTCCGTTGCATTTCTGAATAGGAGACAAACCTTAGGGAATTGTGTCTTTAAAGATTTAATTCCTTGCAAGAAATGAATCCACAGTTGGACTAACTAGAACAAAAGGAAAGTCAAGCTTTTATACCCCCAATGTTTAAGCAACCCCTAATATGTAAATTGTCCCTTCACTGTCTTGGAGCTGATATCATTTAAATGATCCGACACCCTAAGACGGGAAAGCTCCCACTTTAGATGTCCCACCGTTACCCCCCTGGGCTTCAGCAGAAGCTGTGTCTGAACAGCTGAAAAAGGTGTTTCACAAACAGACATTGACTTCTGAATGAACTCAAACATAAATCTTCTTCTATGATTAAATTTTTCCTCTACACTAATAAGTTTATTCTTTTTTTTGTTTTGTTATTTTTAGGTAATAGTGGTTACTATTTATATTGCATTACTTGTTTGTTCCTGTGTAGTTATTCATTAATGACGGAATAGTATTAAACAGTACTAAAGTGTTACCAACAAAACTCTGACTGCAGCGGCCTTCCCACCATCCAAGCTTCAGCAGGTTTATTTGTCACCATGGTGATAGCACTCAGTTACCACGCTATAGTCTTTTGTCAGCTTGAACCACAATAAGCAGGTTTCAATGCTTCTCTAAGTATGTGATCAACCCACAGTTCCCCAATAGTCATTCAAATCGGCTACGCAAAGGTTAGTTTAATCACATGCCAGAATCCTGAAATCACAGTGTTATTATCAAATAAATAAACACATCATCCGTGATGACAGTGAGTGATGAATAACAAGCCATACAAAACCCAACATTTCTGTAAATGCTATAGCTTCATCTTGCCCAAAAGGTGTCTGTCAATCTCATCTTGAGGGAAGAGACCTCATTAACACCATGCAAACAAAAAATGAGCTTGTCATTCAACTTCAGAGTCTAATACAAGTGGGATTTTGGCCTGTGTATTTCATTACCATTGCTTTTCATGGGAAGAGATTTATTGAAAATCACTACAATAAAATGTAAATGCTCTTTCCCAAAAAGTTGGGAAATTATGCGATCAGTGGCACACCAGGTTTGGATTCACACAGTATCTTTGGGAAAGTTTTGACTGAATAATTTCTGTCTGTGTTTTGAGCGTGTGATGTGCTCTTTAAAATGGCTGGAGATGGCTAGATCGTTTGCTCATGGTGACCAGACGCTGACCCCAATCACCAGCGGAGGCTCAGGAGAGAGGACAGAGCCCATTCAGTCTCATGGGGGAGCCATGATTCTGGTGTCTGGCAGCATTACTTGTTCTCCATTCATCCGATGCAGCTTAGCTGCTTAGATATACACAATACAAGCTTACATGTAGGTGCAATTTTCATAATTATTTTTTTCTGAAACAATACAAATAAAATAATTTAATTGTTACTCAGAATTACATTAAATTAATTGAATCGAGGGGAAAATCTTGAAATTAATTAATTCAACCACAATCGATAATACTACAATAAACAAAGTAGATAAATCCAAAAGGTAAACTATGATGTACTCACTGAATCCAACTATATAAAATGCATTGTTTGTGGAGTCACTGAATCATTTACTCAACTAAACGATTCACTGTCTTTATCAGTGAACCATTAATTCAACAATGCATTCATTGAACCAACCATTGAAAACATTTGTATTAATTAAGGAACTAATTTACTTTGATGAGGAACTAAATAAGTGACTGGGTTTTTTTAGTAATAGAGTAAAACTTCAGCACATTTCTCCCTGATGTATGAGAGCCAAAGATCTGATTCATCTGTGTGACAAGGTGTGTTAAAGGGACGTATAACCACAATCACGCACGCACAGAAGACAGTCAGGTAGAGATGCCTTGTCCAATCTGAGCAGAGTTTGAAGCCATGTCAAATTCTTGAAGTCTGGTCCATCTACAATGATTGGAGCTGAAGTCTGAAAGCCTTTTGACAGCCTTTTACATCAGACATTTTCTTTTTCCTGCCTTTGCATCTTTTTTATACTGAAGCAAGTGTCTAAAGATGGTTGTATAAGGGCATGATAAAAGAAAATGCCAAATAAGGTCCCGTTTTCAACCAGTTTTCCCTCATTATTCTTAATTCAGTAATACTTCATTATTGAACTACAGGCTTATCTGGGTGGTTTATTCAATGTGTTTTAACACACACACACACACACACACACATGTTGTGTTTCCATGTTTTGTGGGGACATTCCATAGGCGTAATGCATTTTATACTGTACAAACCGTATTTTCTATCCCCTACACTGCCCCTGCCCCTAAACCTACCCATCACAGGAGACATGCTGCATTTTTACTTTTTCAAAAACATCACTTAGTGTGATTTATAAGATGTTTTCCTCATGGGGACCAAAAAATGTCCCCACAAGGACAAAAATTTGGATATTGCCATCTTTGTGGGGACATTTTGTCCCCATACCGTAGGGGATTACCAGTCCACACACACACACACACACACACACACACACACACACACACACACACACACACACACACACACACACACACACACACACACACACACACACACACACACACACACACACACACACACACACATGTTTGTTATTGTGAAATTTGTGAAATGTGGGGACATTCCATAGGCGTAATGGTTTTTATACCATACAAACCGTATTTTCTATCCCCCTACACTGCCCCTGCCCCTAAACCTACCCATCACAGGAGACTGCGCAGTTTACTTTCTGTAAAAAAAACCTCATCCTGTGTGGTTTATAAGCATTTTGAAAAGTGAGGACATGGGGAACGTCCTCATATTTCACCCTCTTTTTGTAATACCTATGTCATACCCATGTCATTATACACATTTGTGTCCTGATATTTCACAAAAACATGCCCACACACACAAATAAAAAAATAAATAAAACAGAATATATTGCAGCATTTAATGACTGGGGTGGAATATAGCTGATTGCTATATTTGATGTTTGGAGTTAAGAGATGACAAACATCAAAAGTACAGGTTATAAATATAATATAGCACTTTATAGCATAGGTTAGATGACAGCAACTTTACTGTTATGGATAACAATGTAACAACGACATTATATGTAAAAACTTGCATAAGATGACTCATGCAATTTATTTTTATAAAAATAGCTTGAGATGTCACACTTTATTTTCATAAGTCCGTAGGTGATTGGGGTTAGCAAATATGTTAGCTGCATATTACAGTATTTTTATTCTGAAATAACATTTTTGCAGCATTGCATCTTTCATAGATATGGTAATTCAACAATACACTGCAACACAATCAGAAGACTAAGTACAGTGTTGTGGGGATATTATATAGTATAAACTGTATTAAAATCGTACTCGGTTACTTTCGTAACCTCGGTTCCCTGAGAGAGGGAACGAGTATTGCGTACGGGAAAACTCCTTTTCTCGAGAATATGAAGCAAAACTTTATTAATAAAGGTATCTATGTAAAGCGCAGTGCAGCTGCACAGCAATAGCCCAGCGCGAGGAGCGCTCTGATTGGCCGGGTCGCGGCAACTGCAGTAACCTATGGTGAGGCGGCTGAGAAGAACGAACCAATGGGGGCGCTCCAGAGAGACCACCGAAAAAGGGGCTTATATTAGCATACAGGGGGGTATATAAGACCCTGATTCGCCATAGGTGTCGGGTTTTAAAAATCGACTGAAGCGACACCTGAGAAGCACGAACACGGCGCGGAACACAATACTCGTTCCCTCTCTCAGGGAACCGAGGTTACGAAAGTAACTGAGTACGTTCCCTTTCGAGAGGTTCCTCGTATTGCGAATGGGAACACAATGTAAAACGCTGTGCGTGCTGACTGACCCAAAATCCTGAATGAGGGAAAGTCAAAAAACCTCTAGGGAGACCAACACAGGAAGGCTTCACAAGGAGGCCATGCATCTAGTGGAGTGGGCTTAAATGCCTATAAGACAGGTTAGGTTCTAGACCTATATGCTAGTGAGATCGCATCCACTATCCAGTGTGAGAGTCTTTGTTTCATGACAGCACAACCTTTAGTGCGACCACCGAAGCAATGAAGAGCTGATCCGACTGCCTGAAGGGGGCGGAGCGGTCTGGATACAATCTCAATGCTCTGACTGGGCAGAATAGGCTCGCGTCTTATTCTCTCTGAGACGCGGGTAAAGGAAGCAGTGTAATGACCTGCATACTGAAAGGGGTTGATAGCACTTTGGATATAAACCATGTCTCGGTTTGAGCACAACCTTGAAGTTGCTGGACCCGAACTCAAGACAGGAAGGGCTCACGGAGAGTGCGTGTAAGCCACCCACTCGCTTAATCAAGGCCAAAGCCAGCACAAAAGCGGTTTAAATGATAAGTGCTTCAAGCTCGTGGTCTGCAGTGGTTAGGAGGGGGGACCCTTCATGGCTTCTAAAACCCCGGTGAGGTCCCAAATAGGGACTGAGGAAGGGCGAGGTGGGTTTAATCTCCTGGCCCCTTTAAGAAAACGTACAATAAGATCACTTTTCCCTAGTGAATGACCCGCGATCTGAGCGTTGTTAACTGCTATGGCGGCAACATAAACTTTGAGCATGGAGGGGGAATGACCCGCGTCCATTAGCTCTTGGAGAAAAGTGAGCAGATCTGCCACGGCGCATGAGTGTGAGTCGATGTTTCGTGCAGCATAATGATTAGAAAACCACTGACCACTTCAAAGTGGAGCCGCCTGATAGCGGGGGCTCTAGCCTCCGAAATAGTGTTCATAACTTGTCAGAGAGGTTTCAGGATACCCGTTGATGGGCCATACGTTGAGGGCCCACAGCTCGGGACTGGGATGCCAGATCTTCCCTTTCGCAGGCGTGAGGAGGTATTTCCTCAGCAGAATGGGCCATGGGGCTGTGTCTGACAGCTGAATCAGTTCGGAGAACCATGTGCGGTTCTTCCAAAGTGGGGCTATTAAAAGCATTGTGGATACTGTCTCCCTGATCTTTTTGATGGTTTGCAGCAGCATCGCGATCGGAGGGAGCGTATAGAGGGAGTCTGGGCCAAACATGGTCCAGGGCGTCCCTGTGTTTGCAGAAAAATTTGGTCAGCGAGTGTTGTGTGAGCTGAATCGTTTGCGGGTAAAGAGACCATTCGCCTGGGGAATGGGTCCTCTGGATAACATGTCCGGACCCTGATTCAGAATACCTGGCACGTGAGCCGCCCTTAGGGAGCTCAGATTGTGCTCTGCCCATAAAAGGAGATGCTTAGCCATGCGGTGAAGAGAGTCTGATCTCGGCCACCCTGGCGATTTTATGTACGTTACCAAGACGTGGTGGTTCTTATGATGTAAGCCACTTGTTCATGAGTCTTGAGTCTATGTTGCCAGTTAACAAAATAAATCAATTGACACTGAATCACATTTTATACTTAGGTGATTTATTAAACTCAATCAAGTTAGATTTCCTTTGTCGTGATCTTAATGAATCTTAAATGAATAGTTTAACACAAAACAGGTGATGGTCCAGTATCACTCAATCCTGGAATTCTGTAATAATGCTATCAAAGGTAGCAATACTCAACTTAACCACACGAGGTCCCTCTGTGTATAACCTCAAACTAAAGTTTTCCAAGAATATCTTCACAGAAAAGAAAATACGTAATTCTTATAAAGTGTCAATTCCTCAATTTTCAGTTATTATTAGTGTTAGGGCACACTTTCAGGGTAAAACAATACATTTTAGAAAGTCACAAACACGGTAGTGGCACCCTAAACAAACACAAAACAACTGTCAGCCTCTTCATATGATGAATTTAAACTATTACATGGAAATCAAATATAACATGCACATGATCCTATGCACGTAATTCACGTACATTTTGCACTTAACCATGACATTGGACACTTACCGAATTCTGTTTTCTCGAGAACTCGCAACACTCGTCACATGCAATCACATAAACTCTCCGATCATCATAGATAATGGATTTAAGTCAAACATTGACTTCATCTCTCATGCACTGCCCAAGCGGCCTGTATCTATCTTAGCGCGTCATCGCCAGCGGCCACTCGCTTAAAGGGGAAGTACACTTTTAGTTTGGGGCTTTATATTCTAATACCACCCGGTTACATCTATGACAGTGCCCAGAAAAGATACTGTACTTATAAGCCTGCCCCTCAAAGGCGAATCTCAAGAATGGCCTGTAGTGGGGGGCTATCTGAACGTGAAAGTATGCGTTTTTCAGATCTATTGTGAAAAACCAATCCTCGGGGCGAATGTGCGCGAGGATCTGTTTCACCATCAGCATCTTAAACGAGCATGTCATAAGTGCTTTGTTCTGAAAAATGGGCCTGAGACCGCCATCCATTTTCGGGACGAGGAATTAGCGACAGTAAAAACCTGACTCGCTAGCGTCGGCACCACTCTCTCCTTTAACAGTTTTAACACCTCAGCAAGAAGCACTTGACTGACCCTGCTTCTCACTAAAGGCTCGACCACGGCTTAAATCGCGGGGGTATGCGAGCAAAACTGTGCCGAGGAACCTCGTTTTATTTGTTCAACACCCAAGGGCTCACGGAGGGTGGCTTAGACGCACTTTCCGTGAGCCCTTTGTGTTTTGAGTTCGGGTCCAGCAACTTCAAGGTTGTGCTCAAACCGAGACATGGTTTATATCCAAAGTGCTATCAACCCCTTTCAGTCTGCAGGTCATTACACTGCTTCCTTTACCTGCGTCTCAGAAAGAATTTGACGGTGTCGCTGAAGGAGATAAAATCTGACACCTATGGTGAATCAGGGTCTTATATAGCCTCCTGTATGCTAATATAAGCCCCTTTTTCGGCGGTCTCTCTGGAGCGTCCCCATTGGTTCGTTCCTCTCAGCCGCCTCACCATAGGTTCCTGCAGTTGCCGCGGCCCGGCCAATCAGAGCTCTCCTCGCGCTGGGCTATTGCCGTACAGCTGCACTGCGCTTTACATAGATACCTTTATTAATAAAGTTTTGCTTCATATTCTTGACAAAAGGAGTTTTCCCGTACGCAATACGAGGAACCTCTCGAAAGGGAACTGTTATATCACTGTTATGTGTCTTACATCTTTCACATGAGGTTTAGTTATGCTGTTTAATAGATTAGGCTGTTAGCTGAATGACAGAGAGCTTGTGCAGCTGCTCTGGAGAAGTTGCACACAAATAACTGGCTGTCTAAATTTGGACACAATTTCTAACTGGCATGCAAGTCAGCGCAGTGCTGCATGATGTTGAACAAGGCTGAAATCTTATTGGTTCATGTTTCATCAGTTCTTGATCTTGATCATGCTCAGGTGTTTTATGTTATTCATAAGTCAATTTTTTTAAATGGTATTAACCCTCTTGTTTCTATTGTATCTTATCTAGCTTTGTTCATGTAGCCACTGTTGGTGAGTTCATGTTATTGTTCATGGCCAAGTTAGTTTAGCTAAGTCTTTGTTTTGTATTTCGTTCACAATTATGGATTAATAAACTTCACTTGGCTTCATCAAGCTTGCCTCCAGTGGTTTTGATTACATTACCTGTGTATATTGATGTCAATATTGCTTTATTTTTAAAGTATATATTTTACCCTGACCAGAGCTTTTAAAAGCATTCAATAGACTTAGTCTTTTCCATCTTCTATCGTACATTTGCTATTAGTGCAATTAAGTTATAAAATCACATGATTTGCTTAAAAAGTTGTGGGTCCAGTTGAGCCAGAGCCATTAAGATGAGAGCTGTAATGGATAGCTCTCTCTCTGGGTATTATGAGCCTGCTTGATATATAGTAGATAGCCACTGAGGTAGATAAGAGAGGTGCTTCAGATATGTGAAAGCGATAATGTTTTAATGAGAAATAATGTAAAGCAACCACACACACATACACATTAACTTTCATGCTGCACCTGCATAAATAAACAACACAGGCGTGTATGCAGGTGAAAATACAGATACATAAAATGAAAATAAAAAAATAAAAAAATAAAAAAACATCAAATTGCGCTATTTTACAATCCATGTCACAGGGCTCAACATTAGCCTGTCCTGGAACTTAGCCTTGGCAGGATCGACTGCACAACACAGGTTCTCAGACTTCCTGTCTGATATTTATCGAAGGCTGACAAGGAGCCGAGATATTTTCATTAACTAATGTAAATTAAATCTCCAAGGCCATTTGTAGTACAATGTCTCAGACCCACTGTGCAACCGCAGTATGACTGCAGGCAAAGGCAGGTCAACACCATTATAGCACATACAATAATATGACAGGAAGGGGAAAAAATGAAGTCTGTGAAGTAAGTAAAGCCACAAACTCTAGGCTAGGTCCTGTTTTAGCTCCTCTCTCCACTGTCTCGCCTTTCTCGGTGGGAGGTAATCTGCAGGGGAGTGAAAGGAGTAAAAACAAATGGTAGGCACACTGACCGACCACTTCAATCTAGTTGAGCTATCAAAGATGAAGAGAGACAAATTTCAGTTGATTACAACAATGAGGGGCAGCTCCTTTCCACCTTGAGAACAGTGTGTGCTTGTCAGTGACTGATCAAATTTGAAACAAGCAGAGAGCACTTGGAGTTTTCACACCCTTGCTTATGTTTCTTATAACTGATGAAGGGTGCTGTGAACGTCTTTGCTGTCCTAGCTTTCAGTGTCTTACTTGATCACATATGCTCTTTCACTTGCAAAGTTTATGCCTCTGATTGGATTTTTCTGGCTTTGTAGGAGCTTTGTAGTTGCAAACAAAGCTTTATGTTGAGAGAGAGAAAAAAGTGCTCTTCAAGCAAATGCATTAATAATAGACATTGGTTATGCTGAGAATTCAGGTTCATGCTAGTCCTTACTCACATTGGTGGCCACCCAGAAATCCACATGCTTGTCGTAAAATCAAGCACTGAAATTGCATGTCTCTGACATCTATTGTACATCAGTGTTGTTACTGGTAACTAAAACTATTACATTATATGTGTTTTTGGTAATTAAAATAAAGTAAAATTATAAAAATGAATATTACAAGAATTTTGAAATATGATGTATGTACGTATGTAACATAATATCATGTAACAGTAAACAAAGGCTCACAAAGATGTATTTTCATTCCCCATCAGTATGACTGATCTGGTGTCATGAGTTTCAGACTGAAAAGTAAATCTGTGTGAATGTCTAAACAGGGTCAGACTGAAGGTTAAAGTAGGCTACTCTTGAATTTTTACTGTTGTGGCACGGGATCAATCACTTCTCACTTTTTCTCTCTCACTTTTTTGGTAACCATTCCATGTGTCTCAAGCAAGGTGCTTTGTGGATGCTGCAATGAATCCCTAGGTAACATCTTTTTTGGGTGCCATGCAGCAAATTTTGGACAGCACAGAGTTGGCACTGACATCCAGAGGTGGCAATGAAAGCATTTGGCACTCTCATGCAGGCCCTTCCATCCACTGGCCTCCCCCAGAAATATGTTCTAATCAAATTCTGATGCCCCTCTCATCCACACAGACATTTAAATTTCAAAGAATAATGCACTTTCAATCCACATAAATCAGTGAGGAAAGATAAATAAAATAAAATAAAATTGAGACTTGGAGCAGTGGCCCCTTTGCTCAGTTATGAAGGCAAACTGTCATTGCGAAATGATAAGATAAGTGCAAATGTGGTTAAAAACAGAATAACTTATAGCTAAGAAAATGTTGGTTCTTGGTTGTGTAACATTATTCTACAGCATGTTGAAACCTGTGGAAAAAAAGAGGCCTCTGTTAAAAAGCAATTAAAGTTGGAGGAAAAAAATCTCCATCTGTGCCTCTCTTATCTTTTGAGTTAAGCATAGAATATTTCAGATATAACAAGCAGCAAATTATTTTTGTCTTTATGTTTGTAATTACTCACTGAGCTTGTCTGGTGATATTCCAAAGGAATCGGTTTGATTATATTATTATTATAATTATTTAATTATTAGTATTATTATTACTTATAATGATATAGTATTTAATAAGATACATTTATAGGGAAAGTTAATTGTGAGTTTATATCAAGCGATTCTGACTTTATAGCCCGCAAGTGCGAGTTTATATATCACAATTCTGTCTTTATAACTTACAGTTGCAAGTTTATATCACGCAATTCTTAAAACAAAAGAGATGTAAACTTGTAAAAAAAAGTCAGGATTGTGAGACAAAATGTCACAATTACCTTTTTTTTATTTTCTATTCTGTGGCAGAAACAAGCTTCCATATAAACCTGTGTGACATTCTTTCTTTTGATTTTTTTTTCTTTTCTTTTTTTTCATAATTAAGCTCTTAATTATGACGGTCATCTGTAGATTATTTGTAACCTGTATGACTGAATTTCTTTTGTGGGACACAACAACTGACTTTCATGACTGGCTTTCTTGTGTCCAACAAAAGAAAGTCAGTCATACATAAATCAGCAAACGGGTCTCCATAATAAGTAAGAGCTTTTGCAGGACCAGTGAAATACCTGAGGATGTACATGATGGGGCATCATGCTGTCCATGATCCTGAACATGTGAAGTCCACAGCATTACAGGGGCTTTGGCAGCAGTGGTTAATCTGAGCCTAAGCCTGCTGCCAATTGAGTGAAACCAGTTTCTCTCTCCATGACTGGATGTTAGATCATTGAACTGTACTGTCAATCTGCTCCACTGGGTCACAACGCTAGAGAATGTCAAGACCACCACACTGAGGATTAGTAAAGTCGATTGATAATCGTGTGTGTGTGCGTGCGTGTGTGTAAATGACAAATCGTAAGTTGCACAAAAAATGTTTAGGCGAAAAATACTTCTGATTACAGCTCACAATATCTCATTAATCAAACTCAGCTTTTAACCCTTAAACACATACCTCAGGTCTTCAGTGATACGAGCTGTCATTCACTACCCTTAATTTATTCACCCCTCATTTGTTTTTTTAAAGTTAGACATCAACCATCAATGAATTCATTATAAACAATATAACCAGGAAAATAATAAAAATAATATAAAAGAATGCATGTTTTCCCATTCATTAAAAAAAGACCCGAGGTGTGTAACAGTGTAAGTATATATATATTTTTCTGCACAATAATAATTGAATATTTGATGCCTGAATAATTGCAATTCACTTTTATTCTACAAGGTGGCAATGTCTGATACATAATGATGAAGTGACGTTTCATTTATAATTACCACAGGCAGAAACCAAAAGAATAGGAAGTATCATCAGCAAAACTTGAAATGGTTCAGCGATTTACTGCAGAGAAAGTACTGAGCACAATCAGATATTAGTGTCACTGCCACTTGATGGTGGATCTGGTGGAGAAGTTTGGAGATGTTGGAATTCAATTATTTGAAGGGGTGTATAACATTGTAAATAAATTGATAATTTTAAATAATTTTTGTTCGTTTGTGATCTATATTTTCTGTAGAATTTGCTTTGGTACAGCATATCATGTCAGTAGTAATTTTTTTGGCCAGCCCAATAAAATCACTGGGTCTTACCTGGCCACCCCTGTAAAATTCTGGTACGCCCCTGACCGCATGCCAACGTTATTGGCTCGTTTCTATACACTCGAAGTAGATTGGTCTCTGAAGACGATCTCCAATTCATCGGTCAGTTCCGACATACGTCTCTGTTCCCCCCCTTCAGGGAACGAGGGTTACATACATAAACGAGATGTTAAAAAAAACAAAAAACAAAACAAAAAAAAATATATATACATATATATTAGTGTTGGGCCGTTATCGGCGTTAACGTGCTGCGTTAACGTGAGACTCTTATCGGGCGATAAAAAAAATATCGCCGTTAATCTACTCTCAAAGTTGGGTTGGGAGCTGGGTCTATACAGAGAAAGCTATGATGACTTTCACCGTGATATTTTAGCGCGGATGAATAGCTACCTAGCCGAATTACACTGTAGGGAGCGAGAACGAGTCTTCGAACCTGCATGTATGCTGTGAAATTACCACATCAAGTGTGAACGTTGTCTTCCGAACTCGGGCGCGAAATCTCGAACCGCACTCGAGTCCTGACGAGCGTGACTGACATACTGTAAGCAGAGAGCTGTAGATATCATTTCTGCTCATCTTCAGCGTTCTTTAGAGCATTTGCAGTACATCTGCGGCAAATAGACGCAAGTGCCATTACGTACTGAAGCTTTAGTAACAAAACTAACGGTTCAAAAACAAAAATATAAAAGTTAGGTGAACAACGCTATTCATTCTGCCACCTTCTCGCTCGACGTCGTTACAAAGTAACGGGGTAAACAGCTGCTGCTTTGATGACGCAAACGCACCCCGGTTTCGGACCCAAAAATATAATATGAACACAATCCAGGGAGCAATCGAACTCGGGTCAGGTCCAGGCAATCGAACCAAGTGAAAGCACCAGTCATTATTTGGGTAGCACACATATCCTGAATGCCTTCGGCAGAATTCAAATGAGCCATTTTAATCTAGATTAATCTAGATTAATTTCAAAATCACAGTGAGATTAATCTATATCAGATTAAATTAATATATATATATATATATATATATATATATATATATAATTTAATCTAATATAGATTAATCTCACTGTGATTTTGAAATTAATCTAGATTAGTCTAGATTAAAATGGCTCATTATATATATATATATATATATATATATATATATATATATATATATATATATATATATATATATATATATATATATATATATATATATATATATATATATATATATATATATATATATATATATATATATATATATACAGGTCCTTCTAAAAAAATTAGCATATTGTGATAAAAGTTTATTATTTTCCATAATGTAATGATAAAATTAATATTTCATATATTTTACTTTTCTTGTACACCAACTGAAATATTTCAGGTCTTTTATTGTTTTAATACTGATGATTTTGGCATACAGCTCATGAAAACCCCAAAATCCTATCTCAAAACATTAGCATATAATGAAAAGGTTCTCTAAACGAGCTATTAACCTAATCATCTGAATCAACTAATTAACTCTAAACACCTGCAAAAGATTCCTGAGGCTTTTAAAAACTCCCAGCCTGGTTCATTACTCAAAACCGCAATCATGGGTAAGACTGCCGACCTGACTGCTATCCAGAAGGCCATCATTGACACCCTCAAGCGAGAGGGTAAGACACAGAAAGACATTTCTGAACGAATAGGCTGTTCCCAGAGTGCTGTATCAAGGCACCTCAGTGGGAAGTCTGTGGGAAGGAAAAAAACGCTGCACAACGAGAAGAGGTGACCGGACCCTGAGGAAGATTGTGGAGAAGGACCGATTCCAGACCTTGGGGGACCAGCGGAAGCAGTGGACTGAGTCTGGAGTAGAAACATCCAGAGCCACCGTGCACAATCGTGTGTAGGAAATGGGCTACAGGTGCCGCATTCCCCAGGTCAAGCCTGACCTGGGCTACAGAGAAGCAGCTCTGGACTGTTGCTCAGTGGTCCAAAGTACTTTTTTCGGATAAAAGCAAATTTTGCATGTCATTCGGAAATCAAGGTGCCAGAGTCTGGAGGAAGACTGGGGAGAAGGAAATGCCAAAATGCCTGAAGTCCAGTGTCAAGTGCCCACAGTCAGTGATGGTCTGGGGTGCCATGTCAGCTGCTGGTGTTGGTCCACTGTGTTTTTATCAAGGGCAGGGTCAATGCAGCTAGCTATCAGGAGATTTTGGAGCACTTCATGCTTACATCTGCTGAAAAGCTTTGTGGAGATGAAGATTTCGTTTTCAGCATGACCTGGCACCTTTTTACAGTGCCAAAACCACTGGTAAATGGTTTACTGACCATGGTATTACTGTGCTCAATTTGCCTGCCAACTCTCCTGACCTGAACCCCATAGAGAATCTGTGGGATATTGTGAAGAGAAAGTTGAGAGACGCAAGACCCAACACTCTGGATGAGCTTAAGGCCGCTATCGAAGCATCCTGGGCCTCCATAACACCTCAGCAGTGCCACAGGCTGATTGCCTCCATGCCACGCCGCATTGAAGCAGTCATTTCTGCAAAAGGATTCCCGACCAAGTATTGAGTGCATAACTGAACATAATTATTTGAAGGTTGACTTTTTTTGTATTAAAAACACTTGAAATAGGCTATTTTTTTGAGATAGGAATTTTGGGTTTTCATGAGCTGTATGCCAAAATAATCAGTATTAAAACAATAAAAGACCTGTAATATTTCAGTTGGTGTGCAATGAATCTAAAATATATGAAATTAAAATTTTATATATTTTAGATTCATTGCACACCAACTGAAATATTACTGAAATATTATTGTAATTTTATCAGTACATTATGGAATATAATGAACTTTTATCACAATATGCAATTTTTTTATATAATAATAATAATATATATATATATATATATATATATATATATATATATATATATATATATATTTTTTTTTTTTTTTTTTTTTTTTTTGTAAAAGTAGCCCTACAAGTGAGAACGTTTGTAATTTTGGTTTGCATCAGCGTCCACAGCTTGTAATCCAACAGACCATAATACATCTATGTTCTCCTGTTGTTTTGGAAGAAACAGATCAATAACAATCTCTCTCCAAAAGAGACCTGACTGATTAGGGCAGCCTGTAGGCATGGCTTCAAACTAGACAGCACAAAATGAGTTTTCATTTTGAAAAAAAAAGAAGAAAAAAAGAAAAGAAAAGAAAAACTGAAACATAGCAATATATTTTTGGATCGGAATTAAACATCCATCCATTCATGCATTCTCCAAACCGATTATCCTCTGTAGGGTCACAGAGAGAATAAACAGTCTCAAAGTTTTGAATGCATTTGTCTGGGGCTAATTTCAAGCTAAATTGCAGTTCAATCAACTATTACAATACAGTAAATTTTGTATTTATTCTTAAATTTATCAGCCATAAATGTAAATGTACTTGTTGTTATTGACTGCTTGTAAAAGAAACAGTTCATTCATTGTTGTAAACTAATCTATGGCATTCTAATGAACTGAAGTGTGAGCTCATTGTTAACTCTAATTAAGCATGTTATCCACACCACAGAGAACTTGTTGCTCAAAGGTGATGATGTATTTCCAGGGGAAAGATTTATTTCAGATGGATGCTGTCGCATTAGTTTGATAAGTGGACAATTGTTAGATTCTTGAAGAAAATTGCGAATGGAAATTAGGGTCTAAAATGCACTTAGGGGTAATGCGGATTAGCATAATGTGAAGTGCAAGATGCTGAGTGCTTGTTTAATGATCAACAATGTGACTTTATCAGTACTAGGGAACATAATCCACTAAGATGTGGGATAAATGTTATATTTAACCAGTTTACTATAAACTTAACAACAATAATAACAAGATTTAATATTTTATATTGAGAATAGTACGGCATATTTATTTATGTAGTGTTACAATGTGTAGAGTCTTCATGAGTCAAACTAGTAAATACCCTATTGCTTTTTTATTCCCTTTCAATAGATACATTTTAGTGATTAATGTATGGTTATTAAGATAATATATCTTCAAATGACTTAGAATTTGTTTTGAAACCAGGCAAAACAGACGACAGCACAATATGTTTTTTTTTTTTGTTTTGTTTTTTCAGGTAATTAATGCATTACATATTTTCACACTAGGCATACAGAGACTTCTATCAGAGTATCTGATCTGGAAAAATAGGCCACTGTATTCAGTCACACGAGATAGTCCTCACCTGCCAAACGAAGAGAACAATCATTAAGAAATGGATGTCTTGAAGCCTTTAAAGGATTTTTCCATCCATTGGCTTGCCTCTTTCATTCACTGTAAAACTAATCATTTAATGCACAACTTAGAGCATATTCACTCTTAAAAAACACTGCTTGCACATACCCAAAGCATTAATGTGCCATGACAAAAGGACCATTACCTTCTCTTTGCTAAAGTACTATTGTGCTCCTGAGCAAAAAAATTCAATATGACACTTTCTCTCTTTCTCCTGATTGTAGGAATACCTTATGTTATCACTGGCTACTGTATTTGATTTCTCTAAAGGATCAGCTTTTTGCAGTTTCTGAGCAAATAAAGCAGAGGAATAAAAAGTATGAAACTAATTGGAAACATAAAAAAATGTAAGAAACCAAAAATAAATGTTGCACTCTATATTGTCATGCAGATGTGTCCGCTAAGATTTAGCCAAGAGAATAGAAATGATTGGATTGCCAAAATGAACGAAAATTGAGACCTAATGTCTTGATTAAAAACAGCAAGAGGCAGTTTTTCTGCAGTGATTGAATTGATAGGCCACGTTGGGGAGGAATATTAACATTAGGAATGAAAAGGTCTTAGAAATCAGTTGTGCTGCGCTGTTTCAGAGAGTCACACATTCTCTCATCACAAAATAGCAATTCTCTCAGCATCTGCTGATTCTATGAGATCTGAAGCTTGCACTTATGTGATGAAAGTGAGAATATTCATATCACCCCATCACTCACATCAGCACTATTTGGACAGCTAAATGTTTCATGTTTGTCAGGAATGTAGTGTATTCACGTATATAAAAAATCCTTATTATTCAGATATTGGAAAATAGCTTTTTCATCATAACAATAAATAAATAAAAAATAAATTGCAGGGTTTATTTTGCACAAAGCAAGGTTGACCAATGAAAATGCTTAAATCACCTAATTTTAATATACACATTTTAAAACTTTTACTAAAATGGGTAGCCTATTCCATTTATGATGGAAACCCAGTTGGTTTCCATGCAGTCCCAAAAAAAAAATTGCATTAAGATTTGAAGTGCTGCAACAGACACCTAAATATTCTTTACCATAATTTTTTGAATGTGAAATAGATGAAGAAACAGAAAATGAGTCACCAAAATTTGTACAGCCATTCCAATGTTTGCAGTTTGAATCAAATATAGGTAATTTACCTTAAACACAATAAGAAGGCCAGTCTCAGCTTTTCCTTTCTCACTATTAATCAGAGTTTGGTTTTGGGGATGGAAACTAATTCTAGACCAGCAGTTACAGGCAGTGTTAAAGAGTAGCAATCTGAATTATCTCTAATGACTAGCTACTGTAAGGAGGCTGTAAGCTCTTGTCCGTCTTATATGCACATCATCTATAGCTGTTGGTAATTTAAAAACCCTTACATTCAAATTTAAATTGTGCAATATGTCAAACCCAAGTAAAAAATCATCCTGTAGCCTAAAAGACGCACTTATCCGGCCCATGGAGCAGGAGTGGCGTTGCAAGCCAACACAAGTAGCAACATTTTATTGGAAATCTGCAAAGTTGGCTATTCTAAGTTTTGAAAATGCACCACTATCTTGTGAAAAATGAGAAAAGCAATACAAAATTTACAAATGAAAGATAGAAAAAAGTATGAGAGTGTTTTGGCAATTGTAATTTTCTGAAGAGCAATATAAGTAAACTACTCTAAATAGAGAGTCATTCATGATAGAACTTTATGTATTTGAAATATATCCAACAGTGAGTGACTTTATATCTACAGCAATATTTATTTAGCTCTGCCAGCCACTTATTTCCAACTGTAAGTGTTCTTGTCTATTAAATGGGCTGAATGTCATAAAAGCTGTCACTAATTATGAAAGGAGAATATGGGGCTTAAATTTCAATGAAGTGGACTGGGGACACCTTCCTGCGGCTTCCTCTGCAAGGCCCCGCTAAAGGATGCTACTAGGGTTGCGCATGAGGGGCGGGAGCTGCTGGAGGGCTCCCTTGGCGGAGATTTGACGGTGTCTACGGCTGGGTGGAGGCAGTAGCTGACCACCGGGGCAATATGTGCTTGATGGCCTCAGTCTGCTTCTCTCAACTGTGCAGCCGAATAGCCCATCCTGGGTTATGGGAGCGTCGAGGAAATGTGTCTGCTCGCCGTCCCGCAAATCGGCCAGGTTGAACCATAGGTGTCTCTCCTGGAACACAGCTATGGACATCACCTGACCCAGGGAGTGTGCGGTCACCTTCGTCGCCCGGAGAGCGAGATCGGTGGCGGCACGCAACTCATCTCTGAGTCCTGGGTCAGCCCTGCCCTTGTGTATGTCGCACAGTAACTTGGCCTGGTAGGCCTGAAGAGTTGCCATGGCATGCAAAGAAGCGGCAGCCTGCCCCGCAGCTCTGTAGGTTTTCGCAACCAAGGTTGATGTGACTCTACAGGCTTTGGAGGGGTGCTTTGGGTCACCACGCCAGGTTGAGGCCTCTGCGGAGTTGCATTGCAACAGAGCGTTCAACCGGGGGGACCCCAGTGTACTCTTTGGCCGCGGCCCCATCGAGGTGGAGGAGGACACTGAACAGTCACGGGAAGACAGTGGGGTCTTCCAGGACCGTGCAAGCTCCTCATGCACCTTCGAGAAGAAAGGTATTGGGGCATGGTCGGACGGGTGCCCGCGCATACCGCCCCAAAATATCAATCATCCAGCCTTGAGCGCTCAGGTCAGGGTAGAGGGTTCCACTCCAACCCGAGACTCTCGGCTGCCCGGGAAAGCACGGCAGTCAGTTCTGGGTCCGACTCGGCCAAAACTGAACCTGCTGGATGCGGCAGCACAGCCGAATCATCAGCCTCAGATGACTCTAGTCTCGAATAAGCTGATAGAGTCTCAGAAGGCTTTGTGGAGTGAAGAGTAGGTTGCTCTTGGATCCGAAGCAGAAACATAATAAGAGACTGCCAGCGTACTTCCTTATATACCCACGTGGTGGGGCGCCGTTCAGTTATGCAAATTCCACATGCCCATGGCATTGGCACTGCCATTGGGCGATTTCTAGATCTCGAAGATGATGGGCTTCTAAGCGAAACCCCCATTCGTCAGTCACTGATGTTACCCAGAGTGACTGAACGAAAGGAAGCTTTTAAAGTGCCAGCATTTTTAAAAAAAGAGTGTTTTGATCAGGAGATTCTGTACTCATTCAGAAGATACGTAATAGCGCCCAGCGCGACACCACACGTCACTCCCTGATAACACAAAATGGTCAAAGAGACTGGATGCGGCTGGAGCTGAAGTGATGTGATGACTAACAGACAGCAGACAAATTACATTTTTATCAAGTGAGGTTCGGGAGGATCACTTTCAGATAATTGACAAAGGTAGAGAGCACTCAGCTAATCAACAAGAGATATATACGCAGCCGTCTTAACTCTATTTTATTGACAGTTTATCAGCATTTAGCTCATGTCTCAACGACTAAGCTCCTCTTCCAGCGATGAAGCTGACATCCCCAGGGATCTGCCATTGCAATCTACCGGCCTCAGTGCCACCCATCCGAAGCCAGACTTCACAGCTGAGGCCCAGGCTTCTTCACGCGGCCGCTCGCCCGCTCGAACAAGCTCGCGCTCGCCAAGACGCCGAGGCCAGTCTTCAGCACCACCCGCAAGATCTTCCTCCCCGACCTCCTCTTACCGCTCAGCCGTACTGACGATCCCAGCTATCGGGAAGTGGACTGTATAGTGGGATTGAGGCAATCGCTGGGTAACGTGAACATACAGGCTTCGCAAAAAAATGAACAAAACAGAGTTGTATAATCTTTACGGAGTGTCTATTCACACTAAGTGCAAATAGCATGCCTTGTTGGCAAGTGCTATTCGCACTAGCTCCGCCTAACAATGCTTGGTTGGGCCAAACAAGATTTTAAAAAGTGCTTAGATTTCAACATCTTCTGCTATGCAATCAGTAAAGTGCATGGCTTAAGCATCTTGATTTTGATGTGATTGACTGGGTTCGAATCTGCCATGTGCAGTTTTTTCTTCTCTCTTTTTTTCATCACAAATAACAACAGAAATGCATTTACTTTCAATAAAAATTAAGAAAATGTTCTAAATGTGGAAATTTTTAATAATAATAAAAACCTGTATTGGCTAGGGTTAGGGGTAGGTGTAGGGAGGGCTTTTATTGTCCCATTAAGGTGGCATGCATTTAATAATTGTAATGAATATAATCATTTACACCCAATATTATTATTGCATCCTGGTAATGCACAATAATACTGAGGTGCAAATAGTATGTATCTGTCAAAATAAAGTATAAATTACATGTAATTACAATTTACACATATTGCAAAGAACTGCTACTTTAATATGGTGTTGAATATAACAACTTATATTGAATATATCAACTTAGTATGCTATTTAACTTAGTAAATAGCATCTACAGCAATTTGCACTTAGTGTAAATATCATTTCTCGCTAAGAAAATATGCTATTTTCATTGAGTGTAAATAGAATCTATTTGCTATTTACACTCGGTGTAGCTTCCATGCAGTAAGTCAGTGGGAAGTTTCCACGCAGTAAGTCAGTGGAACATTTCCACACAGCGAGGCAACGGAAAGTTTCCATGCAGTAAGTCAATGGAAAGTTTCCATGCAGTAAGTCAACTGAATTTCCACACAGCAAATCAGCAGATAGTTGTCCATGCAGTAGGATAGTGGATAGTGTTCTCAAGTAAATAAGTTCAAAGCAGCAAGAACACAGCAGAAAGTGGATAGTTTTCCACACAGCAAGAAAACAGACAAGTTTTCTCACAGTAAGAAAGGGTATAGTTTCCCACAGACCCTCCAGATGGATAGTTTCCACAAAGTAAGGAAATGGATATGTTCAACGCAGCAAAAAAAAAGAGGAACGTTTCCATGCAGCAAAGAAGTGGCAAGCCTCACAAATCTCTCAAACAATGTCTCACGTTTTATTTTCCTGTTTTCTCTTTCAGGTGGTCTCCCACTTACAAGGCCCAACACTGCTCCCATAAAACCGTGCGATCCCTCCCGACTGGTTGGTCCCCGTTCGTGAACTAACAGGTCCCGCCCACCGGCACAACAGGTCCTCAAATCCCAGCCTGCCAAGCTCGGCACTCTTTTGGGGGGTAGCCAGGCAGCTCTCCACTCTTTAGCTTTTTGGGGGGTACCGTGGGTTTGGGCCAAAGTCCGAGCTCGATACCCTCCCCCGGACAGCATGGCAAATACACATTTAAATTCACTCTCTTTAAAGTATATGTAAGTGTAAACATGGAAATGACATTTTTATTAAATAAGGTTTGGGAGTATCACTTTCAGATAATTGACACAGGTGGAGAGCACTCAGCTAATCAACAAGAGGTGTATATATACACAGCTGTCGTACCTCCATTTTGTTGACAGTTTATCAGCATCCCTCCACCACACCTTCTCCGCATTTTGGTCCTTTTTTAGCACTAAACCACTTACATACGGGGGGTACTCTGGGTTCGGGCCAAAGTCCGAGCTCGAAGCCCTCCCCCCGGACGGACAGCACGCCAAATACGCATTTAAATTTACTCTCTATAAATTATATGTAAGTGTGAACTCGCAAAACAGTTAGTAGTGACAGCAGCGGCAATCCACCTGCATTAAAGTCTAATCCATATATGCTCTCTCCCCATTGCATTATCATCAACATATACAGCAAATTACACAAAAACTTACACTTACAACTAACAGTAAACAAATATGTACAGTGTATCCTTTGGCCGCAGCCCCAGCGGGGGCAGTGAAGGCGGAGGAGGTCGCTGAATGGGATGGGAGCATATGTTGTTCTAGAATTTGGATATACCTTTCAGCATTGATGGTGCCTTTCCAGATGTGTAAGCTGCCCATGCCACACTCACTCATGCAACCCCATACCATCAGAGATGCAGGCTTCTGAAATGAGCGCTAATAACAAATTTGGTTGTCCTTGTCCTCTTTAGTCCGGATGACATGGTATCCCAGTTTTCCAAAAAGAAAATCAAGTTTGTCTGACCACAGAACAGTTTTCCACTTTGCCACAGTCCATTTTAAATGAGCCTTTGCCCAGAGAAAAAGCCTGTGCTTCTGGATCGTGTTTAGATATGGCTTCTTTTTTGACCTATAGAGTTTTAGCCGGCAACGGGGAATGGCACGGTGGATTGTGTTCACCGACAATGTTTTCTGGAAGTATTCCTGAGCCCATGTTGTGATTTCCATTACAGTAGCATTCGTGTATGTGATGCAGTGCCGTCTAAGGGCCCTGAGATCACAGGCATCCTGTATGGTTTTCCGGCCTTGACCATTACACACAGAGATTGTTCCAGATTCTCTGAATCTTTGGATGATATTATGTACTGTAGATGATAACTTCAAACTCTTTTCTGATATTGCTCCACTATTTTTGGCCGCAGCATTGGGGGAATTGGTGATCCTCTGCCCATCTTGACTTCTACTAGAAAGATTCGGAAGCCAGATGAAGTGCAAAAGTTACCAGTTTATTGAAAGTCCAGCAAGTATATTAGTTAGAGGTTCTTTGGCTTAGGCCCCGTCCTAAGCTCTCGTTGCGAGGGTGCCGGACTATGCATTTCCTGCCTGAAGATGGAGGCTGGGGCGTAGCCGACCCCCTGGAGGTATAGGCGGGGACCATCCTGGTGGTGGTGAGGTTGGAGGTAAGGTCGGCGGCAGCATCTGCAAACTCAGACATGTGTAAGTGACCATCTTTTATACTCTGTGAATTAGGACATAATTGGTTAGGTCTGAATGTGATTGGTGACGTAATATTGAATCTTCCTGGCAGAACTTTGCGCTAGGCTTCCATTTCTGAGAGACACTGCCACTCTGAGAGGCTCTTTTTATACCCAATCATATTGCCAATTGACCTAATAAATTGCAAATTGGTCCTCCAGCTGTTCCTTATATGTACATTTAACTTTTCCGGCCTCTTACTGCTACCTGTCGTAACTTTTTTGGAATGTATAGCTCTCATGAAATCCAAAATGCGCTAATAATTTGCATTACATTTCAAAATGTTTCACTTTCAACATTTGATAAGATATCTATATTCTAATGTGAATTAAATATAAGTTTATGAGATTTGTAAATTATTGCAGTCCTTTTTTTATTCACAATTTGTACAGTGTCCCAACTTTTTTGGAATCAGTTTGAATAGTCTGTATATGCATACTATGATTTTGTTGCACAGAAAACTTGCTTAATTTTTGAAGTGAGGCAATTCATAATAGACTTTTCGCACATTTCCTCCATTTCTGCAGTCATCATTCTCCTTAGTTGCATTCACTCATTCTCCAAAATCATTTTGAATGATGAATTGTCAATACAACTGAATATTTTAAGAGAATATCAGATAAGTTGACTTTATAAATTGATGTTGTTTCCATGTTATTTCCTAAAAAAATTTGTTTGAGGTCACTATTATATTTATTAGTGTTCTCTTTGATTGGAACATTTACATTACTTTAATACCCTTCCCATTAATGCGGTAAGAAATCACAGTTGTTTGTGGTTTCAAAGGAAGAGAGGTAAAAGGTGCTTTCAAAAGGTGACCTTAATTATAATAAACTAGTCTACTTTTCATGTAGAATTAAGATGTATTAAAACTGTATTGTTAACATTTGCATCATAAACACCTTGTGAAATAGATTAGATTATAAATTGATTATTCATTGTCTTTGTTGTGCTAATGCTGACACAAGACAGTAAATAAAATTAGCAAATAAAACCATTAATATAAAGTAATTGCTTAATTTATTCATACCGCTATGCATTCTGAGAATCAGTAGTTATAGCTTCTAAATCAATAGTAAATCTAAAGTAAATAACCAAGTACTCACTATAGTAATTTTTTTAGTTACATGAACTCTTGTGTAAGTGAACTCAATTAACTAAGCATTTGTCAGTACAACAAACTATTACTATTTTACTTTATGCTTTGTATGCTTTTTTTTTTAAGGTTATCTAATTAGATTTTACAGTGAAAAAAATATGCATATATTTAAATTACTGCTAATATGACTGAATTGAGTGTATCCCATCACAGTTCCCATTTTGTATGCACATCTCTGCCTTTTTAAAACATCTAAAAAAATAAATGCCAGTTTTATACAAATTACATCCATACAGTGTACCGAAATTGCAATGCCTTTTCCATTTTCTAACATCCTCTTTTTATTATTACTTTATTTTCCACTCAAAAACCTTGGGTTACAACAGCAATTATCCTCATCCCCATTTTGCATTATGAATTGCTGAGGCCTCCAACCATGAAGGAGGAGAATAATGGCCAGTGTCAGTGGGTTCAGCTGGGACCAGGCCATCTGGATGGCAGTCAGGGCCTGGAATGCTAAACTCTGTCCAGATTTGTAAGCTTCTCCGATGGAAGGGTCATAGAAGCCACTGGTTCACATCCAGACATGTCATGTGGATGGGTCTCTATCAGTCTGGGCAGTGGCCCACAGATAATGTATGATGGATGTTCCAATTTGACAAGGCCAGAACACACACTCCAGCAACAGCCTCCATAAATATGGATCTAATAGCCTTGTCTTGTTTTATTGTGTTATATTTTTTTTTAAATGTGTTTCTACATTATCTAATGAAAAACAAAGACCTCAACACAATTTTAATAAAAAAAATATACATGCGATTTAGAATGGATGAAATCAGTTGGTGTATTCCACCTACTGGTTCATGGTTCAGAATAATTTTCTTAAAAGTGACAATTGGACGATAAACAAAGTGTTACCTAAATTCTCTGACTGGATTGCACAGTGTAGTGAAGCACTTTGTGTGTGTGTATACATAAACGTCGATCAGGCATAACATTATGAAGGTAAAGTGATTGTCACATGGTGAATAACACTGATCTCTTCATCACGGCACCTGTTAGTGGGTAGGATATATTACGCAGCAAGTGAACATTTTGCCCTCTAAGTTGATGTGTTAGAAGCAGGAAAAATGGGAAAGCATAAGAATTTGAAGGAGTTTGACAAGGGCCAAATTGTGATGGCTAGACGACTGGGTTAGAGCATCTCCAAAACTGATGCTCTTGGGTTTGATGACGTGGATGATTACGTTACTGTTGATCATCTCTCCATCATCGTCTAAAGCCCGCCCTGACAATTTCATTGGTCCGAACAGTTTCTGTTCGGGCATAATAACTCCTCTATGGATCGAGTCCAGACCGAATTGGCCCGAGCAAAAAATTTTGTGGCCGGGGCTAAATTCGGCTGGCATCCAGGCTATCATTTTGATCTTTTATTAAAAAAATTCCCAAAAACCTAACCTTTCATTGAAGTTAAATAATTGAAAATGGGGGGTAAATCACAATATGAAATAAATGCTTTTCTCCAAAACATGTTGGCCACAATTGTTGGCACCGTTTTATTAAATACTTTTTGCAACCTCCTTTTGCCAAGATAACAGCTCTGAGTCATCTTCTATAATGCCTGATGAGTTTGGAGAAACCTGACAAGAGATCAGAGACCATTCCTCCATACTGAATCTCTCCAGATCCTTCAGATTCCCAGCTCCATGTTGGTGCTTCTTCTCTTCAGTTCAGCCTCTCATTCTCTATAGGGTTCAGGTCAGGGGACTGGGATGGCCATGACAGAAGCTTAATTTTGTGTTCAGTGACACATTTGTGTGTTGATTTTGATGTTTGTTTTGGATCTTTGTCCTGATAGAAGAGCCAACCACGGCCCATTATAAGATTTCTAGCAGAGGCCGTCAGCTTTTGATTTTTTATCTGTTGGTATTTGCTAGAATCCATGATATGATGTGTCTGAACAAGATGTCCAGGACCTCCAGCAAAAAAATAGGCCCTCAACGTTAAAGATCCAGCTGTATTTTTAGCCGTGGGCATGGGGTACTTTTTATCCCTGTTTGCACCAAACCCTTCTGGTGGATTTGCTGCCAGAAAGCTCTTTTTATAGTTTCATCTGACCACAGAACGAGGTCCCGTCTGAATTTCCAGTCGTGTCTGACCACTGAATATGCTGGAGTTTGTTAGTGGATGAGCGAGGAGGATTTTTCTTGAATCCCTCCCAAACAACATATGGTGATATAGGGGTTTGTTTGATTTTTTTTTTAGGCGTTCTGACCCCAAGACTAATCTCTGTGATTCTCCAGCTGTGATCCTTGGAGAGACTTTGTCCACTCAAACTCTCCTCCTCACTGTGCATTAGGACAATAAAGACACACATCCTCTTTCAGTCAGATTCATAACAACTTTAGATGATTGGATCTCCTTAATTATTTCCCTGATGGTGGAAATGGGGGTTTTCAATGATTTAGCTATTTTCCTCCAGCCACTTTCTATTTTGTGAAGCTCAACAACCTTTTGCTGCACATCAGAACTATATTCTGTGGTTTTACTCATTGTGCTGAATGATTAAGGGAATTTGGCCTTTGGGCTTCCTTATATTTATACTTCTGTGAAACAAGACGTCATTGCTGGACAATTTCATGGTCATAGTCACCCTGGTGTGCTAAAAAATGTAAATATTAATGGGAATATACTTCAGAGATATTTTACTCATAACATTTTTAAGGGATGCCAACAATTGTGGCCAACGTGTTTTGGAGAAAAGCATTTATTACATAATGTGATTTACCCCCCATTTTCAATCCTTTAACTTCAATGAAATGTTAGATTTTTGTGAATTTTTAAAATAAAAGATCAAAAGGATAAACAATGCAGATTTATTTCTTACAGCCATATTTGATCATATTTATCACGGGTGCCAACAATTTTGATTACTGTATATATATATATATATATATATATATATATATATATATATATATATATATATATATATATATATATATATATATGTACTATGCAAAAGTCTTAGTCATGTTAGTATTTTTACCAAAGAACTGCGTCAACAACTCTCACCAAAAAACTGCGACGCTTGAAGAAAACTTCCTGCAAAGCTATACAGTACTGTGAAAGGTTTTAGGCACTTGTTTAAAAATGCTCTAAAGTGAGGATGCTTTAAAAAACGTATTCATATATAGATTTTATATAGATGTTACCTACGAAAAATGTTATTACCCATTTTGTTACCATATATGAAATTGATACATACCGTCTGGTCAGCCCTTTCCAAATCAGTTTTTTATTTATTTCATAGCTTGTCTTTATCAAAAGTTATGGTTATCGGAAATTGGCTGATCGATTTGATTTTCAGGAATGGAATTTTGAAAAAAAATATTTGTCACCGCCCTTTTTTCGCATAGACATGAAAATGCACTATCCAAACTTAAATGGTTGTAATTCAAGAACACCTTGAAATATAGACCCAAGGTTGGTCTTGTTTTAAAGAAAACACTTGGAAGATTGTGAAATAAATTATGAAAGTGAAATAGAAATAATCATAATAATATTAAAAGTTTTGTTCCAAATTTTAGGTTATCTCAACAAAAAAAAAATTGTTTGTAACATTTTGCTTGGGCACAGAACCAAACATTTCCACTAGATGAAATCCAAGCTCTATTACTGACCATATAAGGGCACATCCGTTCCCATAGTTTGAGTGATCTGAACCATCTAATTCCATAATTTTCATACATTTTATGAAGTAGATTTCTTATTTAGAAGTAGTATGGGCAGTTTGGCAGAATTTGATTTGAACTCAACATTTAATAAGCTCTCCTCCACATCACAAATTGCAAATGACTTGTTTTCTTTAAATTTAAAAAAAATAATAAGACCCTTTCTTTCTCAAAAACAGATTTTTGAACTCTTGGCATGAAAACAAATTGTTTTTCGTTCATGATTTTTTTGTGTTCATTGCTATTTCGAGGTGTGAACACGCCGAATGAGTATGAAAATATTCTTGTAGCATCTGAATAAATTACTGCTCCTCTGTACTTTATTTTGAAAGCCAGTCACCAAATTTGAAAACAGGAATTTTTATGCTGCATCACTACACAAGGATACTTGATAGCGTTACTCTGAAGAGGACAACTTAGTAAGTAGTGGAGTGAGTTTTTTATTGCTTATTATTGTCCTAGTCCTGTTTTCCTAACTTTTGATCACCCTTTTCATGTTTATATTGCACGACTAGTGTACCTTGTAGATTACATTTAGAATAGCAAGCACAGCGCACCTTGCAGCATACCTAAGTTGACTCCTCCTCTTCAGTGACTTCTCCATCATCCTATCCTTCATCTCTGGATGTAAAATAGCCCACTATAACATCGTTTAGAGCACTGACATCAGCAGGATTGCTCAGGATACACCTTAATGGAAAACTCCGGAGTGGCGTCCAGGAGATAGGGAGCGGACCCAGGAAAGTCTAGAGCGGAATCCAGGAGACAGTGAGCGGGCACAGGAGAGTCTGGAGCTGAATCCAGGAAACACGGAGCGGGCACAGGAGAGTCTGGAGCACGGAGCAATGGCACTGCAGAATTGCTCCACATGTCTATAAGCCAGTGCTCCTGTGGCTCTGGTGGGGTCGGCGGCCATCTCGGCCAGAGGGCTTCGCAGTGGCCCTCCTCTTCAACTGTTTGGCCCTTGGGGTTGGCAGGATCCCACAGAAAGGCCCACTGGAGGGATAGGTGGAGGAAAGTGGCTGTGGGTGAACTGGCCAGGCCACTTGATTTTCTGAGGGGACTGGACGAGGACGACCTCAGGTTCTTCTACAATCTCGAAATGAGAACCATTTAGGAACAAAATCAGATTGATTGTCTCGACTAGGGAAAAGAAACAGGCAGGTTCCAGGAAACAAATAGTGTCCTTGTCCAGGCCCAAAATGCTTTAAGCGATGCATCTGGCCAGTTCACCAGATAAGCAAGCTCAGTAAATTCCTCCACATACCACTCCAGTGGGCGACCGTTCTGCCGAAGTCCCCATAAGCGATCCTCCGCCGAAGAGACTTTTGCTGGGGAGAGCTCTGTGTCCAAGCACATTAATAGAGAGGCAAAGGGAAGGAAAAGATGTGATAGAAAAAAGTGTACAAGCAATAGGGATAACCGCACCCTGGAGAGGATTGTGAAACAAAACCCATTCAAAAATATGGGGGAGATTCACAAAGAGTGGACTGCAGCTGGAGTTAGTGCTTCAAGAACCACTATGCACAGACATATGCAAGACATGGGTTTCATTTGTCACATTCCTTGTATCAAGCCACTCTTGAACAACAGACAGGGTCAGAAGCGTCTCGCCTGGCCTAAAGAAAAAAAGGACTGGACTGCTGCTGAGTGGTCCAGAGTTAAGTTCTCTGATGAAAGTAAATTTTGCATTTCCTTTGGAAATCAGGGTCCCAGAGTCTGGAGGAAGAAAGGAGAGGCAAACAATCCACGTTGCTTGAGGTCCAGTGTAAAGTTTCCACAGTCTGTGATGGTTTGGGGTGCCATGTCATCTGCTGGTGTTGGTCCACTGTGTTGTCTTAGGTTCAAGGTCAACACAGCCGTATACCAGGATGTTTTAGAGCACTTCATGCTTCCTGCTGCTGACCAACTTTATTGAGATGCAGATTTCATTTTCCAACAGGACTTGGCACCTGCACACAGTGCTAAAGCAACCAGTACCCGGTTTAAGGACCATGGTATGCCTTTTCTTAATTGGCCAGCAAACTCAGAAAATATCTGGGGTATTGTGAAGAGGAAGATGCGATATAACAGACCCAGCAATGCAGAAGAGCTGAAGGCCACTATCAGAGCAACCTGGGCTCTCATAACACCCGAGCAGTGCCACAGACTGATCAACTCCATGCATTGCTGCAGTAATCCAGGCAAAAGGAGCCTCATCTAAGTAATGATTGCTGTACATACTCACAATATTATTGTGTTTTTAATGTAATATTTTGTTTTATTTGTCACTTGAATGGATACCAGTAAAACATATAAAACTTTATTGAAATTCAATAATATATGCACACTGTTTTTATAACAGTCACAGTCACTGTTTTTAGCACAGTTTAGAGCAAAAGAGTCAAAGAATGAACAGCTTTGCAAACATGATTTGTGGTTTGTTTTGGGGAGTATCTTTAGCTTAAAATGCTGCTGTGATCTAAAAGTGCCTGCCAATAAATAGTGCAGGAAAGGCTGTCGTCTGGCAGGACTGATGGGATAATCTGTGTCAGTCAAATACAAGTGTCTGATGTATCTGACATATATAATCCATTCAAAATCCTGTAAGAATACTTTATTTATTCATTTGTTTGTGAATGAATGGATGAATTAACAAATGAACTGGAAAGCAGCTCAAAGATATTCAGAGGAAGTAATTGATTCCTTATTTTAATAGATCGACCATCACAGCATGTGTTACATTATGCCAGTTGCCTCATGCCACCCCCAACCTTTCAGCAAGGTGACCACTTAATGACAGGAAGGCAAGAGAGCAGTCACATGATAATGATGTCATATCCCAAGATCACGGAGGTGAGTGATGAGTATGTTGTCTTCTCACTTACTATAAACTGTCACCATCGATTCAGATAATGGTTAACCTCCCTGCTGTCTTTGAAATGATATCAATGATACTCATTTTCCCTGAGACAACTCTGTCCTCACATCAAGGTTAGCACTGCCGGACACTGCAGAGGCCATTGAGACTCTTTAGAATCTTCTTCAGAGCACTTGCAGTCATACATTTACAATCATACACATTTATATGCACACCCATAGGAAAGAAAAATCCAAAGTGAGATCTCTTTAGCATCTCAAATGTTTCTCTTAGACAAAAATGAGGTTGGTTTAAGATCAAATGATCAAAATTTTGCTTAAGTCTCCTGGTTCTCACGGTTGTCTCCTGAGACAAAAACTCTAACAATCTCACAATGGTCTCCTTAAAGTTTTAGAATAGATCTCAACAACATCACACACTGTGCTCAGATGTGTCTCATTGGCTAGAGAGACTGGATTGCTCATATTTTTCTCCTCTAAAGATTCAGAAGAAATCTCAACAGTATCACACGCTGTGTTCAGACTTTTCTTCTCAGCTAGAGAGACAGGATTGCTCATATTTGTCTCCTCCAAAGATTCATAAGAGATCTCAACATTATCACACACTGTGCTCAGACTTTTCTCCTTACCTAGAGACTCTGGATCTCTCACATTTGTTTCCTCTAAAGATTCAGGAGAGATCTCAACAGTATCACACGCTGTGCTCAGACTTTTCTCCTCTAAAGCTTCATAAAAGATCTCAGTAACTTCACAATTTGTGCTCAGAATACAGAATACCTAAGTTAAAGACTCTGGTGCTCTCACATTTGTCAAACAAATTATTTGCCCTATGCACATAAACTGTACAGCTTTCTTATTGTATCAACAATTAAGAGTAACCTTATTTACTGAGGTCTCTTCTAAAACTGTAGAGGAGATAAATGTGAGAGGTTCAGAGTCTTTAGTTTAGGAGAAAATCTGAGCACAGTGTGTGATGATGTTGAGATCTCTTATGAAACTTCTGAGAAGACAGGTGTGAGAGCTCCAGTGTTTCTCACTAAGGAGAAAAGTCTGAGCACAGTGTGTGATGATGTTGAGATCTCTTATGAAACTTCTGAGAAGACAGGTGTGAGAGCTCCAGTGTTTCTCACTAAGGAGAAAAGTCTGAGCACAGTGTGTGATGTTATTGAGATCTCTTCTAAAACGTTAAAGGAGACAAATGTGAGAATGTTAAGAGTTTTTGTCTCAGGAGATGAGTGTGAGAAACAGGAGACTCAAGAAAAAGTCTCCTTTAAATGTTAATGTAACCTCATTTATGTATCTAAATTTAAATGACTAACCCTTGATATTCTGAAACACATCATGATATTTGAATGATAGTTTGACAATTATCACTAATAGAAGTATTCACAATATTAGTAAAATTTTTAAATTTAACCTGTTTCTCCTCAAATAAAATTAAAGACATCTGGGGTTGGTTGAAAAACATCTTAGACTTGCATTAAAAGTAAGTCAAAGTTACGGTGAAAAACCCCAATGCCATAAAAAAGAAAGATAAAAAACCCTCTTTTTTTTCTTTTATAATGGAGTTTTGAAAGAGATTACGGCAAGACAATAAAGAGATCTCTATCATTCTTGTTTCTCATTTTGCACTCCTTTCTCTCAGATAATTCTTATGTCTCAGTCGTGTCTACTTTTATTTCTCCTATGGAATTTGAGGAGAAACATCTGAGACACTGTTGAATCTACAGTGAGAGATTAATGAGAATCACAAGTAAGTCTCATGAGCTTAGAAAGAGCCACCTCTGAGCAATAAAATATTCAAATAATGGAGTCTTGAAAGAGATTGCAGCAAGACAATATAGAGATGTTGTATGTTTCTTCCACCACATTCTCAGTTTCAACTCATTTTTCTCTCAGACTCATGTCTCAGTTGCGTCTACTCTTATTTATCCTAAGGAATTTTAGGAGAAACATCTGAAACTCTGTTGATACTGAAATATGAGAATCAAAACTAAGTCTCATGAGCTTCGGAAAAGCAACCACTGAGCAATTATTTTTTTCTTATGGGCACACACAGAGAAAACATTCATGTGACGTGACTTGATTAAAGCTCGGTTTCTTTTTGGAGAAAATCATGTCTACATTGTGTTTATAGGTCTTGTTGCTTCCATCCCATATTTTTCAATAAATCCAATCACTGTGCACATACACCCCTATCACTGCCTGGGCTGTTCCAAAAAGCATTGCAAGACCGAGTTGATCGTAGAGACCATTGGTGTCAATTGTGTTATGCTCAACTTAGGCATACAATGCTTTTGAGAAACACAGCTCTGGAAAACAAAGGGGTTATTTTCATACCTGCAGAAGCTAATGAATAATTTGTAGCTCCACACAGTGCAAAATGTGTATGCAAAAAATGTGCTTCAGTAACGTGTAAGCAACACAAATAAAAGAGAAAAAGGATTGCATGCATTGCATCAGTCTTGTTTCACTCCGTATTTCCTAAATGATGCATTACAAAGCTACATTTTAAAGTACTGACGAGTATGTCAACATGGATGACTACATGTTGCAAATCTGACATTTGAACATACTGTCATACGCTGATGAAATATGAATTGTACAGATTGGATATCTTCTGTTTATCATTATGTTACATCTTATAGCATATGGTTAGATTTTAATATGCAATTCTGTCATGGAGAGAGTACAGAGAGCTTGTGTCCACAAAACAGGATGAGTTTCTGTATTCAGACATGTAGCAAATGCTCTGCCAGATCAGAGACAAAAAATATCCACCATTCAGTGATGTGCCTCCTTAACTGTTTTACATTTGACTAGTATCAAAACAGTTAAAAACTAAAAACTAGGGTTATCAATTGATTTTTTGTTTAAATCAATTTAATTACCTGATATGCCAACTAATTTAGGCAGAGGAACAGAAAACCTAATAAAGAAAATTCAAATATACTACATTATTATAGCAGAGGGTAAAGAATTGGGTAAAAATGTGGCTTTAGAACAGAGGTTTTTAACAAACTCCCAAGAGGGCCTCAGGGTGACTCACATTATTTAAATGAGGTCAAAACAAACATAAAAATAAGCTGAAACAACTAAAAACCAAGATAAATCTTATTTTAATTCACTTCCTCAGTTTTTTTTTTCTCCTTTGAAGAACTCGGGTTACAAATGTAACGTCCCAACTCCTAGGACGATTATGGGGAATGCCTCCAAGTGTGACTGGTATCTAAAGCATGTGTCTAAACTAGCGATGCATGGTATACAGTCCCTGACAAAAGTCGTGTCGCTTATCTATTTTGTAGAAACACCTGCTATTAACCTGACTTTTAATTCATCAATTGGTGTTAGAAATAGCTCATATGAAAAGCTAAAACCCTCCCAAATGACGTTTAATGCACTGAAATAAATTAGTTTCACTGAAAAAAGATTTATAATTTAATCAAGACAGAAAGGTCAAATTTTGGCAAGACAAAAGTTTTGTCGCCTATACAGAAATTGAACAAATTTACTTCAAATACAAAAATATGTTAGCAAATTAAGTAGTGGTGCTGTGAGATCCAAATGTAATATCTTGAATTACTACCATGAGCTTGAAGGACTGCATCCATGCGGTTTGGCAAGGACTCATACAATTTATTGATGAAGTCATCAGGAATAGCAAAGAAAGCAGTCTTGCATGCCTCCCAGAGTTAATCAATATTCTTTGGTTTCGTCTTCAATGCTTCCTCTTTCATCCTACCCCACATATGCTCAATGATGTTCATGTCTGGTGACTGGGCTGGCCAATCCTGGAGCATCTTGATCCTCTTTGCCTTGAGGAACTTTGATGTGGAGATGGAAGAATGCGATGGAGCACCATCCTGCTGCAGAATTTGGCCTCTTTTATGGTTGGGAATATAAGAGGTAGCTAAGATGTCTTGGTATTTTAGACTATTGATGTTTCCTTCCACCCTGCAGATCTCTCGCACACCCCCATACTGGATGTAACCCCAGAACGTAATCTTTCCCCCACCAAACTTCACTGTTTTCTGGGTGAGTAGGTCTCCTGCAATATTTGCGGCGACTGTGGTGTAATTCAACAAAAGATTCATCTGAAAAATCCTTCTGCCACTTTTCCAGCGTCCATCCTTTTAGCAGGCTGTGGGCTTTGGCAAATGCCATACGGTTTTTCAATTGTCTTTTGTTTAGTGCTGGCTTCTGGGCACTGATTCGAACATGGAGGCCATTTCGAGACAGAATCCAACAAACTGTTCTGGTTGACACAGGGACCTTCAGGTGACCAGGTCTCGTGGTCGAGAACGGTCCTCTCGAGCAGTTGTCTTACAGACCTGGGTTTGTCATAAACGTCTCCAGTCTCTTCAAATCTTTTTTTTATCCTCTGTACTTGACGCTGAGACACATTGAAGGTGTCTGCCATATCAACAGTGGATCTGGTCTTCAGCCTCTTGATAATCAAATCTTTAGTCTCAGGGTGAATCTAGGTTGTGACCAAGATATCCACTGATGCTTTGTCGTCATTGCAAATTTTCTCATCCTGGCCAGTCAGTTCTTCTTAAAGGGTTAGTTCACCCAAAATTTTAATCCTGTCATCAATTACTCACCCGCATGTCGTTCGACATCTGTAAGACCTTTGTTTATCTTCAGAACACAAATTAAGGTATTTTAGTTGAAATCCGATGGCTCAAAGGCCTCCATTGACACCAATGTCATTTCCTCTCTCAAGACCCATAAAAGGCACTAAAGACGTCTTTACAAAGTCCATCTTGCTACAGTGGTTCTACAATAATTTTATGAAGTGACGAGACAAGTTTTTGTACGAAAAAAAAAAACAAAAAAACGAAATAACGACTTATAGAGATGGCCGATTTCAAAACACTGATTCATAGCGCTCCGAAGCTTCAGGAAGCAGTGTTTTGAAATCGGCCATCTCTTTAGTTGTTATTTAGTTGTTGTTGTTTTTTTGTGTGTACAAAAACAATTCTCGTCGCTTCATAAAATGATTGTAGACCCACTGTATAGTCAGATGGACTTTGTAACGACGTCTTTAATACCTTTTATGGGTCTTGAGAGAGGAAATGACATTAATGCCAATGGAGGCCTTTCTGAGCCATCGGATTTCAACAAAAATATCTTAATTTGTGTTCTGAAGACGAATAAAGGTCTTACGGGTTTCGAACGACATGAGGGTAATTAATGACAGAATTTTAATTTTTCGGTTAACTAAACCTTTAAGCATTACCAGCTGAAACACTGGCAAGTAGCAAGAACGCTCCACTGTATCTACTTTGACTATGTGTGTAGTTTCAAAACTAAAGGTGCATTAAAGACTCATCTTGCAAGAACTCCCAAGAAATGTTTCAGATGTAAAAAAAGAAAAAGAAAAAGTTTTATAATCTTGGCTTGGCCAAGATCATGTTTAGAAGGCATATAAGGTTCATGGATTGTTGTAATGCCAAATAATAGCCTATTTAGTTGTTTGTTTAATGTTGTTTTTGAATACTTTTGATAAAATAGTTGATATCCATTTTTCACTAGTCAACTTGTTGTTTTTTTAAGTTCATAATTTTTAATGTGTATGTAATGCAATATGTTTATAACTAGACAATTGATGGTAGCCATTGACTTTTTTTTCAACTACTTTTTTTACCTGCTGTGGATGTTAATAACTACCGTCAACTGTCTGGTCTTGATACAATCTTTAAAGTTAAAAAAAGAAACAGAGAGTAGAATATAAAGAGTTTTAATAGGCCTAAAAGTTGCGATTTTTGGTCATTTTTTATTATTATAAAGAAAATTGAAATGAATTTTGTTGTTGTAATGAAAATGTATTTGTATGACAAATGTAATAAATGCAGATGATACAATATTTTCATTTGTTTTTGTTACCCTCACTATAACATTTTGTAACTAGTTCCACAGCAATTTCTAGTAATGATTAAAAGCAATTTAAAAATGATGAAACCCCTAATTAAACTGTTTTAGTTGAATGAATTATAAAACAGATTGAGTAAACACATATTTTAAAGTTGAAGTCAAGTTTGAGTCAACTAATGTTTTAATTCAATTAACTTAAAAAAATAATTGAGCAAACATACATTTTAAAGTTGAAGTCAAGTTTGAGCCAATTAAAATTGACTGAACGTAAAAAATCTGTGGAACTAGTTACTAAATAATAATTAGTTGAAAGCACATGAAATTTTTTACAGTGTAGGCATGTTTGCAGAGGTCTAGTTGCAGTTGATGTGAAGGTCTAGTGTACTGGGGTTCTTTTTATACACACCTGAGATCTAATTGATCCATTATTAGTCACAGGTGAAGCTCATATGACAAAGCATCAACACTTATGTCTTTGCAAAAATTGACTCAATGGGCTTTACCAAGCTGTGAATATTAGAATATTTTTTGACAGTTTAATTTTGCACTGAAACATTATTAAAAAAGCTGTTGGGATTAAAGTGAGCCATTTCTTGTAAAAAAATTTTGATAAGAAATATATTTCAGCGGCACTTCAGTTCAATTTGTACACAAGCAACAAGACTTTTGTCAGGGAGTGTAGATGAACCTGTATGCACAGCTGATTAATGAGAGCTCTGTAATCTGGGTCTGTATAAAAGCTGTACAGCAAAGATGAGAATGATTAAAGGCAGTAAAGAAAGCATGTGCAGAAAGCCCATATATGGAGATGGTTTCGGTGTGTAGAAATACAAAAGAATCCACGCAATTATTAGTGAATGAGACTCATTGACTCCACAGAGCTATAGGTCCAGAGTCACAGTTCTCCATCCTAATGGATTGTCACCAGCGGCTGTCGTGACCAGGGGTTAAAGTGAAATTTACTAAATTAATAAAAATAGATCCAGCAGTCGCAGCACTATTGCAGTGATAACGAGCGTCAGGCGGTTGCTTTATCCATTTGAATTCGATACAAGCACAGCATCATGTGCAAAATAAAGGCTCTGTTGCGAAACAGCTGAACCAGACCTCTAGCTCTGACCTTGTGAAGGGAAGTGTTGAGGTAAATCTGCCTAACCGACTGTAATCATGGCCGGAGACAGCTATGAGGTTGCCGAGGTCCAGTCTTTTTTTAGTATTTTTTTAGAGGTGTATAATAGGAATGGTATGTAGAAATAACAAGTGACTGTCAAGTTTTGTACACTCAGTAAAATAATTATTTACTTTAGATGTACTTGTCTTAGTATAGACTACTCAGAATTACAATTTTATCAACTAAATAATTTCAAGTAAAATACACTTTGTGAGTATTCCTAACTCATTAATGCAAGTTGTGCTAAGGTGTTGATTTTTGCATACAACTTGGAATTACCAAGTTTACTTTCCCACTAAGCAAAGTTATGTCCAAAAGACATATTTTCAACATCTTTGTCCCTAGAGGCGAACATTGAAGAGACATCCACTAATGTTAGTAATAGCATTACATTGATCAATTTATCCTTAAGATTGACCAAAAAAAAAAAAAAAAAATTGTGCACCAAACGTTTTGAGCAAATATTTCACAAAGTCACACACAGACATCAACATTTGGCCTATGATTCACAACAATGGTGACGTTTCATGCTGCAATGCATGATGGGTGGCTTCATAGTACAAAACTCATGCTTGATTCCCAAGCTTTTTTTATTTGATTGTCACCGTTGTTGTGAATCATAGGCCAAATCTTGATGTCGGTGTGTAACTTTGTGAAATATTTGCTCAAAATGTTGGGTCCACATACTTTTCTTTTTTGACATCCTTCAAGATACTATTGGTGTCAATACCACAGTATCATAAGCTTATTGTGGCTATAAACAAAGTACTAGTGTACCAGACAAGAAAACAAAACTTAAAGCACAACATCAGATGCTCTCTTTGAGATGATTTAGTTGTCATCAACGAGGAGCTGACAACACAATGTCACTTTAGCTTTGCTTGCTCAGCCACAACTATTGTGTTTCACAGACACAGTTAAAGCAGCCAAAGAAAAGCTAACACAACTTCAGGGACCAAGAGCCCAACTAAAGCAAACGCCTCCCACCACAATGGTTCAAATGAACCATAAATCATCAACATCTAAACCTCTGTTAACTCTCAGTAAGACCTTCTGTAGACATCTGACAGAAATTGTCAAAGTGTCTCTTATATCTGTGATTAAGGGCAGCACCAGTGTATGAGTGGGAAACACTGGCTCCTCACAGCAAGAGGATCCTGGATTGAGTCCTGAACCAGAGAGTCTTTCTTTCAGGTCTGGTTTCCTTCAAGATCCAAAGATGTGTGAATTACAGATGCTAAGTTGTCTAATGTGTCTAAAGGTGTGAGCTAAGTTTCTTTTATTTTCATGATTTTGGACAAACACACACTGTCTGTGAGTTGATTTGCAATTACAAAAGGAAAACATGTCCACAATGAGCACATTTGAACTAGTGTTTAACCTTGAGGTTCCATGAACATCTATATTGGACGTGCAGATCACGTAGTAACGTCATTGCATCTTTTGTTGCTACTTGCTTGTTTCAAGTAAGCGGCACTCAAACAATAGAGTAAACTGTTATTTTCACCCTGCAATTGACTCTAACTCAACAAGACCAAGTAAGAAGTACACTGTAAAAAAAAATCTGTAAAAATACAGTACAATGTACCGTACTAATTTGAAAGAATTTTCCGTATTTGTGTTTTACAGGTCTTTATCCGTATTTTGAATTACTCATTGCATTGTGGGAACAAGAACTGATCGGCGCGGAAAAAAATGAGACGCAAGCGCCATTACACATGCAGATGATTTTGGCCAAAGTTTCTTTTTAAAGCAGGATTTCCGATTTGTGGAAGCAGTTCTAACACTTATATGGTAATAAGTGAGAGTTATATTTTGTTATATGTCAAATACGCCGTTTATGTGACGTTATTTATTTGTCATCTGGCTTGTTTGGCAAACGAATGCGAGAGCCGAGCTTTCCTGAATGTATGCGTGTTATAGTGTCGTCATTTGTAAATGTTTATTAACTTATGTGTCTGTGACGCGTTTTTCCGTGCTGAGTGTAAGTTATCATTTCAAGCATCCAGGTGCAGTAACGTTAAACAGCTGCCATAGCATTGGGGCTGTATTGTGTTTGGAGAAGTTTAATGCTTTCGTCAAAAGCTACCAGAGGAATTGTCAAAATAAGGAAAGGCCATTTTCAGACTTGTTTAATTTGAAAGGAATGGATGCAACGTGAAGTGAAGATCTGCGGTGCAATGGATTTCTAGTATTGCGAAGAAAAACACCATCACCTTTTCTGTTAGATGAGGTATGTTTAGACTTTTTATTGTCTTAATTTATACATAGACATGTATAAGATACTTCTGCCTGTAGTCATTCTTTACCAGATCCCTCACTAGTTTAATTCGTAGTGTTTCTGTTGTTTTCTTTTCTGTTGACAGGTCTTAACGGTTTGTTGTACTGTGCTTCCCCTGCATTCTCATTATGGGTTTGTATTTTGTTTGTTTTATTAATCATTATCATGTCAAATGTCGGCAAAAACACATTTACATTTAAATTCTGAGAAAACATGTTGATAGAAAAAGATGATTGCTAAATAACCCTTCAAAAATGTTTATGCTTAATGTTAAATGAACAGTAGAAAAACAATTTGTGTAGGGAAGATTTAAACCTCTATGTTTGGAGTGGTTTTCTGAAGTGATCATGAAATGTTTTTCATTTTGTAATTAGTGACAATTTCCTCCCCCATTGTGGCAGTGAGCTACAAAATACCTGAAGAAGATGGCACTTATCCTGGAGTTAAGCAAAAAGGTAAGCACATTTTTTTAAATGAAATTGTGTATAGATCATTTTGTTGTGTTGTTGTTTATTTAGATAAAAATAATGAAACCACATGTATGTGTTTGAAGTGAAAAGCTAACATCATGCAAATGGAGTCCATTGAAAACACAAAGTTATGTACAATGTTTGAATTGGAAAGTATTAGAGATCAATTGATAATTTAATGAACTTAAAATACTGCGAGATGGATATGGTTTTCCACCACAGCTTGGTCTGCATTTTACTCTGTACTTCAGTTTCATTCATTTAATTTATTGTGTAACTAAACACAACATATGTTTCTTAAAATAACTTCCCTGTGCAGAAATCCTGAATGAGGGTCGACAAGGCTGTGATGCAGGAAACCAAACGGCTACACATTCCTCCAAGACTGCTGAAGTTCCTGTATGTATAACAGCTTTGAAAATCCATGTAAAATTTTAGCTTTTGTCAAATAGCATCATTGAACTTTAAAGGGATAGTTCACCCAAAATTATAACATAATTTTCTCACCCTCAAGCCATCCTAGGTGACATTCTTCTCTCATTGTAATGGCAGTGAACGGCAGCCTAAAATTTGAAGACCAGATGTCCATCCATTCATTATAAAAGTGCTCCACGGTGCTCTGGGGGGTTAGGCCTTGTGTATTGATGGGTTTGTGTAAGAAAAATATCCATATTTAACATGTTATAAAGTAAAATATTCAAATAAAATATATTTGTATAGCGCTTTTCACAATACACATTGTTTCAAAGCAGCTTTACAGAAAGTGCATTTCATAAATGTACATTGAAAAATGTTAGAAAAAGTTAATCAATCATGTATTAATTTAGGCCATAACAGCGCTGGCGTTGAGTCGTCTCTTCACAGGCGTCGAGTCGTCTCATCACAGGTGTTGGGGCATCTGAAGTCTCCATGAGAGGCTGGATACAAACTGGAGCTGACCAACTATTTACCTCGGGACTAGTGTCCCGAGATAATAACAGAAAAGCAGATGGGAAATAATTAGCATAGCTGCTGTTCAGAATATTAATGCTTTTGATCCGATTTAACTGTAGTATAAAAGGTAATTATAATGTGAATGCTTGGCTAAAGAGATGCGTCTTTAATCTAGTTTTAAACTGGGACAGCGAGTCTGAACCTCGAACAATATCAGGAAGGCTATTCCAGAGTTTAGGAGCTAAATGTGAAAATGCCCTCCCTCCTTTAGTGGACTTAGATATCCTAGGAACGACCAGAAGCCTCGAGTTTAGTGATCTTAAAGAGCGCGATGGATTGTAGGGCGATAGAAGATCCGTTAAATCTGGAGCTAAACCATTTAAGGCTTTATAGGTCAGTAGCATTACTTTGTAATTGATACGGAACTTAATAGGTAACCAGTGTAGAGATGATAAAATTGGTGTTATATGATCATATTTTCTTGACCTAGTAAGAACTCTAGCAGCTGCGTTTTGGACTAACTGTAGCTTGTTTATTGAGGATGCAGGACAACCAGCTAATAAAGCATTACAGTAATCTAGTCTCGAGGTCATGAATGCATGAACTAACTTTTCTGCATCAGAAATAGATAGCATGTTACGTAGCTTAGCAATGTTTCTAAGGTGGTAAAATGCCATTTTTGTAACATATGAAATATGATTTTCGAAAGACAAGTTGCGGTCTAATATAACACCCAGGTCTTTTACTGTAGTGGATAAAGTGACAGGACGTCCTTCCAAGTTAAAGTTGTATTGTGAGAGGTTTTGTGGGCAGTTTTTTTGGACCAATATATCTTGTCAATATATCAATATATACCAAAATATCTTGTTCTTGATTTAAGTATATGCTATAATTTTATCGAAATTTCTGCATACGGATTGTCCATGAAAGTACAGTAAATGTACTGTAAATCTACAGAATTTTCAGTTTTATTGTAGAAGGAAATGTCCGTAACTATTGTAGAAAATGCACTGGTAATTTTCTGCCAGTACATTCTCTGTTTTTTTACAGAATTTTTTCAGGGTACGGAATTTTCCGTTTTAGAGTTGAGGAAATGTCCGTTACTATTATGGAAAATGTACCGGAAATTTTCTGCCAGTACATTCTCTGTTTTTTTTACGGACCTTTTTTTTTTATAGTGTATGTATTCTATATTACTTAGTAAAGTTAACTGAGTATATGTCGGGAAAGCTATTAGATTTTACAATGAAGCTAGAGAGATGTTGCAATTCACTTCTCTTCTGAAGATTTACAGATAGTTTTGAAAATGATCATGAAATTAAATGCGTTTACAAACCAGGAATAAACTGCTGCTGCAGTGAAAGTTTTAGAAGGCAGCTGAAAGAATATCTGACTATATCAATGCATGATGTGAATCAAATAAATATGCCTAATAATTATAGGTTCACAAAGAGCTCAAATGAATATACGTTGTTAAAAAAAATCATGCATTTATTATATTTATATTAATATTTGGCTACTTGTCAACTAATATAATAATTATATGAATACATTATATTAAAATAATTAAAAGTAATTATAATTCACATAAATAATAAATATGTAGCACCAAAAGATTTTGTGAAATTAGAGATACAGGGGGTGTGGCTTTATTGCATCTTTACTTGCAGCTGATTGATTCAGTTTGGGTTTGCAATCTCCAACCCAGAATAAAACCTGATCCAGAGCAGGTTAGTCTAAGTAACCATGGTGATGATCACTGCTAAAAACCAATCCACCTTCTTGAGCCCGAAAAAAACAGAGTTTGCTCAAACTAATCTCGAACTTACCTGGGTAGCAACTGAAAAAAGCTTTGTGCAACAGACCACTGGATTTAATGTGTTGCAGCCTGGGATATTTGAGCCCGATCTCACGAAAATGCGTATCAATAGTATGAGGTACATATTTAAGGGTTTGCAAAAATGTAGGCAGAGTCACGTATTTCCAATGAGCCTGGGTTGAAATAAAGTGTTACCTGATTTATTTATGTTGTAGTTGTGTCTTTAGCGATTCTGGTGTGTTACATTTTAATAAGTTTTGGACTTCCCATTTTTGTTTGTATTTACATTGTGAAAAACAAGGTTGTGTCCCTCCATATTGTGGTGCTCAGCAGTTTTATCGTCATCATATCAGTAGATGTAGATGGACCAAAATAAAACCATTGAAATATCAAGTAAATAAGTAGTGTGATACAGTTGGTGCCATGCACAGTGACACTCTTATCCCAAAAAGTATTGCTATACCATGATGATCCTGCAAAGAAGAATGGGAGAAACTGCCCAAAAAACGTGTGCCAAGCTTGTAGCATCATACTCACAAAGACTTGACGCTGTAATTGTTGCCAAAGGTTCTTCAACAAAGTATTGAGCAATATAAAATATATATTATTTTATGATTTTGTGAATAAAAAATGTTTTTTTTTATTTCACGTTGTCATTATGATGTATTGTTTGTAATAATTTTTCCCTGTTGCACATACACAAAATTCGAGGGTTCCCCCACCTGCCAAATCCCACTTTAACCACTGGTCGTGACTATTCCCTAGGGCCAGAAATCCCAAGTACATACCCCGCAGGAAAAGCTTAGGGCCTGGTATTCTTCTGAATACCTTCAAGGGAATATGGCCAAGAATAAGAAATATCCTGCATGTCACATCATGGGACACTATACCCCTGACGAGTGGCCAGACGGAAACCACTCCTCAGTAAAAGGCACATGACATGACATGACAGCCCACCTGGAGTTTGCCAAAAGGCACCTGCAAGGACTCTCAGACAGCGAGAAACACAATTCTCTGTTCTCAATTCTCACAGATCTCTGGTCGGATGAAATAAAGATTGAACTCTTTGCATGAATGGCAAGAGTTATGTCTGGAGGAAATCAGGCAATACCAGGGTTGCCAACTCTTATGCATTTGGCATGAGACTTTCACTTTCAGGCTCTTGTCTCACGCTCTCACGCTGGGCAAATAAATCTCACAAAAATTTACCAAACCTCCCTTTGATATGAAACAAAGTCTAAGCTTTTGTATTTTTTAAAACGTTTTAATACGAAATTCTAACAATAAACAGTGTTTTGACGCACTTATCAGAGCCGTGACATACGTTCATCTCGCGGCGGCGCTCGCAGTCAGGTGGATCATGGTGCTCTCAATAGTTCCACACAAACCAGCGCTGTCAATACATTTGCATAGCGGATAGACAACAGCTTCACTATACAGGTATTTGCAGACATTTTTGGTGAACAGCACAGCATAGAGTGCATTGATTATTATGTCAACCACATTTACAGTATCATTTTATTATGGAGGAGAGTGATGGAGATGCAACATTGTTGACATTAATGCTATGGAGTTTTTTTGTATTTAGCCCTCAGGTATTCCTTACTAATTGGTGACACTCATAGACCATACACCTTAAATCTTTTTTTCAATTAAATAAATGTTTTATGTTTTAGTTCAATAATATTTACTGAATATTTTGAGGAGAACTTTTGGTATTAAATACTATTTGTGCAATAATTATGGTCCATTAATGACCACTTAAAATATTTTGCTCTAATATTTGTTATTATTTATATTACAATTAGTGTAGCAATTAAGGTTAAAATAGATAATTCCAATGCAAAAAGGCATCGAAATCTGCATTTTATCGAAATCGATAAAAATAAAACAATTTCCTCCCCAACAGTTTTTTTTGTACCTCGTTATAAAGACTAGATCAATACTTGATCAAGCAATATTCAGAAATGGGTGTAGTTGACTATTATTTTTAGATTGAAAAAAAAAAACAGACCAAAATTACAAAAATAAGGATGAATGATGTTTGAGAGGTAATACACCTTATTCTTACTCTCATGCTTATTCTTACTAATAGTAAAAAACAACTGAATATAGCATAAAATGAAATAATATAAATATAATATATTTAATGCGCCGTTGTACTACAGAGAAACGATATGCAAAGCCATAGGCTAATGCAAGGGCGCCGTAAAGGGTGGAAGGTTAGGACGATTCTAAGGGCCCAGGCTGATTTAGGGCCCAGAAGAGCAGACCCCTTTTCTTTTATTTCTTTTCTATTTTTATACATACATTAAATGTGCTAGGGCCCTCATGCCTAAATGTGTATTTTGTCCATTTTGACCACCATAGATTTTATATTTAAAAAACGAATTTCAAAATGTCAGTCACAACCCCCCTCCCCTCTCACAATGGTTCATTCCACCTGCGCGGTCCGAGATAGATCGCTAGCGTCTCTTGGTTATTGCACTTGCTATGATGAAGTGCAGACAGTGATACACGCAGGCATGTCACATCAAAAGTCGGGGCATCAAAAACGGAAAGAAAAGAAGGAAAGAGAAGACAGAGAACGCCGAAGTCGACAGTATGTCACACAGTTTTTCAAAAAAAGGTAGCTTGCCCTATTCCGTAACGTTATTCCAAAACTTTCAGAGTTACTTATTTTTGTTGCTATATGACCTGCTTTTATCTAGCTAGCTTAGTAAAATAATTACTGAATTATGATTTACATCCAACATTACATATCTGCTGTGCTGTCTTCGGGTTATCATGTCTCGTAGACACAGATTCAGTGGCTGCTGCTCTCCACGTCCCACATCCCCAGACGAACAAGGTGAGCCTGAGCGAAACTTCACAAAGAATGAAGCCTCTAAACACGTCTTATCTACTGTGTTCGCCACATGAATGATGATAAACAAAAGTAATCTACACGCTTCAAAAACTACAAAATCAGTTTGCCGTGTGTGTCGATATTCTGTGAAGTGACAGTGCTGCTGCTACGATTGATGCTGTCTTAAGCTCGTTTCACACATACTCGTCTGCAGTCAAGGGCGCCGTAAAGGGGTGGAAGGTTAGGACGATTCTAAGGGCCCAGGCTGATTTAGGGCCCAGAAGAGCAGACCCCTTTTTCTTTTATTTCTTTTCTATTTTTATACATACATTAAATGTGCTAGGGCCCTCATGCCCTAAATGTGTATTTTGTCCATTTTGACCATAGATTTTATATTTAAAAAACGAATTTCAAAATGTCAGTCACAACCCCCCTCCCCTCTCACAATGGTTCATTCCACCTGCGCGGTCCGAGATAGATCGCTAGCGTCTCTTATTGCACTTGCTATGATGAAGTGCAGACAGTGATACACGCAGGCATGTCACATCAAAAGTCGGGGCATCAAAACGGAAAGAAAAGAAGGAAAGAGAAGACAGAGAACGCTCGAAGTCGACAGTATGTCACACAGTTTTTCAAAAAAAGGTAGCTTGCCCTATTCCGTAACGTTATTCCAAAACTTTCAGAGTTACTTATTTTGTTGCTATATGACCTGCTTTTATCTAGCTAGCTTAGTAAAATAATTACTGAATTATGATTTACATCCAACATTACATATCTGCTGTGCTGTCTTCGGGTTATCATGTCTCGTAGACACAGATTCAGTGGCTGCTGCTCTCCTCCCCACGTCCCACATCCCCCAGACGAACAAGGTGAGCCTGAGCGCGAAACTTCACAAAGAATGAAGCCTCTAAACACGTCTTATCTACTGTGTTCGCCACATGAATGATGATAAACAAAAAGTAATCTACACGCTTCAAAAACTACAAAATCAGTTTGCCGTGTGTGTCGTATATTCTGTGAAGTGACAGTGCTGCTGCTACGATTGATGCTGTCTTACGCCCGTTTCACACATACTCGTCTGCAGTGCATGTTGCGGTGTGTATTCGGTGCGCAGCACGAGCTGTTGTGCTTTCACATATGCTGCGTTTGCAGTGCGCAACTGATCTGCGGTTGTATACCACAAACACAGCATTTTTCATTTCAAATCTAAAAGTTGTTAATGAACATGGCTCACCAGAATTGCAATTCTCTTTGTTTACACTTTCATAGATGTCAGGTTTTAAAGCACTCATATAGCCTATACTTTAGATGTAGCTCACGCAAGTGGCAAAACATTTAAACATTGTTTATAGCCTAAAATCACAAGCATTTTAAATGAGAAACTTACAATATGCTATTAAAAACAGCCGACTCTCTTCTTTTCTTTCGTTTTTAAACCTCTTTAAAAGGAATCCTACAGATCATAAAGAACTTTTTTTTTTAATCTCCAAGAAAGGACGAGTGCTATCCATTATGTCACATTTTTTTTACCTAAATGTCAGGTAAGGTGTCGTTTCCATTCCTTGCTTTACCCAAAAAGAGAAAAAGCCATGTGTAGACTTAGTAACAAGTAGACTTTAAATTATATGCATATGTGGTGAAATTACTATGATTTTCGCATCAGTACATGTTTATTTTAATGCGAACAATGTTCTGTCACTTTAATGCAGTAGTGCAGCACAGCAAAAAAATAGACTCTGTCGGAAGCGATCGCGCACTGCTGCAGACGCATCGCACCTGGAACGCATACGGCCAGACAGCATCCGTGCAGTGTGAAAGATGTAATCCGTTAACATGGAGTACGGAAAAAATACCCACCGCATACGCCCTGCAGGCGGAGTATGTGTGAAACGGGGCGTCACTTGATGTTCTTAATATGAACAAAATGCCCCAGAAAAATAATATAATATAAAATGGAATAAAACATGTGTCTGTAGTAACAATTGGCTATAAGGAGTTTACAAAATAGATATTTTAATATTTTATATTAAGACATTATGTTATGTTCTGTTATGCTTGCAATTGAGATAATAAATGTTCTCCCTTTTATGTAAACAAGTACATCTTTCTATATTTTTTTCTTGTTTTTGTAGGCTTTGTACTCATCTTTAGACATTTTAACTATGCAATGTGCTAAGAATCTTTTTTAAAGTATACAGGGCATGTTTATTGGGTTAAATTTTATCTGTAAAATTGTAGGGGGCCCAGAAATGTTGTTTTCCATAGGGCCCAGAATTTCTGGCGGCACCCCTGTCTGCAGTGCATGTTGCGGTGTGTATTCGGTGCCGGAGCAGCACGAGCTGTTGTGCTTTCACATATGCTGCGTTTGCAGTGCGCAACTGATCTGCGGTTGTATACCACAAACACAGCATTTTTCATTTCAAATCTAAAAGTTGTTAATGAACATGGCTCACCAGAATTGCAATTCTCTTTGTTTACACTTTCATAGATGTCAGGTTTTAAAGCACTCATATAGCCTATACTTTAGATGTAGCTCACGCAAGTGGCAAAACATTTAAACATTGTTTATAGCCTAAAATCACAAGCATTTTAAATGAGAAACTTACAATATGCTATTAAAAAACAGCCGACTCTCTTCTTTTCTTTCGTTTTTAAACCTCTTTAAAAGGAATCCTACAGATCATAAAGAACTTTTTTTTTTAATCTCCAAGAAAGGACGAGTGCTATCCATTATGTCACATTTTTTTTACCTAAATGTCAGGTAAGGTGTCGTTTCCATTCCTTGCTTTACCCAAAAAAGAGAGAAAAAGCCATGTGTAGACTTAGTAACAAGTAGACTTTAAATTATATGCATATGTGGTGATATTACTATGATTTTCGCATCAGTACATGTTTATTTTAATGCGAACAATGTTCTGTCACTTTAATGCAGTAGTGCAGCACAGCAAAAAAATAGACTCTGTACGGAAACGATCGCCGCACTGCTGCAGACGCATCGCACCTGGAACGCACGGCCAGACAGCATCCACGTGCAGTGTGAAAGATGTAATCCGTTAACATGGGTACGGAAAAAATACCCACCGCATACGCCCTGCAGACGGAGTATGTGTGAAACGGGCGTCACTTGATGTTCTTAATATGAACAAAATGCCCCAGAAAAAATAATATAATATAAAATGGAATAAAACATGTGTCTGTAGTAACAACTGGCTATAAGGAGTTTACAAAATAGATATTTTAATATTTTATATTAAGACATTATGTTATGTTCTGTTATGCTTGCAATTGAGATAATAAATGTTCTCCCTTTTATGTAAACAAGTACATCTTTCTATATTTTTTTCTTGTTTTTGTAGGCTTTGTACTCATCTTTAGACATTTTAACTATGCAATGTGCTAAGAATCTTTTTTAAAGTATACAGGGCATGTTTATTGGGTTAAATTTTATCTGTAAAATTGTAGGGGGCCCAGAAATGTTGTTTTCCATAGGGCCCAGAGTTTCTGGCGGCACCCCTGTCTGCAGTGCATGTTGCGGTGTGTATTCGGTGCCGGAGCAGCACGAGCTGTTGTGCTTTCACATATGCTGCGTTTGCAGTGCGCAACTGATCTGCGGTTGTATACCACAAACACAGCATTTTTCATTTCAAATCTAAAAGTTGTTAATGAACATGGCTCACCAGAATTGCAATTCTCTTTGTTTACACTTTCATAGATGTCAGGTTTTAAAGCACTCATATAGCCTATACTTTAGATGTAGCTCACGCAAGTGGCAAAACATTTAAACATTGTTTATAGCCTAAAATCACAAGCATTTTAAATGAGAAACTTACAATATGCTATTAAAAAACAGCCGACTCTCTTCTTTTCTTTCGTTTTTAAACCCCTTTAAAAGGAATCCTACAGATCATAAAGAACTTTATTTTTTAATCTCCAAGAAAGGACGAGTGCTATCCATTATGTCACATTTTTTTTACCTAAATGTCAGGTAAGGTGTCGTTTCCATTCCTTGCTTTACCCAAAAAAGAGAGAAAAAGCCATGTGTAGACTTAGTAACAAGTAGACTTTAAATTATATGCATATGTGGTGAAATTACTATGATTTTCGCATCAGTACATGTTTATTTTAATGCGAACAATGTTCTGTCACTTTAATGCAGTAGTGCAGCACAGCAAAAAAATAGACTCTGTCACGGAAGCTTGATCGCGCACTGCTGCAGGCGCATCGCACCTGGAGCATACGCCAGACAGCATCCGCGTGCAGTGTGAAAGATGTAATCCGTTAACATGGGTACGAAAAAAATACCCACCGCATACGCCCTGCAGACGGAGTATGTGTGAAACGGGCGTCACTTGATGTTCTTAATATGAACAAAATGCCCCAGAAAAATAATATAATATAAAATGGAATAAAACATGTGTCTGTAGTAACAACTGGCTATAAGGAGTTTACAAAATAGATATTTTAATATTTTATATTAAGACATTATGTTATGTTCTGTTATGCTTGCAATTGAGATAATAAATGTTCTCCCTTTTATGTAAACAAGTACATCTTTCTATATTTTTTTCTTGTTTTTGTAGGCTTTGTACTCATCTTTAGACATTTTAACTATGCAATGTGCTAAGAATCTTTTTAAAGTACAGGGCATGTTTATTGGGTTAAATTTTATCTGTAAAATTGTAGGGGCCCAGAAATGTTGTTTTCCATAGGGCCCAGAGTTTCTGGCACCCTGGGCTAATGCCATCATGTGATACCACAGTTATTTGCGCTAAAGCCTTTTTCCTTGACAAAATTTTTTCCAAACTAGTTTTTTTGCAACATTGACAAAGAAATTATAAGCTAAAAGTTAAATGATCAGTTATGTCTGTAAAAAAATGTTATGCGCTAAACCTTTTTTTTTTTTTTTACAAAAAAAATGGATGTAAACCTTACAATGGATGTAAACCTGGTTATAGTTACAGACTGATTTGAGTATTCAGTTCAGGTTTTAGTTACCCTTTGTTTGCTGTGTATATAAGTAATAAGTATATAAGTATATTAGTTCTAGTTAGTTCTTTGTTCCGGTATTATTCTATTTTAAATTATGTATAGTCTGTTAAAATGCCATTATACCTGCATATTCCTGACTTTCATGGTTTTGAATTTAAATAAATGTTTTCCCTGGATGCTACACTCCTTCGCTGAGAGAGTCTTAGAGATACAGTGTGAAACAACCTTAACCCTTATCGTGATCATGAATCATGAATAACTAGAACATTATTGAAAGCCCATAGGTTAAAAAAGAGTGGGAACCTTGAACATTCAGCTCTTGAAAACGCTGAAATACTGAAAGTCAATTTACAGAAACTAGGAGTTATTGGGCCTTCACATATTGTTGTGGCCAATGGGGTCAGAATATATTGAAGTTTATATAGAAGTCAATATGGGCTCTATTGTTTGTTTTAATAATAGGCTTATTGAACATAAGCCTATTATTGGTGGAGCTATATAGGCAGAATTGGCAAAAATATGCTTTGCATTTAGGTGGTACTTTAAAAAAGAAAGAAAAAAGAAAATAAACATTCCATTGTGTCACACAGGGATGAGGAGAGGCAAGGATCTATGTGCAGCAGTTTATTAATAAAACACTCAAACAAAGGCAATCCAAATGGAAATTATGATAACGATAATACAGAGAGGGGAAATCCAAAATAATGGGGGGGAGGTTTATGTAATTTGTTTGCACACAGAACAGGGAGGCTTTATTTGAATCATTGGACTAAATTTACAAAAAAAAGACACGTAAAAACTAAGTAATGCATAAGAACAAATTGCAAATGATAGTACAAAAAAAAAATCAATGGAATAAGGAGAGAAATAAAAAAAAAAATGTGTTTTTTTCTTAAGGTTTTAAGTTTCTCAGGGGCAGGGCACGTTAGTCAAGCTCGTATCAGTGATGTAAGCTGACCTCGTCTGCCTATAGGAATATGGTGCCTATCATAGCATGCATATTTAAGCTCCTTCAGACTTATCAGCTGCGATCGCGTTCTCCGGAGCTAATTAATGGCGAATTCAGTGGGTGAAACCAAACCATATCACTTCACCAGGAATCTTGCATCTGAGGGATTTTACCTTAGATTCATTCAAGTTAGCTAACTTGAATACACAATCTGCTGCATTGATTGTAAACTGCTTGAATTGGAAGTGATGGAGGTGGCATTGTTTCTTATATCGGGCAATTAGACATGATCTTGCACTAAATAACTGAACCAAGAACAATTCAGATGAAAACTGCACTCACTGCATGAGGAGAGAGATGTCAAGAGAAGATCAAACATCCACGACATGTCACCACTGGCTACATTTCACTCTCCATTCATCCATGAATACTTCATGAAGCTAAGCTAAGTAATTTTTTTATTTCTCGTTGGTAAAGCCATTTGTGTTGCTAGGGTTCTAGTTATCTTCAGTAAATGCTCGTGCCAGGTTTATGCGATCGTACTGGCAAATGTGCGCTAAACTGTTGTCATTGGAAATGCTTCGGTTACTAACGTAACCTCGGTTCCCTGAGAAGAGGGAACGAGTATTGCGTTTGCTAACGCTATGGGGAATTCCTTTCCTCGAGATATTGAAGCAAAATTTTTATCCTAAAAATACCATATAACATGCAGTGCAGCTGCACAGCTCTCAGCAGGAAGCTGCTGCGTGCTGATTGGCTGTGCTGCTGCAACTGCAGCAACCTATGGCGAGACCGCTGGGCGGGACGGATCAATCAGATCCTTCTAAATTCCCGCCAGAAGGGGCAACAGAATTTGCATAGCCAAGGGTACATAACTCCCTGTCTCGCCAGGTTAGTCAGGTTAATCGACTGAAGCGACTCCTGAGAAAGCGAAGCACTGCAAGCAAACGCAATACTCGTACCCTCTTCTCAGGGAACCGAGGTTACGTTAGTAACGGCGTTCCTTCGAGAGTACTCTCGTATTGCGTTTGCTAACGCTATGGGGAACCAATGCAAAACGCTGTGCTTGCGACATCATACCCAAGCCGACCTAAGTGGGCCCGTAATATGATATCATGAAGTCCAAATATAAGTCCAAATATATATATATATATATATGAAGAGCTCTTTTCCAAAACGCGATAAACGCCAAATTAAAAGAAAATGAGTTTGTCATGCCATCGAGCTGTGTACTGAACCTATTCTCTGCTCCATCAATCTTAAATGCCAAATCGTTATATTTCCTTGTTTAAATGTACTGCAAGATGCAATTTTTTCCAAACCGCTATAAGCGCCAAGCCTGTTTTTAGCCTAAACGCGATATATCCTCGTCCGTCTCAATCCACTGCCCCTTTGAAAGTGAAAGTGCCCTTTTCAATCGCGCTGCGGTGTTCCGCAAGCGCGTTCCGGCGGAACAAAATCCCGTCTGGAACGCAATTCTTACCGGCAATCTATGACACCCCTGTCCACCGGAACACGATTCGCAATCTACGACACCCCTCCCCACCGGAACGCGATTCTTACCGGCAATATATGACACCCAACCCCCCTGATGTTATATGCTTAATGTGACATGAGTTGCGTTGTTGTTTTTGTTGTTGCTTTTACAGACATAAACCAACTACCTATAAAAAAAGGATGGATTTGTAGCGTTTTGAAATAAAAAATAATGACTTTGAATTTATAATCAACAATATTGTTGTTTCATTTAACAATCATTGTTTAACATGTTCAGACTGAGCCAATAGAACATTTAAACAGGATAAATCGAATATTAAAAAAATGTATGGGTGTAGGTAAAAAAATGATCTTTTCATGAAAACTATTAAAATGGATTTATAGCGTTTTGGAAAAGAGCTCCTCATATATAGATAGATAGATAGACCAGACGTAGTCGGGCCAAGAATAATGAAAGACCAGATAATTGAGTCGTATAAGGAATGCTTAGACTTATACAAATACTTAACCCAGGCCAGACTATCGAGCCTTAAGGGGTCAAATGTATTTACAAAGCAAGAAGCACAGCCTGTAAGGCAGGAACATCTAAATTATAAAACCTGATAAAAGTGGACGGTGAGGCCCAGCCTGCCGCCGCACAGATATCATTCAGAGAAATAGCAGTAGACCAAGCCCACAAAGAGGCCATGCCTCTAGTAGAATGGGCTTTGACGCCTATAGGGCAGCTGAGATCTTTAGACTCATAAGCCAGCGAGATAGCATCCACTATCCATCGTGACAAGGTCTGCTTTGCGACTGCCAGAGCACACAAAGAGCTGTTCAGTGTGCCTGAAAACAGCGTAACGCTCTATGTATATTCTCAGCGCTCTGACAGAACAGAGCAAATTAGTATCCTCTTCATCTAACGATGATGAAAGTGCTGAAAGTGAAATGACCTGTGCTCTGAACGGAGTTGAAAGCACTTTAGGTACGTATCCATGCCTTGGTTTGAGGACAACTTTAGAATTGTTTGGCCCAAATTCCAGACAAGAGGCACTCATAGAGAGCGCGTGCAAATCACCCACCCGCTTAACTGATACGATCGCCAGCAGAAAAGCGGTCTTTAGTGACAGGAGCTTTAAGCACACCGAATGCAGAGGCTCGAATGTAGAGCCTTTCATGGCATCCAGGACCATAGACAAATCCCACATAGGGACTGAAGGGGGGCGAGGTGGGTGAAGCCTTCTAGCCCCTTTAAGGAAGCGTACGATAAGATCGTTCTTTCCCAGTGACAGTCCGTTCACTTGAATGTGGTGCGCTGCTATAGCGGCCACATAAACTTTGAGCGTGGAGGGGGAATGACCCGCGTCCATTAGCTCTTGTAAAAAAGTGAGCACTTCTGACACTTCACAATTATGTGGGGTCAGGCTTCGTGCTTTACACCAGTCCGAAAAGACTGACCATTTGCTTGAATAGAGCCGCCTGGTCGTGGGGGCTCTAGCTTCAGAAATAGTGTTTAATACATTTTCAGAGCGGTTCTCATGTACCCGTTGATGGGCCAGACATGAAGCGCCCATAGATCGGGACAGGGATGCCAGATCTGCCATTTCGCCTGCATGAGGAGGTCTCTCCTCAGCGGAATCGGCCACGGAGCTGTATCTGACATCTGACTTAGCAGTGAGAACCATGGTTGATTTCTACAAAGCGGGGCTATTAAAAGCACAGCGCAGTCGCTCTCCCTGATCCTCTCTATGACCTGAGGTAACATTGAGACTGGGGGAAAAGCATAAAGAGGAAGGTTGGGCCATTCATGGGCCAACGCATCCTTCTGCTTGGAGAAATATGTTAGGCATTGAGCATTGTCTTGTGAGGCGAAAAGATCCACTATATTCAATAATCTAAGCAATTCTTTTTTGCTACTTAAATCTACAACATTTTAAAAAACATCAAATATTAGATCAAATGAGCGCAGAATCAACTTTGCGCTGATGCTTGTAATCACATCAAAGATCAGACAAATTTCCATGTGCATCTTGAAAAGCCGTTGTTATGGTAAGTGCTGAGGCAAGTTTTTGTGCCATCTAGTGGTTTACAGGAAAGTAAAATCAAAGGAGCCTTTTACCCCATGGAGCCTTCAGCCCCATTGTACCCTACATATGCACAGTATAACACAGGAAAACAAGAGGATAACAAGGCCCAGATGAAAACGATTAAACACTATGAAAACTATTGAGGGTAACTAAGACAACAAAGGCAAACATGAGCTAAACACAGTAAGTAAAAACATGAAAACAATAGAAACAGTAAGGCAAAAGAATATAAAAATTAGAGTCCTTGAACACAAAACACACAAGGGAAATCATGGCACATTGTACGCTACATCAAGTTGTCTTTGTTAAATCCAAATTAAGTTGTAAATATGATGACTTTCCCCTTCACAAAAGTGTCTAACAAGGACAAAACTTTGGGGGGAAAAAAAGGTTTGGTTCATTTGAAAATACACCGCTATATTTATTCTCAAATAAGCTGTTCCTAAACTAGCTCCTGTAACTAGCTATGGGTGACTGTTCACAGCAGGCAAAAGGGGCAATTATTTGGCATCCTATATAAGGCTTGTGGCCAAACCCTGGAAAAGTTTTCAGTGGGTATGTGTTAGAGCAGAGATGGAGGTAATGATGACTCTTGAGATGTGTGAGCCGTCCCCCTGCTCTCCTTCATCTGCAGTTCATTCCTGCTACATAAAGATACCATGAAGGTAGCAGAGATGTGACAGAGTCATGCACTGACAGGAGGAAAAGGTAAGAAACCGGAGCAGCGAGCCGTTTCTTTTCAATGCCTCTGTTTTATGTTTACTCATTGTGAGTGGCAAGCCAAGTCAAATCCAGACGAAAAGACCCAAGAAAATTGCTAATTGGCACAGTGACTTGAAAGGGCGTTGAAGGAGTGCTCGATTTTAAAGAGAGAAATAGCTTTCCCAGACCCTGTGGGGACAAACACTGCTGTGCCCTTGTCAACAAATCTGACAAACAAGTTCAAGATAGATTTCCCTGCATCCAATTTGCTTCAGAAAAAAGAGTGAAAAGTTTATGTTCAATTCTCTGTATTTTTACTCACGCTTCACTTCTCTAAAGATTTACAATTATCCACATCACTGTGAAGTGTGTAAGTTTAGTAAGAAGCAGCTGAACTCATTTTTCTATTTGTTCAAAAATTTCACAACAAACCTGGATTTAAGATTTAATCAGTTGCCTATTAGGCACAATTTCCACAATTAAATCCTTTTTACACCTAATGTATTGTCACGTTGTTGCTGAGATTAAAATGGTGGGGTCCAAGAACTGATGAAACCTCTCAGGGAAATTTTTTTTTATGAGTTTTGACCGTTCATTTTTTTACAGTTTTTTCTTTTTTTCTTTTTTTTGGGCCTGGAAACACAAACATTTGAAAACTGGTTTCAAAGTGCGCAATTTGAAAACAATACCCTAGCTTTATCTCTGTGTAAACTACAAAAATACGATTTTGTGAAAACTGTGATGTCATCCATGCATATTACATGTTCAGTCTTTAGGCACAGTAAAATAATGTATATGTGCGCATACATGTAGTTTTTCTTTAAAAAGTGAAATCGCCAACTACCGGCCTTGCATGCATAATCAGTGTTGGGGAAAGTTACTTTTAAAAGTAATGAGTTACAATATTGCATTGCGATATGTATCGTTTATGTTATTGATATGATTTGCAATATACAGTAAATTGTATCCAAGGCTCAGCTTAACGTACGTTATAATTCACACAGAAATATAAATTCTGTCATCATGTACTCACCCTCACGTTTCTGTCCCTCTATCTTAAAAAAAAAAAAAAAAAAATTTGCCATTGTAAAAATAATCTAGTGGTCTAATCCAAATCCAAGTTTTCGGAAGATGGTTTTATATGGTGAACAAATTTACAACCAGTGGTGTAAAGTAAGCAAGTAATAATTATTTACAATATGCCTACTTAAGTTTTATTTTTGGAGAATCTGTACTAGTTTTTATATTTATGTCAACTTTCACTTTTACTCCACTACATTTCCTAAATAAAATGTATACTTTGACTTTCATTTCCCAGACGCTTTTGTTACTTATTACTGTACAAAATAAAGACGGAAGAACACAGAATGCAAGCATGTGCAAACAAGTGCTCAAAACAAACACTGTTTATTTCATTTTCCATGTTGCATCAATTGCTGGAGCGCCTGAGAAGGGCTGTAATTACACAGTATGAAAGTGGCCTCTAGAGGCAGACTGATCTCATGAAATGGCGTATGTATGACATGCCAATTCGTATGCATTCTGCTGCTATTAAGACGCATAATCGCTTTTTAGCGTGTTTATCTACGCCGTTTCCTACACTGCCCCTACCTCTAAACCGTAGACATACACGCGGATAGCTCAAAATGCGTACAGATAACACACCATTTTGGGCTTTAGAAAGTGCCGTGTTTACGCAAAGCCATGATGCCATGTTGCTAGAGGAGAAATATCTCTGATGCCTCATGAAGTTTGTTTTGACATGTGTGGCTGCATGCTGCACAGAGTGGGACACTTCAAAACGGATTTAAAACATAGACAAAAAAAAATGGTATGTATACAGTACGCTACAATAAATGTTTTCATATCATTATAAAGTTGACTAGATTCTGCATTAGATAGAGAACAGCAGTATGTTTGCTGTCTAGGCTGAGAGGATGCTAACATTACCTCAAGTGGTTAAAACAATGTGACAAAAACACATGCAAGTCCGACCCAAATGTTTTATGTGATGTTTATATCCATTTGTTTGCCTTTATGCATTTGTTATCTAGAGAAGTGGCATATTTAAAGCTAGTGACATTAAAGAGATTAAAGAGTCTGGATGAGGTGCTTATGCTTACCCAAAGTTAAAGTTTAAAAACACTGTTCCAACCTCAGGAAACGTTTAGGTCTCCTCATTCAAATTAAAGTGTACATTTTTCAAATTTGTATCTGCATAATTATTATTTTTTTTACATTAAACTTATGTAAAATCATGCAAAATAAAAAAAATTTTCATTAAAGATGCCCTAGATTAAAATAAATAAATAATAATAATTAACCTTGGCATATGGAATAACAAGAGTTCAGGGCGATATTACAGAAACTCTTGGTTGATTAACCCAAACTTTGCTTACTTCAGGTATGCTTGTTCAAAAAAAAAACAAAAAAAAAAAACCTGCATCTGTGGGTAAGTTCAGACAACTCAGAGTATGTTCCCAATTAACACACAAGACATTTTCAACAGAGCAATGCATAGATGATTCACCATGGAAACAGATGCTAAGAAAAAGTATTAATTTTTCTTCTGTTGTTTTTGGCGATTTAAGTAACCTACTTGTTAAGTAAACTACCTATTGGTGATTGTGCAATCATTCATTTAATCTTTCAGTTTAAAAAGTAATATTTTTTCACTGAGAATAAAGATTATATTGTTTGTTTGATGCTAATTAATTAAATGCAGATCCATGTGTGAGATGACAATACAATAAATAAGGTAATAAATATATTTGAATTGAACTAGCATTTAAACATTACCTTGTTATAATAAAATTAATAAATAATACTGTATATTATATAACTGAAACTATATAACAAATTTAGTTATATTAATATAATACATTACTTATGTAACACAGATCTGAATACCTCTTAAGCAAACTAACCCTGAAACATAGCCTGCTCCCGAACAGATTATGTTCAGAGAGTGAGTAAGCAGATAACCTCAACTTTCATTTCCAAAAACGTAGGTAAGTTTCAGGGAATGTAAGTAGCCACAGCATACTTACATACCCTGAAAGTTACCTCCGTTTTTGGAAACGAAAGTTGAGGTTATCCGCTTACTTACTCTTAAACATACCCAGGTATGTCTCATAACCTGCTTTCTGGAATACCCCCCTGTACATGGAAATCATGTATACTGTGAGTCTCAAACACCATTGCTTCCTCCTTCATACATAAAGGATACTTTGGATTTACTTTTTCTTTTTTTTTTCTTTTTTTTTATGTCAACAGGTTCCACGTACACACACACACACAAAAAAATAGACATGAAACATTTAAATTATGTTCACTTAAACATATCTAATTTTGACACAATTTAATTTAATTGTGTTCAATCAACATAATATATTTAAAACTGAAGTTTACTTAAGGCATTTGTGTTAAAAATACATTAACTATTTGTGTTGACTTAACTAACTGGGCAGTGGATCTGTTGTTCCCAGCATGCTTTGCAAGGGACTCCATTAGGATAGTAAATATAGGGATTACATGTGTTAGTTTATGTTTTTTTCCTGTAAAGGGAAAGGTGTTGGTAGTTAATGTTAGTGTTTAATGTTCAGTTATGTTGGACATTTAGAGGAGTTTCTGTAATGTTTTTGAATTCTGTGGTTACCATTGTGCTGAAGAGTGGCGCCTGTGCACTCAATGATTTATGCTAATGTCAGAAGTTACACCAGCCTTTTCTTATATTTTCATTATATACATTGTGTATGATGATGAAAGTTCAACACATTCAAAAAAGTAATGTTATTATAAGTACATAAATATAACAAACTGTATTTGATAAAATTGAGTTTGACCAATTTTCATTGCATGAATTCGTTTTTTTTTATGAGTTGGGGCTACACATATTTATTGGATGGGAAACCTGCCCTCAATTAAATTGAGTTTGTCCAATTCGTTTTTTTTTTTTTTTGGAGAGTGTAATTTGGGTTATGTTGAATACACCGTTAGCTTAGCTTAGCTTAGCATAATGAATGGAATCCTATGTTGCCAGCTAGCATGTCCAGAGTAAAAGTGATCAAAAAAAACCCCACCTAATTACTTCTTGTGGCCTGAATATATTTACAACGAATACAAATAGCGACGCAGATTAAGAATAGGTGATTTCCTAGGCAGATATTACCTTGGGACTATATTATGGGGAAGCTCAGGCGAAGCACTGCTACTTGGGTGCAGAAATATCAACACATGAAATCCCCAAACATCCCTCAACATACCAGCGTATGTTGTGTGATATCTCTGCGCCCAAGTAGCAGTGCTTCCACCTCCCCTGGTGGAGTGAGCCTTTAATCCTATAGGCTAAGCTTGACCACACGCCTCATAGGCAAGAGCAATATCATACCTGACCCATTGCGACATTGTTTGTTTGGTGGCGGCAGAACCTCTGTTACGGCCCCCATGGCAAACAATTAAATTGCTCTGACTTACGCCACTAGCTAGAGTGGTGGACGTAGGCCTGAAGAGCACGGACTGGACACAGTCTATGAAGTCTCTCCTGATATGGTAGTCCAAATGTTGGGGGTCAGAATGTTTCAAGAGTGACAGGATGTACAGTCGAGAAATGAACCATAGGCAGGTAGTCAGGATTAGGATGCAAAATCACTTTCACCATTCCTAGGGCAAAGTCTAAGCAGGATGGCGATACTGACAGAGTGTGCATATCCTGAATGTATTGAAGTTATTGCCATAAGAAAAACCATCTTTAGATTAAGAAGTTTGTCAGACACTGACTCTGGAGATTCAAAGGGGTCTCAACCAGACCCTCGAGGACTATAGCTAAGTCCCATGAAGGGATCTTGGTTCTTACAGGGGGCCTCAACCCCTTGCCCCCACGAATGAAGCGAGCAAGCACAGGATGCCTCCCGAGCGGCACCACTTCCACCAGGGCGTGGCAAGCTGATAGAGCCGCCACATAAACCCTAAGAGTGGAGGGGCAAGTGCCTGATGTCCAGAACTGAAGCAACCTGGCAGTTGACTGGGTCTGAATTCTGTGTTCGCACACCACCATTTAAAGACACCCCATTTATTGGCTTAAACTTTCTGAGTGGAGGAAGCCCTCGCTATCCTGAATCCAGAATCTGTCTCGCTATCCTGTTTATATTGCGTGAACGCACCCCAGCCCATCAGGGAAGTGTCCATCATTAGCAGTTTGCTATGACAAGGTACGCCTAGAGTGGGACCCAAGGTAAGGAACCGGGGTCTGAGCCACATAGTTTGTGTACGAAGCCCGTGGCGCGTCACTTTTATTAGCTTCTGGGGGTTGGCCCTTGGATGAAACCCCCTGGCTCTGAAATGGTCTCATGTGCAACAGCCCCATAGGGATCACTGTGGCTGCCGAAGCCATGAAACCTAACAATCTTTGGCACTGACGAATAGTGAGATTTTGACCTAGCCTGATTTTGAGACAGTTGAGCCCATATCGTGATCGAATTCAAAACTATCCCCAGACGGTCTCTCTGGACCGGAGAAAGAACGCTTTTCTTAGCTTTGAGTCTCAGCCTGAGAGAAACTAGATGAGCTAGCACAATATCTCTGTGCTGAAGTGCCATCTCTCGTGAATGAGCTAGTATTAGCCAATCGTCAATATAATTCAAAATGCAAATGCCCTGGAGACGCAATGGAGCCAGTGCTGCATCCAAGCTTTTTGTGTATAAGCGGAGTGATAAGGCTAGGCCGACTGGAAGAACCTGAAATTGGTAGGCTTCTCCCCGAAAGCGAACCTCAGGAACTTGTGTTGTGGCAATATTTCTATGTGGTAAAGTACGCATCCTTCAGATCGATTGTGACGAACCAATTACGATGTTGGATTTGCGACTCAACCGTCTTACAGTTAGCATCTTGAACTTGAGTGCTTTGACTGAACAGTTTAAGCCTCGAATATCTAAGATTGGATGCAACCCCCCATATTTTTTGGGAACCAGGAAATATCTGCTGTAATAGCCTGACTCTCTCTCTGAGAGAGGAACATGTTCTATGGCCTCTTTGCAGCTCTTGTGACAGTACGTGCGCTGACTCCGGTCTCATGGAAGTGGAGAGCATGGCGTTGAAACACTGAGGGCGCAGAATAAATTGGATTCTGTATCCGTCCTGTTCTGTGCTTAACACCCATGCAGAAATGCCAGGCAGAAGTTTCCACGCTGACAGACTCTCTGATAGTGGTATTAGCTTTAATACTTCCTGTTGAAGGGATGTTAAATGTCCCTTGTCCTGAATAATAGCAAGATTTAGACACGGGACATTTAACATTTTGCTGGAAACCGCTGCCCCCCGAATCGCCAGAGGTGGAGATGTTTTGTGAGTGTAGCGGGTAGCCACACCAGACTCTGCGCAAGACCATCTGGACGTGATGATGTTCCTGAGGTCCGCCCTGGGAGGCTGCTGAGGGCGGTCAGCCTGGTATGCCTGTAACACCGCCTGACGTCAGGCACAAACACAAGGCAAGGTATATGGTTTATTCCATGACTTTGATAATTCTTCATGGAGGTCCTCAAAGAAGGGGAGAGACTGATACTGTGTTATCTCCCCCCGCCACTGGACTTAAACCTATCCTCAAGCTTGCTGCGTTTGGGGATCTCTTGTTCACAGGGCCAGTCAATCTGCAATCTGGACACCGCGCGAGTAACCACTTCCAATAATTACTCGACGGATTTGTTATCGTGCTCAGAATGCTTGGAAAGTGGCTGCTCGAAGTCCGCAGACCCAAGAGATAAATCATCATCATCATCCACTGAAGTGCGCTTCGGGATCGTGCAGGGAGAGATGTGGATCTGGTAGATGAGCAGTCAAAAGAGACGGTCTCCTGCTCATCAGCCAGATCCATCCTAGAGCCCCACAATTGCAATGCGGGTGTGGACTGAAAGAAGCCAAGCCGAGCGTGCAGCATCTTCACTGTGAACAGTTCACAATGCTGGCACTCGCATGACTCCAATGCAGCTACTGCGTGCTCTTCCCCCAAACACACAAAGCAGTATTCATGTGTGTCCACGTCTGCTATCAGGCGAGAGCATGGAGGCATACAACGCTTCTGCTGATTCATATTTCTCTTTTAACTGATAATCTTCTTTTCCACTTGTATGACAGAGATGAAAGAGAGTAGTCTGCACACTATCAATTGCAAACTAACTCATGACAAAAGATCTTGAGTTGAGTTTGAAAGATAATTTTTTTTTATTTTGTATTTTTGTATTTTTCAGAGACTTTGTAACACCAAACACAGATTGGTCTGAAAACAAAAAGACTTGATGGCTACAGCTGGAGCTCATCTATTTAGCCTCGTTTAGCAGGTGCGCCTATCACATCACCGGCTGAGGCTATAGATACATCTGTGTCAATTTAATTTACGTGTTTTCACACTATTTTCACAGCTGGTCGTGATAAGACACTTCCCATATGCATAAGCTTATGCAGCATTGAGTGAAGATTTTGAAAGGTAACAACATGAGAGTGAGTAAATGCAGAATTTAAAAATTTGGATGAACTAACCATTTACAGTTTGGGAATAGGGGAGCGCGGGGCACAACCTAACGCAATGTTAATTGTAACACGCATGGTTTAACACTTTCCACACATGCCAGGATGATGAAACTTAGTGTGTTTACTAGTTCCCATGTCAACACTATACAGAGAAAAAATTGCGCCAAAATGAAAAAATCTGTGGATGATTTCACTGAACATTTATTTAACCATAGCAAAAGTCAATTTCTTACTTACGTTTATTATTCATCTCTGGTTTTTTTTTGTGTTTATTTAAAATAAGACAAATCTGATATTGTGATCTTAAATATGTTATTTAACAGTTGATATTGTTCTTTAATGCTGATCTAATCAGCAGAAGACACGAGCCACAGTTTAAATTCCAGTTGTTCAGGCGGGGTGCGTTGTTACACTGTTACAATGAGCCCCTATTAGAAATATGCTATTATATTCTATACTTTTATGAATCATTTTGAGAAACCATGAGAAAAGGGTGAATAATGATTGTGAGTCAATGTTCAGAAATTATTCATTATTATTCTGTTTTTAAATTTTCTGTACAGCCATATTTAGCGATGTACTGTATTTTTTGTCAAAACAATTTTTTTGTGTATTTTTTATGATAAAATTCCATTATTTTATTTCAAAAAGTGAATAATTGTATTTTATTGACAAAATATTTTAGCTTTTAATTATATCAGGTAACATTTTAACCTGTCATTTGCTCATGTTACAATGTGCCCCATCACATGTTACAATGTACCCCACCAATAGGGCATTTTGTCACATTTCACTTCCATTCTTTCGGGGTAAATCAAGAAAAAAGTATACACTGTATTAATGAAACAAAACCACATAATTGTACTAGACATGTGTGCAATTGATGTGGGAAAAAATAAATACTCTGAACCCCAAGTGGATTTGCACAAAATGAGAAAAAAGCTTTAGGTTGTGCCCCGCTCTCCCCTAGTCATTTTGAACTGTAATTGCATTGATCATCTGAACCACATACTTTCTGTCGGAACGATACTCCTCAAAGTGTAAGGGAAAACGTAATTTAAATCACCATATTACATATAGTTTTAGTAGCATGATTATTCAAAGCATTTTAGATGTTTTTTTATATGTATAATGCATTAATTGCAGGAGAGGCGGGAAGCACCGGGAGAGTCTATGTGTGCACAGCTTGTTTTTGTAAGAGATACATTGAATGCCTGTATTGAAATATTACTACAAAAAAAACTACTTTATTTAATGTTGAACATAATGTATAATAATGCAATAGGGGAATATTTGTAGGTCTGTATAATAATAAATAATAAATATAGCTGCAAGCAACCACACTGGGCCAAGCCATTCAAATGGTTCTATGATTTCAAAAAGTAGCTACACATATTTTGGGTTTTAGAGTTACTTGTAAACTTTTGAAATGTTCTAGTTTTCATGCAGGATGGTTTGTAGAAATACAAAACTCTTTCAGATTTATTTTTATTTTTATCAGTAATGTCAACGATACCCATCCTAAAATGTTTATATCTGTAAATTCTTTAAACAAATATATTTTGACAGAACATTGGTAAAATGGTTCAGATAAAAATTTAAAAATACTTTTCTTTGGAAATTCTATAGCTATGATTAATGTGTCACAGATATGGCAATTTTTGTTTTTAAATTGAAGAGAGATGCAAGGACAGAATGAACATTTTAAACGAAATAAAACAGTTTGAAAAGAGTGCCAAATAAACTTGTGAATGTACTTGGCATATCAGTAACAATTTGGACACTTTTACCATTTGGGATTCGTGCCCCCAACTTTCTAATCAAGTGTTTATTGCTTACAGTAGTCCGTGAGGGGCTGCCTACATGGGTGTTTTTTTTGTTTGTATTTATTTTGGATCAAAGTTTGCCGGTTCCCGCCTCCTTCCCATAACAACATACCTTGTTACATTGGTGCCGAAATCCGGGAGAAAGAAGGGACATTCTGTTGGAGAGATTTGGCAGGGAGCACCCCTCTTGCAATAAGTATGTGATGCGGCAGGCTGGTCCTCTCTGCATACATTCATCAGATTTTATACAGGTCCTTCTCAAAAAATGTGCATATTGTGATACAAGTTCATTATTTTCCATAATGTAATTATAAAAATTAAACTTTCATATATTTTAGATTCATTGCACACCAACTGAAATATTTCAGGTCTTTTATTGTTTTAATACTGATGATATTGGCATACAGCTCAAAAATTAGCATATCATATCTCAAAAAATTAGCATATCAAGAAAAGGTTCTCTGAACGAGCTATTAACCTTATCATCTGAATCAACTAAATAACTCTAAACACCTGCAAAAGATTCCTGAGGCTTTTAAAAGCTCCCAGCCTGGTTCATTACTCAAAACCGCAATCATGGGTAAGACTGTCGACCTGACTGCTGTCCAGAAGGCCATCATTGACACCCTCAAGCGAGAGGGTAAGACACAGAAAGAAATTTCTGAATGAATAGGCTGTTCCCAGAGTGCTGTATCAAGGCACCTCAGTGGGAAGTCTGTTGGAAGGAAAAAGTGTGGCAAAAACGCTGCACAACGAGAAGAGGTGACCGGACCCTGAGGAAGATTGTGGAGAAGGACCGATTCCAGACCTTGGGGACCTGCGGAAGCAGTGGACTGAGTCTGGAGTAGAAACAACCAGAGCCACCGTGCACAGGCGTGTGCAGGAAATGGGCTACAGGTGCCGCATTTCCCAGGTCAAGCCTGACCTGGGCTACAGAGAAGCAGCACTGGACTGACGCTCAAATTTTGCATGTCATTCGAAATCAAGGTGCCAGAGTCTGGAGGAAGACTGAGGGGAAGGAAATGCCAAAATGTGTGAAGTCCAGTGTCAAGTACCCACAGTCAGTGATGGTCTGAAGTGCCATGTCAGCTGCTGGTGTTGGTCCACTGTGTTTTATCAAGGGCAGGGTCAATGCAGCTAGCTATCAGGAGATTTTGGAGCACTTTATGCTTCCATCAGCTGAAAAGCTTTATGGAGATGATTTCATTTTCAGCATGACCTGGCACCTGCTCACAGTGCCAAAACCACTGGTAAATGGTTTACTGACCATGGTATTACTGTGCTCACTTGGCCTGCCAACTTTCCTGACCTGAACCCCATAGAGAATCTGTGGCATATTGTAAAGAGAAAGTTGAGAGACACAAGACCCAACACTCTGGATGAGCTTAAGGCCGCTATCGAAGCATCCTGGGCCTCCATAACACCTCAGCAGTGCCACAGGCTGATTGCCTCCATGCCACGCCGCATTGAAGCAGTCATTTCTGCAAAAGGATTCCCGACCAAGTATTGAGTGCATAACTGAACATAATTATTTGAAGGTTGACTTTTTTTGTATTAAAAACACTTTTCTTTTATTGGTCGGATTAAATATGCAAATTTTTTGAAATAGGAATTTGGGGTTTTCATGAGCTGTATGCCAAAATCATCAGTATTAAAACAATAAAAGACCTGAAATATTTCAGTCGGTGTGCAATGAATCTAAAATATATGAAAGTTAAATTTTTATAATTACATTATGGAAAATAATGAACTTTTATCACAATATGCTATTTTTTTTTTAGAAGGACCTGTAGTTCATGTGACTCCGAGCTCACACGTCCTTGAGTCAACATCCCAAGCTTTCCAACATCCTTTCCTGTGCTTGCGCACACACGAAACAACCGTGAGTTGGCCAGGCACCTCCAGTGAGGCAGTGTTGTCATCGTCAGAGGTTATCCAAGTTCATTGATGCACATGCTTCACAGCTGGTAACACAGAAAGGTGTTGCCATAGCGCTGAGCAGCGTAGCATCTCATTCCCACTTTTTTAGCTAACAGGGTTACCATAATACAGTGTTTTTTTTTGTTCTAATTTTCTTGATTCAGAAACTAAATTTTGTATTGTAGTTTCAATAATGTAACCAGGCTTCTTCAAGCATGTATAGACAGACAGAATATTGTGATTAATATAAGTATGCCATTATGTCGCTCAAGCTTTGCTGAACAAAAGGGGTCAATTTGCTTAAATACTGAAAGAGAGTACATTGTTGTGACTGAGTGGTAATTATAATCAAAGGTGGTACTTGGCCTGAAACGTTTTGAGAACCACTTTACTGTCAACACAGCCCCATATACATGGCTTTTCCAAACGTTCTTTAACCCATGAATACCATCATTTGTATGTTGTACATCCCTTTGAAAAAAAAAGTATACTTTAGCATACATTTTAAAAAGTGAAAGAATAAACATGGTGGCCACAATTATTACAACATCTTACAGATCTGAAAATAACTTTTGCCTCCAACACATGATTTAATTTCATAATGTTCATGAAACATGCAGATGGTTGTTCTGACCATCAAATATCATACGATATATACAGTTTATTTTCCAACTCACCCCAATTGTGCTCTATGGGGTTGAGGTCCGGAATTTGAGGGGGCCAGTCCATCATTTTCAGTGTTCCAGCAGATTCCTTCCATAGCAGGTAGATACAACAATAGTTAGAAAAATGTTTTGGGTCATTGACCTTTTGGAAAATAAATACAGGCCCAATAAGACGACTTCCACATGCCAAGTGTTAATAATGTTGGCCACCACTGTAAATGAAAACCGAATCCCATGTTTTCAGGCACTTGGTTGCATGATAATAGCTATTAAATGCATATATATATATATATATATATATATATATATATATATATATATATATATATATATATATATATATATATATATATATATATATATATATATATATAAGTATATATATATATATATATATATATATATATATATATATATATATATATATATATATATATATATCCTTAAACAATATTCACCTGGTTCACACATACTTCAATAGTCAAAAATCATTCTCTGAAAATGTACACAAAAGTGGCCAAATAGATAATTCATTGCACACACATATATATATATATATATATATATATATATATATATATATATATATATATATATATATATATATATATATATATATATATATATATATATATATATATATTCAGCAAACACATGCTCTCAATATAATTAACTCAGTAATCACAAGCTAAACTCACATAAAGCTTATGCTGGTGACGTACCTGAGAGAAAACGAATTTCACGTTAAGTGATGTTAAATGTTTAAGCCACAGTATTGCTTCCTACCTATAATAATTACTGTAGTTCCCATTTTCTGAACATCACATTCTTTGTTTTTCTATCAAATGTATTCTAAAAAGGTGGTTCAATAAAAACATTTGGACTTTATATTTAAAAATGACCTCACATTAGCATCAGCTAGCTAGTTAGCCAGCCAATCAGTATCAGCTAACAGGCTGATTTTCAGCATGGTTTATTAATACATTTTCATTTTTATTTTGGCTCGTCTTTTTCATTTTAGGTTAAAACATGCTTGTACTCTGATTTGCTTTATTATAAAGCAAGGATTCTGTGAAGTCTGTCCAGGGTTATATAAGGCACACACGATCATTTTTCCCACGCTGTCTGGCAAAAGCCAACAGAATGTGTGATGTTGATGAGATATTATGGCCTGACTCAGACCTGGGACGAGATGACCTTTACATTTTCTGCGTTTGGAAATAACATTTTTGAAAAGTTATGTATTTTAATGTACATGGACTCTTCTTACATGTTCTATGTTCTAACCCTCTGCATTTTTCATTTCCTTTTTCTGTTTAGAAGAGAACTGAGCCTTTAAATCTCCTTTGTAAACGCTTTACAAGGCATAAATAGTCCTCTCTTTAGATGAGCTCACAAAAATAGTTAACTGACAACTACTAAATGTTTTATAACTACCTGAATCATAAACTGCAATAGGAATACATGCTAATAAAGCATTTATTAACACACTGAGTAACTATTACTATATGTATAAATAATAAAATGTACAAATGTACATTTAGATAGTTTGTTAATCATTTACTTACACTTTCTAAATGATCTTTTGAACCGCTGCCAACTCCTAAATAACTGGTTTGTAAATAATCAAATACTTAATTTACAAATGATAAATTGATCTTTAATAAAGTATGAAATTACAATTATTAAACGCATTATAGATATGCTTATAAATCAAGAACAAAACATTTACAACTGTAGTTATAAACCGCTTACTAATGTCTACTAATGTTTTATAAATTATGAATTGACTATTTACTAATGCTTAACTAATGCTTCATAGCGTGTAGTTATTATAAAGTGTTACTCTTGTTTTTTTTAGAAAAATACTGCAAGTGCAAACACAAGATACATACACGTGTGAATTGCAAAGCTGTCCGAAAAGTGTTGTATGCCTTTGAGTTACATGTGACCTGCATGAGAATAGTATTATTTTTGTAAAATATCACACTGGGTTCTTATGAGGGAATCATTTGCAATATACATCAGTTCATGGTGATTTTTTGCTTATTAACTAGTCCTATTAACTTATGAGTAATTACCCTGCTTAAGCATTTATGTGTATTTTGTAGGAGAATCAATCAATCAATCAAACAAACAAACAAAACAGTCAGTCCTAATTTCCTACATTCCACACACTCACTAGATCCATAGCTGTGGGTGAACAGACTAGATCAGCGACTGAAAGAGGTCTGGGAATTGTTCCACTGTGGGAAAATCTGTCATGCAAAGGGAGTTCAATACAAAAAAATGATGAGTTGTAACTTATGGCTGGAGATCTCTCTCTATCATTCATTTTTGAATAGTTTTTTGTCTTATCTCAAAACCACAAGCAGGGCCACTGGCACATCCACAAATTCAATTCAACTTTAATTTATTTTAGTTTTGCATTGTGCTATGCATAAAGTGAATGGAGCTAGTCAGTTCATAGCATTTGTGAAATGCCGTAAGTTCCTGGGAGAATCTTCCACATACAAGAAAAAAACAAACAAACATCATTTTATGTCTCATCTGCATGTCATGCATGTTGTATGATAACTTAACAGGGAAATGGAACAGCTTGCTTTTAAAACACATTTCTGTTCTGGCTCCCACCACAGGTTGCGTTGACATCTTTGAATCTATACAGAGGTCGGGAAAAAGTGAAAACCACGGCATAACTCCCTTTGGGATTTTAGACAGTCCCTAAATTTGGTGCAGACATTCTCTCATTCATTTTTTAACTACTGTCCATTTAAAGTTCAACAGCATTGCTTTTTATAAGTGGCAGGCAGTTCACCATCCCCTCCATCTTTGCTTTTTATTCGTTTTTGCTTTTACGCTCAAATAAAGTGCTCTTCTGAATGCACCATGCCATGAGCGTTTTGCATTGCATTTGGAATGTGGAGGAAACAGAGGAAACATTAGGTGTTTTTTTTGTTGTTTTTTTATATATTAGCAAGGCAGCAAAACCAAAATGACAGAGAGAGAGAGAAAAATGGGATGAATACATGAAAGATGGCAGGCATTTTCCAGTTGGGTGACAGTGAAAAGAACACCTTGTAAAACCAAGCTGAGCCATAGATCACAGAATCAGGCAAGAGACTCCCACACCTGCCCCCTAAAAGCTTTCTGAAATAGATTTTCCTCCTCAAAGTGACACGCTAACCTCATTTGGCTTGCTAGCAGACTGACGTGTGGGCAAGGTGATAGTGGTGAGTGCTTTGAGAAAGGGCTAATATGTGATGCCTCTTTGTATGCGTCATGAGCTGTATGAGAAACACAATGCGTTTGATGGATCGTCTACGCAAAACATTACCATTTGTTAAAGTGAGAAATAATTCACCAAGATATTATATTTAAAATGGTTTATTTACCTCTTGAGAGGTGAAATGACTCCCACACATCCACGTCCACTGTGTACTCATTGCACCGTACAGCTTTTTGAGTCAGATATGTAATTAAAGATTTCACTTAGTTGACAAACCTTGCAACAGTTGTCTTTAAGGACAGATATAACAAAACGTCCATGTTATGCTTAGACCAGCAGCATAATTTTGAGTGTGATACTGCTGTATACATCAGTACAATAAACAAGAAGTTAATATTGAGAAACTTACATTGTAGACAAAGTATTGTCTATTACTTTGAGCCCTATTATACACCCGTTGCAAGTGTTTATTTTATTATTATAATTTTTTTGCACTTTTATGGACTTCAAAACAGAAACAGACATTCACTGCCATTATAAAGCTTGGAAGAGCCAGGACATTTTTTAATATAACTTTGATTGTATTCGTCTGAAAGAAGAATGTCATATACACCTAGGATGGGGCTTGAGGGTGAGTAAATCATGGGCTATATTCAGGTCTATATGGCTTGTCAGGTCTATATTCCGCCATGCAAATAGCAAATCCGCCATGGTCAAAACACAACTGGCTTTTAAAGGGAATGGGAAATAAGACACTGATTGGTTTATTGCACGTTATGCCCAGAACACACCTATTACTCATTAAGAATCTAGGGACAACCCTTTTAGACCTGTCATTAAACTAGCAAAAGTGTATTCGGACTCGCCCCCTAAGTGCACGGACACACCCCTAAATACACTTGTACCCTGCGCTTTAGACCATGTGCTTAGATCATTAAAATAGGGCTGTTTATTTTGCTCTGACAACATACAATAGTTGTGGTTTCAGTGATTTAAATAAATCAGTTTGATCGATGAATCAATGACACAAATAAGTTGCTTGTTTTGTTCTTGAGTGAATGATTCAAACAGCTCACTTATAAAGACACCAACTAGTGGAATGGTGTAACTTGCAGTTACATACAGTCTCTGTATGGAACAAACTGACTGGTTATTACAGTCAAGGAAAATATAGGTTAAAACATTACACTCTTGTGCTGCCAATGCACTTTTTTTCTTCATTGAAAGTGCAAACAGAGATTTTAATGGGGATGGAACAGCTCTGTTGAGCAGATATAAGCATTAACAAGGATTGTTCATTACCGCAAGGGGTTTGATCTTTCCTAAATAGTTTTGCTTAATCGTGAGGAGGATTGTTTAAAAAATGTAATGGCATAAAAATAGTTCTCAGCTTGGCTTCTTGCTCTTTTATTAACAATTTCACACATGTTTAAGAGTGTATTTGGCCCCACTTTATATTAGGTGGCCTTAACTACTATGTACTTACATAAAAAAAATAAGTACAATGTACTTACTGTGTTCATATTGTGTTGCAAAACACCTTTGCTGATATTGAGGTGGGATACGGGTAGGGTTAGGGACAGGTGTGGTGGGATGGGTAAGTTTAAGGGTAGGGTTAGGTGTAAGGGAACTGTCAACTGTGTAATTACAAATGTAACTACATAAATTAATTACAGATGTAATTACATGCAAATGTAATGCAAATGTAGTTTTTTTAAATGTAAGTACAATGTAAAAACATGTATGTACACAATAAGTGCAATCAAATGATTAATTAAAATGTTAGTACATAGTAGTTAAGGACACCTGATATAAAGTGGGTCTGTGTATTTTAAAGGTCACATATGCCCCTTTTTACAAGTTGTAATATAAGTCGCAGGTGTCCCCAAAGTGTGCCTGTGAAGTTTCAGATCAAAATTAACAGATTATTTAATATACCATTCTGAAAATGCCAATTTTTTGGTTTAAGAAAAATGATCTCTGTTGTGTGTCTCCTTTAAATGCAAATGAGCTGCTGTTCCCTGACCCAGAGGGTGGAGCCTTCACAGCTCATAAACACCCAATGAAAACTGAATCATGACATCTTTGTTTTGAAGAACATTGCAGTTCTTCATCATCATGAAATATTATCATCAGTAATTAGGCTAAACTAGACTAGGTACCTACTGCTATATCAGCTGTTACAGGTTTTTTTGTGTTTTTTTGGATTGCTTACACACTAAAATTAAAAGAAGCACACTATTAGCAAAACCTTACACTCAGCCCATATTTGCACAACTATAAGCACATTGTCAACCTCACACTTGTTGCAAAACTCTACACACAGTGATTTGCGAAACACTAAACACACTTAACATACATTACACACAAAAATCTATCATGAAGTCACTTTTTTTGCAATACCAAAGCACTAACAATCAAATTACCACACCGTCTAACCAATTGGTTCAACACAGTCAGGTGTGCAAACACTTGTTTGCTTAATTGTAGACAACAATCAGGTGTATAAGCACTATAAAAAGCAGTTGGTGAGTTCATCGGTCTTCAAGCACAATGGAAAGTGTCAAAGAAAGAGTAAGACAAGGAGGAGGAAGGGGAGGAAGGGAAGGAAGGGGAAGAAATAGAATTACTGATGACATCAGAGCTACAATGTAATCAACCATGGAATGAAACACAACAGTACATGTAAAAATACTGAAATTGTTACTTTACAGAATTGCTAGACGTCCAGATGCTGGGGACAGAGGAAGAATGTTCACTGCAGAACAAGAGACCCATATAGTCAATATGGAGATTGCAAATAATTCCATAAGGCTACGAGAAACACCCACTCTTCACTGTTCTCAACCTCCTCCCATACTCTCCATTCTTGAATCCAATTGAAGAGTTCTTCTCTGCCTGGCGATCTCTAGATCCCCATCAACGCATAGCCTTTTTACAGGCAATGGAGGAGGCATGTGGGGATATTGACCAGGCATCATGTCAGGCTTGGATATGGCATTCCAGAAGATATTTTCCCCGCTGCCTTGGACTAGAGGACATTGCATGTGATGTAGATGAAATGTTGTGGCCGGACCCAGAGAGACGACACGATGTAAACTGATTGCTTTTTTGTTTTGTTTTCTTCAGTGAATTTACTATTTTGTGCTTTGACTTAGAAAAAAAACACTTGTTTTTGTTTTAATGTGTGTAAATAAACAGCAGTACTTGAAGTTTGGATCTCTGTATGTTTACAGAACTATGACAAGAGTATGACCTCAAACTGACACATAGCCTACCTTGTGCACAGAGAAAACAAAGCTTGCAGATTTGTTTTTTATTGTCAGAAGTGTTTTTTATTCATACCATCAGTGTGTAGTTGGTGCATTGTGTGCTTATTTATGTGATAACTTGTGTTAACGGTTTGATACCAAAATACCATTTTTACAAAGGTTTGAAGAGTTAAGAAAGGTGTTTTAGCTTTTGCAAGAGAACTACAATGTTTTGCTGATTTGGTGAAGGGTTTTCTCATTTGTGTATAGAGGTTTGCAAAAATAGCCAATAGTAACAAAAAATGTGCTTAAGCCATCAGAAAAAAACTGTATATGCACTCTCAGCACTTCTGTTACCTTTTCCTGTGAAATTACTGTACTATTGTATACTGTTTTTTTTTTCTACATAGGATTGAGGGTCAGGAACGACAAGGGGGAAGGCCTCCTATGTTCACAGAACAGCAAGAGAGGGAGATAGTAAACATGGTGTTGGTCAACAATGCTATAACACTCAATCAGCTCCAAGCTAACATTGTCAATAACCACGACAGTTTCAACAATATCCATCAGGTCTCAACATCAACACTGGCACGCATCCTAAAAAAAAAAAAATTCAAAAGAAGCAAATTGATCGAGTGCCTTTTGAGCGCAATTCCGAAAGGGTGAAACGACTGCGGCATGATTATGCAGAGGTATGTATTCACTTTAGCAGTGTGATCTTGCATACTGTCTCATATTTTACTGTACTGTAATATGTATACTAGATCTACACTGAACTACACAATTTTGCCTGACACTGTTCTTCAGGGAGTTTTACGAATGGTTGGAAAGGAAATCCGGAGTTCATTTATGTAGATGAGGCTGGGTTCAACCTGACAAGAACACGAAGGAGGGGAAGAAACCTCATTGGCCACAGGGCTATAGTCAATGTCCCAGGGCAACGTGGGGGTAATATAACACTCTGTGCAGCCATTACAGAGAATGGGGTCCTCCACCGCCATACCCATATGGGCCCTTACAACACAGAACTCATACTTACATTCTTGGACCAATTGCACAACATAGCAGCAAATCAAATCGATCATATGCAATACATTGTTGTCTGGGACAACGTGTCTTTCCACTGCTCTGCTCTGGTTCAGAACTGGTTTCAGCAACATCCACATTTCACCGTCCTATATCTTCCACCATACTCTCCATTCCTCAGCCCTATAGAAGAGTTTTTCTCGGCATGGCGGTGGAAGGTGTAAGATCTCCGTCTCCAGGCTGAGGTACCCCTCATCCAAGCCATGGAGGAGGCCTGTGACCAGATGGAGGTAGCAGCAATGCAAGGATGGATTAGCCATTCAAGACGTTTCTTTCCAATGTGTCTTGCTAATGACAACATTGCCTGCAACGTTGATGAAAATCTCTGGCCAGATCCAGCTAGGCGAAGAGACAATGTCTAGTTTTTATTTTATTTGTTTACAGTAAACTTACAGTACAATACGTAAAGTGACATTTTGTTACAGTATTATGAATGTCCATGTCAACATTTTGAGAAATGTTGAGAAATGAGTTTCTTCAGTCTGCAACATTGGTCTTGTTTAGTGTTTGGTGGATTTACATTAGAGTATAGTAATGTGAAATGTGGAAGTGTAGTTTTTAAACAGAAGTGTATAGTTTTTACAAGAGTGTTTAATTATGCAAAGGATCTGTAGTGTTTTGCTAACTGTGTGTGTGTTTGTGCTAATTGTGTTTTGAAAACACAGGCCCTGTTTTGAAAATCGTGCTTAAGCAATCCAAAAAAACTGTAATATGAATTAAACAACAGAAGAAATCCACTCACTGCTCTAGACTGAATAACTTTAGTAGCTTTATTAAAGGGGTACTTCAGCGCTGGGAAGATGAATCTGTATTTAAACTGGGTCATTAATGTAGTAGAAATGTGAAATTATTTTTGAATTTGGTGCCTTCTAGATTGAGAAAACACAGAAAATGTAGCTTTGTCTCATGGGGATCAAAGACAACAATTCCCAGAACGCACTCCTTCACTGCCCTACTCTAGGCACGGCTAGTCAGCTACTGGATTACTGGATCACTAGCCTACCGCGTTCATTTTCAGAAAATCAGTTCAGTTAGAGACACTACAATTAAAAACTGAACGTGTCTGTTCGATATAATGCGAGTGAGCCGATTGAGCGCCATTGCACAAACGCAGCAGGATCAAATTACATTCATCACCTGAACTGAGGTAAGCGGGATTCGCGGCTGCGGCTGCATTCACAGCGCGTGATCAGTCTGGCACGTGTTCAGTTCATGTCTTTGGAAGCTAACTTTCGAAGGAAGTTCATTTTAAAAGTTAAAACACTCACTTTGGTATCCACCGCTCCGGTTACATGAATCTCCACAGCTCCGCGAGCCGAGTGCTGTGAGTGTGATGTTGAAAACATGTGGAAACAGCGCCCTCTGCTGGCTGTAGTCTTCAGCCTCTGGCCAAAAACTCCTCAGATGACGCAAAATGACAATATTTGCGTCATCTTTTCCAGAAATAAAATACATAATTCTCTCATCTCAGGGTCATATGAGGGGTAAAGTACGTTAATTTGAATATACTCCCGGGTTTCTACTGATACAAAGCTTAATGCTAATCACTGAAGTAACCCTTTAAGAACACATTTCGTACTTTAAATGCTCTGGTGAGGAGATAAACATGACCAACTGTGCACTGCTCTCTGAGGGCGGTGTCCACTAATATGGCAGTGTCTTTCACCAGTTGTGGGCAGGGCCTGTGACATGTGACGTCCCATTCCCCAGAATCTGCAAACAGCTTGTTCTGAGGCACTGCTATGATTTATGGGGATAAAAAAAAAAAAAGTAGTGGGTGGATTTTTACCAAAAAGGGTGGTTGTGTACACACTGAATTTTGCAAAATAGTTGCCCTTTAAACAACATGAAACTGCTTCTTAACAGTTTACCTCTATTCAAAGTCCAGTCATGTCTGTGATGCATGATGACATTATCACAGCAAGGAGGCAATTATCACCAAAAAATAAAAGAGAGATAACATGACATGTTTTTATTGAATAAAATGACATTAATTCCATGATCTTTCTGGCTATTTTAGATCAAGATCATTTTTTTCAAATATCCTTGCAATCCTCAGATTTTACATTAACATTAAAGAATGATTGCCACCACCATGTTCCAGCTGTGTTATATTGCTCTCTCTCTCTCTCTCTCTCTCTCTCTCTCTCTCTCTCTCTCTCTCTCTCTCTCTCTCTCTCTCTCTCTCTCTCTCTCTCTCTCTCTCTCTCTCTCTCTCTCTCTCTCTCTCTCTCTCTCTCTCTCTCTCTCTCTCTCTCTCTCTCTCTCTCTCTCTCTCTCTCTCTCTCTCTCTCTCTCTCTCTCTCTCTCTCTCATGAATATTGGTCTAATTAAGGGGACCTTCAGGCAAGCTTTTTCTAATGCATTCTATTGGCAATGAGTTTGAAAGGGTGCAAGGTAGACAATGATAGCAATTCAGTCATTTCACTCATCACTCATTTGATAGCATGCAATAACAGAGTCACTTAAAAGTAAATTAAGCTGATTTGTTTTTAACAGACTCTGAGCTGCACAAAGGTAGTAAATAATAAACGTCCACATGTAGGTGTATTGCAAAAAGGATGCGATTCAAATTAGTTATGTTGTTACAGTTGAGCAACAGGATCTCAATATTCAAGACCTGGAACAAAAAAAATAAATAAAAGACAGCACATAGGCACAGCAGTTTTGTATGGGTAACAACATGGCAATCTTCCATAGTAAAAAAAAAAAAAAAGTGTCAACAGGGTAATTATAAATGTAACTACAGAAATTATTTACAGATGTAATTTTTTTAATGTAAGTAATGTAAAAACATGTTTGTACAGAATAAGTGCATTGTATCAAATAATTTATTTAAATGTTAGTAGTTAAGGCCACTTTTAATATAAAGTGAGTCTGAAATGTTTTACTTAAAATATTTCCAAATGTCCTCCAAAATATGGACAATTAATAAAAAGACAGGCACGACAGAGGCCAAAAAAGCACGAACCAACTCAAAACTCAAAAACCAACTGAAATCACATTTTGCACTTCATTCCCTTGGACCTTCATGTTCACAAAAATATATTACTGACAGATTTTCACACCTGCTGAAAGATCAAAACAGACATTTCTCTCTATGTCAACCCCTGTGGTTGGACAACACGTCCGTCATTTCAGTTTTATAAAAGTCTCTGCATCAGCGCCCTGCAGTCATTGAACAAGCGAACATTCAGTTTCACAGTCAGTGGCCACACAGCCAGCCCATGGTCAAAAATAGTTCATAAGAAGAAAGTTTGGGAAAACAATAGCTTTTCATGTAAAACATAAACATGCATGAGAAATTATTTCATTTGTCCAGCGACTAAATCCCTGGAAACAATAGAGAGATGTTGCTGGAATGGCATCTCCTCCTGAGTAAATTGGTCATAAAGAGTAGCCCATTTGGAAGAAAATCACATCTTCTACCATAATGGGTCAAGGTGATTCAGGTGTAACTGGATAGTGACAAACAACAATGATACATTAATTCCAGCTGAGAATGACAGAAGTGAGAACATTATTCATAGCCAGAGCTTTACATTTCTACACATATTCCTTATGATAAACTCAGCACCACAAGCCAATATGCTCATAAATTCACAGATAATTTACCACAACAGGACGTCTCAGTGTGTTCTTTATGCAATTTGTATATGAGAGAAAAATCTAATTAGCACAATATGAGATGAAACATGGGGAGCTCACAATAGCGTAGATCCACTTACTCTTCGGCAAAAAACATTAATCTGCCCATTATGATGGCAGTGATTATTGCCATGGTGCTTGTGGTGCATATACAACAATGTGTACATGTTTGGAACTTAACATGTGTAAATTCAATAACTCGTATTTGATTCAGTAGTCTGGTCATATGATGTAAATAATTATTTTCGCCACAAAGAACATAAGTGTTGTTTTTTATAGAAATAAAATCAATATAATTTAGGTGGCCAATAGTAACTTCAATTCCTTCAATTCGGCGCATTCAAATGCAATTTCAATATGTTACCACTGTTTAAAAGCGACTTTTGCAATATTGAATACTGAAATTGAAAATTGAATATTGAAAAACTTTTTGCACTTTGAATATTAAGTACTTTGATTATGGTTGTTTGCACTTAATATCAATTTGTGGAAAGTTCAGTTAGGAGGTCAAAAGAAGCTCATGTGCAGTACTAAGGACACTCAGGAGAGAAGTTGAATTTTTGGCAAAACTTTTCAAGTGCTTGAGTATTGTTGTCTTTTACTGCGTATGATAATTCATACTCAGAAAGTAGAACTGAAATTACATGCATGATGCTGCAAACATTTTTTTCTAGTCATGTATTTCATCATTGAGGATTTCTTAAAAATACTATGTAAAAATCTTGCCTCGTCTCGTGTCTCATCTCGTCGTGTCTAGCAGTTAATTATGGGTAAACAGTCTTACTTTTCGGTATCAAATTAGGCAACCAGGTCTCATTGGAAAAAAAAAACTTTTTAGCAAACCCCAGAACACTTACATATATCAACAGAAATCAACAAGAAAACAGTAAAGGCAGTAAAACAGCAAGCACTTTTTTATCGTTTTCATACACACTTATTATTACAAGGGTAGATTATGGATCAGTGACATGCTATCATGCGGCTCCTTGCACAATATTCCGTTATGACCTCAAAATAATTTTTACCATAATGCATAATTTCTAAAGAATACATTTTGGAGTTTGCATTACTTAACCAGCTCCACATGTTGGGCTTTTCTGACATATACCAAGCTTGCTCGGTAGCTTGCAATGCTGAAAGCTCAGGTACCAATCCCGTTAAAGACAAGTCACGATAAAAAAGCTCAAAAACAGGAGTTGAAAACACAAGCTAAAATTACTTGGTTACAATTGTATTTTTGTCACACTTGTTTTTGTTAACACCACCGGGTAGGTTTAGGGTTTAGAGTAGGTGCACGTTATGTTGATGGGTCATTAAGGTTTTAGCGCCACTCACCGGACATTTCAATCAAGAACTGCAGTGATACGTACAAAAACCAACGTAATAAAACATTGCCAGACATGCACAAGATTTATATATGAAGAAGGAAGCCAAGGTTAATTCAATTTTTCAATCTAGGGCACCTTTAAATGGTTTCTTGACATAGTACAATCTAAGGTAGCAAGGTAATTTGTACTTCTTCAATACTCTTGGCGATTTTACAGGCAAATAATTAATGAGGATGTACCTAAAGAGACATCTTTCCCATAATAAAGACTTTTTATAAAATAAATTATTATAATTTTACTTTGAACATGTTTTTATTACTTTATGATATGCTAATCTCTCATTTGCATTTCAACATCCATCTTTACTATTATTACTTTAAAATTGAATTCATATTAGATCTAAACTTGCATCTAAGTATCTTGTATCTAGACATATATATTTAGTTTCTGGTGAATGCACAGTAAACAATGAACCACTCCAACTGGGAGTGGTAATCTACTTTGATCGATAACAAATTAGTTTAAAAAAAAACAAACAAACAAACAAACAAAAAAAACAGCTGGAGATTATATGCAATACTAAGAGCATGAATATCAGTATTAACATTATCACTGTGTACTCTGTGCAATTTTACTGTGCCTCTTGTGTGCTGTACCACTGTCCTGTTCTAATGTTCTTTGGGGTGCTATACATATGTAGTTAATAAAGTTACCAGTAAATCTGGTTTAGTCCCATCATTTTAGGATTTGATTTCCTACTTTGTAAACCACAGCCATTGAGGTTGACTGTTTGACAAATTAACAGAGACAAAGCTATAATCTACTAAACTAATACATTACTATAACTATTATTGGTTATTTAGTTCTTTTTTTGTATTAATTAATTAATTTATTTATTAATAATTGTACTTCTCTGCACCTCATGTGACTTCACACTTTGAAAGCTAATACATTACTATAATTATTATTGGTTGCTTAGTTTTTTTTAATTAATTAATTTATTTATTTATGTATTAATAATTGTACTTCTCTGCACCTCATGTGACTTCACACTTTGAAAGCTAATACATGACTATAATTATTATTGGTTATTTAGTTTTTTTTTTAATTAATTAATTAATTTATTTATTTATTTATTAATAATTGTACTTCTCTGCACCTCAGGTGACTTCACACTTTGAAAGCTGAAAATAAAACAGGAAAACAAAGGTCCATGTCCTAAGGGACACCTGAAACAAGACAGAGTTTTATATTATAAAGTTTCACACTTGAAGAAAGGTGAAGCATACATCTCTGGATTCAGTAGAAAGTTGACTGCTGTGGGAAAATGGCCTCTAGCACTGCCTCATGTTCTAAGACTCCTGGGATGGTCATAGACTTGGATATGGTCATGACAATATGGACACATGGTCTGAGGATACAGGTACATTATACAGGACCTTTTATACTCGCTCTGAGATTTGGAGATGTGAGCAGCCAGAATTTTAGTGGCTGTCAGCTGTCACCTGACTGTCATCGGTTAAATCACACATTACTGCACACATTTCTCACCAAGAGCCCAATCATTTTGTATCGCCTGAATTGAAGTCATCAATGGATCTATCAAACCTGCCTCACAATCTTGTACATCAAAGATTGCGTGCATATTGATAGAGTGAATGTACTTTCAGTTGACAAATGTCAATTCACTCTCCACAGGCTACTGAATGCAGTCAATTGCACCGATTACTTGTACTCTGCACACTCAACAGCTGCATCACAGTATGCTATGACAACTGCTAAAACACCCCAGGCCATCGCTGTGACAGCCTTACCACTGCCGCAGGACAAAAAAAAAACATCTCGACCTTGCAAACCCTGTTAACATAGTCTTTTCACACTCCTGTTCCCAGGTAAGCAGGTAAGACTGTAAATCAAGGACAGCCACATGAAGAAGCGGATATTAGGTTGTTGCAATTTGTGCATGACTCCAGCCCACCCATTCCACCACTGTCTTATGCATATTAGTGGTCATTTGCACGACACCATTTTCAACTTAAAACAGGTAACTTTGTACACGGTTTGCCCATTCATTTACATGGCAGCAGCATTCTTGGGAAGCTTTTGATGGGTTTCAAAGTGAAAGTTTTTGAAAACAATTCTGACATCATCTCCGTATAACCTACAAAAAATTTGCCTAGAAATCAAAATGCACCCTAGTGGCAGCAAATTTAATTTGCAGCGAGTGTAGTCTAGCAACTCTCGGTAGACCTGCGAGCTGGAAAAACCAAACTCTGGTCAGGCTAATCACATCATGTATAGAGTTGGTGGGCGGGCTTAAAGGGTTAGTTCACCCAAAAATGAAAATTCTGTCATTAATTACTCACCCTCATGTTGTTCGACACCTGTAAGACCTCCGTTCATCTTCGGAACACAAATGAAGATATTTTTGTTGAAAGCTGATGGCTGAGAAAGGCCTCAGCTAGGCCTCCACTGGCATTCAGTACATTCACACTCCCAAGACCCATAAAAGGCACTTAAAACGTCGTTACAAAGTCTCACCACAGTGGCTCTACAATAATTTTACGATGCGACGACAATAGTTTTTGTGGGCAAAAAAAAATCAAAATAACGCCTTTATCCAACTTGTTCTTGTCTTCCGTGTATGTCTCTGGTGTTTTCTGTGAATGTGCAAGACTTATTTTTAATTTCCCTATATATTAGCCATTTTAGGGAAATTACGAGAATAATTCTGTATATCAAAGTGCAGTAAACTGTAAAACTGTTTGTGCTACAAACTAGCATGTTTATAATTAAGGCAATCTTAAAATAATATGGTAAGAACTCAGTTTGCAGTATCAAACAGCATAACGAGCTGTTACAGCTAAATATAACCGGAAGTGAATGACACCAGAAGCTAGACACATTACAGTTACAAATGGCTGAGCCAGTTGGTGGAAATGTGCTTATTGTTTCTTTACAAAGGGATATTGGCAATACTGGCCTGACATACATAATACAGCGTTTTTAGTCTTTCCGTGGATCTGTGTGAACGGGGATTGTTTTGACAACATTATGCCAGATTTACTAATAGCTTGCACCAGTGCAAACCCTATTTTTGGCATTAAAAACTACTGTCAGGAAAAAAAAAATCAGTTTTTTAAACACCCTTAATTTACAGCCTAAACATATTATACTTTTATATATTTTATATAATATTATATATAAAACACATATTACAATAGCTTATTTAAATTTTTTGTGTGAAGCAATAGCCTACTTTATTGTAAATGGTATTACAAGGATGCACAAATACTTTCATTCAGTGGGGTTGCCTAATCTAAATAAAGAGCATTATATACATATTTATGTTTTATTTTAATTATTAGGGTGATAATTAAAAACCTAAAAAAAAAAAAAAATGTAAGTGTCCTCACTAGTATTAATGAAAAGTACCCAATTACTAATTATTATTATTAATTAAAGCGTTAGTGAAGATGCTTGTTTTATGAACATCAAATGAAGATCTATAATGAGGCCACAGCTATATAAACCGAGGCACATCAAACCACAGTCCTCTTGAGCTCTATTTTGTTTTGTTTTCCTTTTTTTTTGGCCTTGACCTTCGACTGCTATTAATGGTAGTGCTGCTACAACAACAACACTGACACACTTTACCACATGTTCATTGCTCAGAATATTTTGGAAGGACAGAAGTTGACAGACCTTTCAGAGCCCTCTAGGGAATTCTGTTGAATGTTGAAGCCCAAAGTAAACTTCTTTTTTTTACACGCATGCGCACAGTCGAACACACAGCCTTGCGAAGTATGCTTCTTGTGACTCGCAGTGCATGTACAATACGCGCATTCTCTTCCGATAATGAAATTTGTGTCGCACACTGTAAAATCGCATTTCAGATTCAGAAGTATGCAGTCCTCTTCTCGTGGATTTATTTTGTTTTGATTTGTTTCAGCAATCACTTTCATTAGGACTCTGGGCCTGTTATCAAAGACACGGCTGCAATCTTCATCCCCATTCTGGCGTCATCACTACATCAGCATTGTCAAATGTCAACATTTGTCATCGCTTGTTTGCGTCATAATCTAACCAGAATGTCTTGTAAATGATTCGCTTGACACAGGTTACTGTTAATTATCGTATTTTGTTTTAGAAAAGCTCAAAAAAGAACAGAATGGCACAGCATTTTAGCCTGTCTAATCTGACTACACTGCACCATGAATCCATTGTGTTCCAATCTTCGTTGGTTGTATGTATTCACTAGCAGGCAGAATTTAGCCAGTGAACAAGTGCTGAACCACTTGATCTTGATTGTGTGTATTCTGTGTTACAGCAATTTCTTCAATTGGGCTTTGCATTCAAGCGCTCAACAGAGATGTCTGTGATTGGCAATGCTCAACACTGCAAAACGCATTATAAATGTCATCCCCCTCAACAGTCTTCAGAGACTAACAAAAAAAGGGGGAGTGTTTTAAAACAGCTGCCTATCAGCCATTACCGAATAAAGCATTGGCTATTTGATATGCAGTCTGCATGTACTCATTGATTCCCACCGCACACCGCAAATGACAAGGGCCCTCTCGCAGTGAGCTTTTTCCCTTCAATAAAGCTGGCGCACACTTTATAATAGTCATCGTTATTGTTGCTTTTCAGACTGTTTAAACATGAACATGACAATTTTTTTAAATAAATAAAATCCGGACGCACACCAGAGAACTTGTCCGGAGTTTTTACATCAACCCATTCACATTCAGTGAATTTATTTCGGGATAAAATTTTATTACAATGGTCATTAATCAGCTGTGGTGAGCATGTCTAACTATTTAAGACATCAGATTTTAGCCTAGGGTCAAAGGTATCTTTTAGGATTGCGATTGTTTGTCTCAGACTGCTAAATCATGGCCAAAATCACAGTATGAACCTGGCTTAAGGTATCAAATGATGACACTTGCATTGATATTTTTTTCAAAGGTTGGGAGATTTGCAGGGTTCAGCTAGTAAAGCATTATCGCATAAAACATTTTTATCCTTTGGCTAAGATTTCTTAATTGTCTTTTTTCTATGATAATTTTTTTACTTATCAGGTTCTGACAGTTAGATGGAGTTCAAACTGCGAGCGGGAGTCACGCCTAACTGAAGATGTAAAGAACTGCGTTTATCCAACTCATCTTGGACATTTTTTTTTGGATTGGTGCTGCTATGTGTAAATGTGTTGAGTCGGCATCCTCTATTAAGGTGCTGTGTACATGGTCATCCTTAGCATTCTAGTACAAGCAAGATCTGACTCAAAATAACTCAAACGCTCAGCAACTTTCAAGTAGTAATTTTCATGCAAATACTGGTGGTGGTATGTTTTTTTCATTTATTACTACTCATTGATCCTTTTTTTCATTAGTCTCTATAGCCTTTCATGAATTTGTCTGTGGTCTCTCTTCAGGTGGCCTGTTGTTGCCCTCATCTCTATGTGGCCTTTGTCTCCATGTGGCCTACAGTGGCTTTGTCTGTGTGGCCTTCTCTATGTAAAAGATAATATCTCAAAGCATGTCCCTGCACCCCTAATCATTCAGCATTTTTCATACTCCCCAACGGGTTTCCAATATCAAGAAGATGGTTTAAAATTCATCTAGTGACAGTTCTACAGAACTGCAGACCATCATCTCATCTGGTATATAGGAACATTCATTCAGGATCATGTGCTGCAACAACGGCAGCTGAACGTGGGATTCATTGATGGCCAAGATGCTCTTCATCATTCGAATCTTATATAAGCATGCTCAGCAAACTCTCTTGTAATTCCAAAAGTAATATTAAGATTACTTATGTGTAAGTATCAAGTTTACAGCATATCATTTAACGCCTAATACTTAAATATTATGTGGTAAGTATACTATCTACACAAAACATCTGGTCATGGTGGCAGTTATTTATTTTATAGATTTATGTGGCTCACTTTTCCATTTGGTCTATCAAGGCCAACTCATTCACCCATGCTGTCTTCTCACGAGGGGTCATCGTGGCCTTTACTCGATCTATGCGGGCTTCCCCACACACTGGCTTATCGGAGCCTCATTCTCAGCCAACGCAGCTTTTCGTACCCTGGCTTGTCGAGTCAGAATACACAGCATAATGTGGCAGTCCATACAGCTTACGAGGTTTTTCATATCCTGGCCCTGTTGAGGCAGTATACACAGCCTAATGTTGCAGTCCATATAACTTACGCGGCATTTCGTACCCTGGCCTTCACATACTTTAGGCAGTAGCCTAAAAGTTCCTTCTGTTTATTGATTTAACATTTATGTAAATTTCCGTATACTGTATATTGCATGTACAATGTCCATTATTCTAATAATATAATCTATTTTTCTTTGCAAATATTTAAGGTACTTAGTCCAAAGAATCTTCCAACGGGTGTGTATCTTTTGATTTATCAGATTTTTTTGGGTATCAGTCCTTCATATTCAGACAGGAACTGCAAGTTTCCTTTACCCTCTGGATTCGGACTATGGACAGGGCCTACACCAAAGAACTTTATCTATTCAATACTCATTGTATACAAACTGTAAATAATTCTTGTTCAAATGTTACTCTCCCCTTCTGAGTCTTTTGGGTAGAACACACCCAAAAGTGATTATATTTATAGATGGGCAAATTCTAAGAGCTGAAAGTTGACTTGCTTAATAAATGCACATTTTAAAGAAGAAATTAATTAGTGACAAAATACTCAGTAATATTTGTTAAGTGCTGGAAATTCCAAATTGTGGTACACTTCAGATCAAAGAGGGTTTTGAATGTTCTGCTGCCACACCAACTGCGTAGCTCTAAGTTGAGGATCAAAGCTATTTCAATAGAGCACTTAAAAGCAGAAGAATGTTTACCAGACTCTAATGAACATTGCATCAGCATCCATATTTTAGCATCCATGTCCCCATCCTCTTGAATAGAAGCCATGTTGATTCTTCCTAATTAGAATGTGTGGGGTCACTTTTTGATGAAGAAAGCCACACATGCACCAGGTTCAAAGAAATTAAACTATTCTAGCGCATAGGAAAAGCTCAGAGCAGCGCTAAGTAGATTATCAGTTATGTCCTCGTCTTTTGAACATAATCCCTCTTTATGTGCGACACATCAAGAAGCGACAAGAGGGGATCTCTCTGCTATATGCAAACTTACCCCCATCATGTCTTTACACTAATGAACTCTGAAACTGTGACTTTGCTCTGATTATAGCAATCTTGAGGACAAAAATGGTATAGCTTTCTGAATCCCATGACAGATCCACTTCAATGGAGAGAGAAGCCCATAATCTAGCAAATTAACCCCAGAATGGGGTGGGCGGAACTTGTGGCTATCAGCAGCTGTAGGCTGTTACTCCTCCAAACAACTTGAGGAGTAATCACAGGCATCAGATGCTCAGTCAGCATGCTCAAAGTCAGACCAAAAGCAAATATCAGTCAAAGAGGCTTATAATGACAATGGGCCTGCGAGAATGTGGCAGAGCGCTTGAGAAAATGAGAGAGCGGGAAAGGCAAAATAATTTTAAACTGCAAATGGCCATAAAATGACCTAGGACAACAAAATGCAAAAAATAAATAAATTATCTTCACTTACAGCTGATATTAATATCAATTTTGAATGATCAGATCACAAGAGGTCATTGCTAAATTCAGAGTCCAAAATAAATAGGGAACACAACATTGTAAACAGTTTATTTGTAAACAAGCAAAACATTATATTTGTAGTGTAAAGGCCTGTTCACAACTTACACAAATGCTAGGCACGAATATACAGTCAGGTTTTGACATTAACAAAAAATTAAGGGGAGTCAAAGCATATTTATGTGTTTTTAAGCATCACATTTGTGTCAAACTAAAAATGACAAACACAACAGGACTGGATTTACTGTCGCTTTGCAAAATAGTGAGTGCCACCAAGTTGTACTTTTATGTAAAAGCAGCAGCAGGCATGTGACTAAAAGTGCAAATCTTATTGGTTGATCGTTTTTCTTCACAATGTGATGGAAAATAGGTTAGAACACCTTTCTGTCAATAAAAATAAGAAAAAACATAATTGCACTACCAAAATCACAGTGAACACGTCTTAAAGGGGACCTATTTCGCACAATTCACTTTTATGAAGTTTTAACACAGATGTGTGTCCACAGTGTGTGTAAACAATAACCAGTCAATAATAGTAAAAATCCACCCACTCCATTTTTCATAAATCATAAGCTGTCCCTCCAAACGAGCTGTTCCAAATTTGGGAAGCCCCGTCCATGACTGATGACGATCTGCCCTATTAGCATAGATAACGCTCTGAGTGAGCTGCAGAAGTCCGCCATTTCTGTTTCCACGCTGTAGTAGCTGGAGATATACAATATTTGCGCCAAAACATTCCAAATGTTCTGTTATTATATGTACTAATGAACATACGAGTCTCCATACACTCCTGGGCCCGTATTCATAAAGATTATAAGAGTCCTCTCAGAAAACTCCTAACTTAGCTTAAAAACTTTTATGTAGGAGTCTTAGCTTAAGAGCTATTCGGGACCGATCTGAGAGCAACTCTGAGCAAGGAAAATACAAAAACTTTTATCTTCGAGAAGAGGCGGGGCTGACCCCATTGCTACGTATGACACTGTCTTTTGAAGACTGTGATTGGTTGGTTGTCCAAAAAGGGGAAAAAAGGAGCGCTTTTAAGTATAGGGTCTATTATAAGCCTTCACTTTATAAGCCCTCATACACACACACACATTATATATATGTATATAAATCATTTTATTATTTACCATGCTGTTCATTTAATATAAGGTATTTGATTGGCTTAGAATTATAAACATTGTTCCACTCTTTCCAATTGCACTGATTGCTGGCATGTCTATGTAATTGGTGGTTTAAAAGTTGGGTTTAATGCAGCAAACATGGAATCCAAAACAAGAAGGGCGAGAAAGCCCAACTGGACAGAGGAACAGTGTTTATTACTGTTGGCACAGTTAGTGGATGAACACAAGGACATCCTTAGGTAACGTGTCTCTAATAAGGTAACGTGTCTCTAATAAGATTTTTCAAACATGATCCCTGTACGATCTAATCTATAGCATCTTATTAACTCACTGTCATCCATTGCCTGCAAGATATTTCTTCTCCATCTTTGTCTTTCTGCCATTTTCTCTGCTGCTAAAGAAACTCTTAAGCCTCTTAAAAGTCTGTGCTCCTAACAAATTTGACCTTTTAAGGGTTAAGACTCTTTCTGAATTACATTTTTCTTTACTAGGATTTTTGTTAATTTTAAGAGTAAACGACCACATTTCTAATAATTTTCTTAGAATTTTGTCACTAGGAGCTACTCTTTGCATTAAGATTCTTTATGAATACGGGCCCTGGCATCTAAGCCACTGAGGACACCATGGTTAAATTTCATTGATGAAGAAAATGTGCCAAAGAAAGTCGTTAAAGTTTTATATATTTGTGCAAATAATTTTACACCTGACAGCTTCACAAACGAGGGGCAGTTGAATGCAAGATTTGCACAAAAGCTGTTTCAGAAGGATTTTTACATCAAATTTTCCCATCTTTCCAACAGTGTCCGACTGAGAATTTCTAACATTTTGGCTGCGTGAGATTCTCCAGTTTTGTTGTACAGCTGTAAAGGTTCCACCCTCTTCTGGAAAGGGGACCAGGAACAGCAGCGTTGACTCAGCATCTTTGCTGATTTCTCCTGCTCTGAAGCCTTCTCGCCGTTGATCGAGCCCAGCAGCGGAACGCAACGAATCTTTAGCAGCAGTTCAGCAGATGGCGGCTTCCTGCTCAGTGTGATCTGACTCGATGCCATCATCTGCTGATTCGCCGTTTCCCTGCGTCCATCCGGCGATTTACTATCGGCAAATTCAAGTGCCTTATGCTGACACTCGGCGACTGAAAATTATGCTCCTCCCCTGCGGCGGCAGGTGAGTCTAACAGTGCTTATTTCTCTAAAAGAGCATATTTTAATTTAAAAAGTCATGTTCATTGATGATTGAGTCTCATCACGGTGTGTTCATGAGCAGCTTTTGCATTCCTCTGCTGTTCTCTTTTTCTCAAGCGTAAGACGAAGAAACAGTGAAACTGCACAACTGAGTGAATTGGGACTAAGTGAGCTCACCACGGTTTAGTCCCCACATGACTCACTCTCCCTGCAGCGAGGGGATTTCCAGTGCGACTCGCACTGCTAGAGCAAGCACAACACTGACTGCATTTGGATGAGTACAGCAATGACTATGAGGCTCTCTCCTGTGACTATCAGTTGAGACTCATAGAGCATATTATCTCCATAAGAGCATCTTTACCTAGCCTGGAAGCCCAGCCCACAACATTTGAGGTCGGTAAGTTCAGTCTGCACTTGATCTGTTGTGGAGTAACTATGCCCGTACAGGAGCTGTTCGGACCAATCAAATAGTCAGGGCGGGCTTTATACAATGGTTGACAGATGATCAACAGTAACGTAATCAGCCACATCATCAAAGAGTGTTTGGGTTGAATTTGTTCAAATCCTAAACGGAAAACTTGTTCGTATGTGCATTCTTTACTATTTCTTTCAAAAATTATGATCATGTTGCTTAGTATGTACAGGATCTTCTGCATTCAGACGTTGGGGCTGTGAGTCGGACTTGAGAGGTGAACTAATCAATTCTGCTTTCGGGACTGCATGCAATGCATATGGGGCCAGATCAGACACTGATGACAGAACTAACGACTCAAACCCGAAGACAGAAGAGGTATACTAATCTTTCCAGAGAACAGACATAATTAAATGTGAAGTGACAAAAGAAAGAACGACTCGGATTTGGAGGTGAATTTAACAGACTAGCCTGAAGATCCAGCTAAGTAATTAATTAATAATTTCTTTCTTAAAGTTTGGCCTTGGCTGCATTCGCTCATAAATTATTTTTAATTACAAATGCGATCAACCTACCAGATGTGTTGGGGAACTTAATGTGACATTTTAATTATATTCTACTGAAATTAAAGAAATGACTTGAAAAAGGATTTGTTCATTTTGCAGTACGAGATTCAAAGATCTAAGTCCGTAATAAGATCTGAACTTAAGGTAGAGCAGATAAAGTGCTCTAAGTAAGCAGATAAACTCAACTTTTGGTTCCAAAATGACAACTGACTAAATTGAAACACCTGAGATTGATTTTAATACCAGGTGTAAACAGGACTAAAAGGCTAAATCGTTTTTCTTACAAGGAGATTGGATGCTGAATTTCAGCACAAGCAATTAAGAGAAGATATTTTCACCATTCACACATGTACATACGCAAAGGCACATGAGCACACACTCCGACACTCATATCTTTCACTGAGCATTTTATCTCATACCAAGATCCATTTCGATTGGTAGGAGTTGTTTCAATCCCCTGGGGTGACACAGAGGAGATGGATTCAAAAGTGTGCGATCACACTAGCGCAATATCACTTTCTCAGAGTACATGTCAGAGATGCATTGTGTTTGTCGGTTTGGTAACTTCTGACCATGGGTGAGGTGAAAATTGAAAATATGGAAATATGAGAACATCAACAGATACCTTTACAAAAGAAGTGCTGCTTCGATGTATCAATTTAAAAGATACAGAAACAAGTGTAGAGAGATTGCATTGAGGATTGATGCATGGTCATGGGACTGAGGATATAAAAATAAATTGAACATGTATTATTTGATTACATTTCCACATCTTCTGATTCCAGCACTGTTAAAGAGAAGAAATGACAGAGCACTTGTATGACAAGTTATGATTATGTGACATTTCTGATAATTCAATGGCAGTTGAAGGAAGAATGCTAAGTACATTAAAGCTTTTAACACATTTCTAATGACAATGATTTGAGAAGATTGGAGGTGATATTTTTTACTTGTATAAAGTGCATGATTAAAGGTAGTTTATTAAAGCTGACTTACTGAATGACTCACGAGTGAGAAAATTAGTTTTCAGCAAATGGATGTCAGTGCCTTGAGGTATCATTCAGTGAAATATGAAGCTTTAAAAGACATGTATTATGCATCAACTTATTTGTCATTCAGTTGACAGTTGTTTCTGTTTGTGTTTTATTTATTTGTGTGCATGTAAATCTGAGAGATAAGTGCTGCTGAATCAATTTAATTCATTAGTGCTCAGTTCTTTACACTAGTTCATCTGGTGCCTCTTCTAATTACAAATAATCCCCTGTTATCTTCAAATCAGTATGGGGGACTATAAGCAATCCTCTCTGCACAAACATGCATTTCTTTGTACTTACAAAAAAAGTAAAATATTAATTAAACATTTCATTCCATGACAACTATATGACAGTTCAGCAGTCGATGGTAGTGATAACATAATTGAACGTTGTTAATCTTTTGTCATATCCCATCATTCAGACCTCATGGTGGCTGAGAAACCTTATTCTTAACCATCTGTGAACACACAAATACTTTTGAGACCTATGAGTTTGGGGCTTAAACATTAAATAATAAACAACAAATCCAAGAATAGCAGGCAAATATCTGGTTTCAAAGACAGGGCTTAGTTCAATTCGGACATTTAAGTAGCTTTTATAACTGTGCCTTAGTAAAAAAAAACGAAAAAAAAAAACATTACTGGGTTCATATTCACAAAACGTCTTAAGGCTAAAAGTAGCTCCTAACTTGCCGATTTAGGAGAAACTCTTAAAAATAATGGGTGTGTCAGTCCTTATTTTAGGACTCCTACATTTTTGCTCTAAGAGTATTTCATAGAGCATTTTAGCAATAAAACTAGCTCCTAAATCCAAATGCTAGGAGTAGTCAAATGGACTCCTAAGTCCAACCCAGGCTCATTGGCAATATGTGACTACATTTTTGCAAACCCTGAAATATGTACCTCAAGGTAAGTTTCCCTGCACTTTTCGGGGAAACGTCCACTCAGTTTTTCTCAACCCCTTCCCTAAACCTAACCATTTGTGTATTATAAGTCCACCCGCCGAAGATCATATTTGAAAATTGCCACCGTTACGTCAGCTTTGACAGCATTGGCTGTCATATGTCTCATGACCAATTGCGTCATTACGTCAGCTTTGATTGTAAAATGCCATTGGCTCTTGTGTGTCTCATGACCGACCGCGTCATGATTTGGATCATTATTTCAGCGATTAAAACATTAAGATCAACTCTGTTCTTCACATGAAGATATTGTATGTTTTTACGAGTTCACACTTACAAATGAGATAAATATCGAATAGAGTAAAAAAATAAATATAAGCATATCAGGCGCACTGTCTGGGGGGATCGAGGGCTCCGAGCTTGGAATTTAGCCCAAACCCAGAAGTCTGCCCCACAATGCAGACCATGAGTGAGGAACGGGGTGACGGAGGCATGCAGAAAACTGTCGAGGTAACTTGTCGAGTCAGCTCTCAGCAGTGGATATACCTCCTCTCACGCTGATTAGATTTGAACCATTTGAACATGCGCTTCACAAACTTTGTTAATAAATGGACATGGACGATTTAATGTTTAATTAAATCATGGATGTTTAATTTTTGCTTGAATTCTGCAATCTCTCGAGATGCTGACATGTAAGGGGCTGACAGTTAGCTGCACATATACTAGTTTAATTTGTGACACTTGGCCTACTTTTTAAAATCTTTATTTGTGTAACCGGAATAGGTACGCTATGCCTTTAAGGGGGCAGGTGATGTGATGGTGCCTGTGAGTTTTAAGTCTCCCAGGCATCGTGAAACTATATGTTCTCGTTGTCTACTCGAACGAGTGTGTGTGTGGTCTTTTCCTCCGGTACTGGGGTCCGTTCTTCGCACCTCGCTTTATACAACTGAGATGATTTGACCGATCCCAGATCCTTTTAATTGTGATAACTGATCTCTGGCTAATTTGGTTCTTCAAACGAATTTGCGGATTGGATTAAAATATCTGGATTGAGATATCTGAGATCACTGCGTGTTCTTGTGTTCCCTGAAGAGGGCAGATGCATCGATACTCGAAACCACGATCAGCAATGCAGCGATTGGCTGGCGTCAAGACAATGTAAATTACATCATATAATTAAAAAAGCCTCCTGGCAAAAAGAAGAAGAAGAAAAAACACACATTTCTGGACCTTTATAAGGAAACAGCCAAACCATCAAACCAACATAAAAGTTATAACAGTTAAAATTAAATGTGCACTGTTTTGATGAACATGATTCACAATTATTTATATTCACAATTTTATAGTATTATTTGTACACCTTTTACATTTTTATTTCAATGTTGTACAATGAAAAAAAAGTGTGTTGCATTTACATGATTTAATTGTGTACATCGGTTCCACATGAATCAATTAAGTTAAAAAAACATAATTGATTCATGAAACTTCAACATCATAGAATGAACACATTTTAAGTGATCCAATTAAGTAGTCTTCAAGTGAATTTTAAATGGCTCCATGACATGATTCAGGCATAACGTTTCATACTTATTCTATTCAATTTCATATACTTTAATGTTAAACAACTGAATTATTTTATTGCAGAATGGGAGGGGGAGAGAATTTTCTTGTGGTGCCCTACGCGCAGCGCGTGATGTGCGTGTGCAGACCGCCGACCCTGCCTAAATGCTAAGCATTAAAAGCTTCTTTGGCAAAGTAATTATGACTTTAGCTGTATCAATCCACACCCTAAGCAAATGCTCCACTCTTCTCCATAATGAGAACCCACTGAAATTTAAATCGGTCTAATAATTCAAAAATTATTTACTATTAAACACTATTAAACCAAATCAAGTATCCCCCTTTTTCATCTTGCTCAAAAATACATTAAATAACACTTTTACCTATAAAATAACAACATTTACTCTCTCTTGACTTAGCCATATGCAAAGGATGCTGGGAACTAACTATCCCGACCCAGTTTCAGTTAATGCGACACAACTCATTCATGTAATCTCAACACAAACAGATTAAGTAAACTTCAACTTGACTTATTCTTATTGATTTATTTAAATGGATTGAACACAATCAAATTGAGTTTGGACAAAATGTATGGCAATTGTGTTACTTTAGCTCATTTTAACTAAGCAATTTGAACAAGCAGTACAAATAATTTTTTCAGTGTAATTGAATTTAAATTAACTCAATTTGAAGCAGATTTGTTATGTGACAGTATTGCTCTCGACAATTCAATGATTATTTCCGTGCTGATGACCTGTTGATGATCTGATAACGCTGTGTGTGTGCAACTTTGCATTTGGCTTCGGCATAAAGCAACGAGTTGCTTCAATCCATAAAACTGCATTAGTTAAGCATTAATTATTTACTTGTTCACAATTGTGCATTACTTAATCATGGACACAACAGTAATGATTATGAAACATTTGAAAGATACTTTTTAAGAGACACATTTATGCTATAAATTAATATAGCCTAGTAATTGATGATTGTACAGTAAACGCCTTTTAGCCATTGTTTACAACTTAAGCCATTTTTTTTTTTGTGTGTGTAGTAATGTAATTATATTACTGTGCCATTATGTTTAACTGAATAGTAGGCTAATAATGGTTTAATTAAAGCTGGTTTTGCAGTTCTAAATTGCTAAAATAGTTTAATAAAGACTATTTGACTCCGTTATCCTAATTATTTATGGCACTTATTGAGTGATATTTAAGTTTATTGACCAGAATAAGCCAATAACTAAGGCTAAACTAATACAGTACTAAAAAAAAGACAATTGTATGGCACTTATTTGTTATACAAGTTAATAAGTTGCTTTTACAGACACAAAACATACTTTTTTGTATGTTTGGATAAATGGTGAAAGGTACAACATGAACGTATTGGCAACATTCAAACAAACATTATGCTTTTACAGCAAAAGGTTTAATGTTATTAATTGCTAAAAATGCCAATCCTGCTTCACTCCACTCTATGAAGGCACACATTTCTCATTCAAACCCAGTGTTGCCAACTATTTTCAAGCCTACCCAAGAGGTCACTAAATGTCGCTAGATGATGTCATGCACTCCTACTCCTCTCAGCCATTCACTGAACAGGGTATAGACGCAGAGAGATGTTTGACTGTAGGGTGAAAGCAAGACCTCACATGAACTCGCAGAACTGTACTGGCGACATTAAGGTTACTGAGGTTTGTCCAAATAGTCTCTAGATTTGCCACTAGTTGCTTTTTTGTTAAAAACACAAAAAGGGGCAAAAGGGGTCTGAAAAGTAATTTAATCTAGCGACAAAGTCGCTAAATTGGCAGCACTGTAAACAAATCCTGCGCTTGTTAAAAAATTGCCAGCTTTAAGCTTTACACAATGCTCTTTGGCTCTCGCCTGCTTCGTCATAGATTGCAACATGCTGTGTTTTAGGGCTTTGTTTACGGTCACTGTTGAAGATAAAGAATAAGATAAAGATCGCTGGATAAAAGAAGTTCCTCGCAGTTGTATAAATTCTAAAGATGTGGATTACAGTGAACAAATTAAATTGGTGTCTTTTGTGAATTTATGTTGCATTTTGGTGTAGCCTATTTTGTAATCCTGTGTCTGAGAAAATCCCATGTGTCCCACAGCAAAAAAAAAAAAAAGTATTACATAAATAATGGTTAATGATTACATAAATGTTATTCATTTTAAGTTTTTAAAGTGTAGTTGTGTTTAACAAAATCCTTTACATAAGAAATACACATTCTTGTGAGATCACGTTGCAGGATAACTGCTAAACAAGTAGAGTAAATAAGAACTTATCTTTACAACAGAGGGTCAAATGATCTATATTTGTACTGAATTAGTGGCAGTTTAACCTAAATTATTGGTTTATTCTGGTCAATAAACTTGAATATCACTCAATAAGTGCCATAATTAATGAGGATACAACTTTCACTTTAGAATAGGGGGGCGCTGTTCAGTAAACTTGACAGAATGCATGGCACAAAAATATAATTAAATTAAAAATAATAATTGCCTTATTAAGTTGTAAATAATCGTAAAAAGCATTTACTATACATTCAGGTAATCATTAATTTCTTTGTTATTTTTGCTTATTTATAAATGTGTGTCTTTCAATGTTTAATAATTTGTAAATAATGGCTAATATGCCCTTACTATAATGTCAAGTTAATCATTAATCACTGTTGTGTCCATACTGTTACATATAAGGGAGAGCGGGGCACAACCTAACGCTTTTTGACTTTCTCAGTTCCTGTAAATCCACTTGGGCTTCAGAGTATTTCTTTTTTCCCCACATTAATTGCACACATCTAGTACAATTATGTGGTTTTGTTTCATTAATACAGAGTATACTTTTTTTCTTGATTTACCCTGAAAGAATGGAAGTGAAATTTGGTGGGGTACAATGAAAATGTTAGGGTTACATTGTAACATGACCAAATGACAGCTTAACATGTTATCTGATATATCTGATATATATAGTCCTATTATTAAAGGTGTCATGAACTGGCTTTTTATTTTTTTTTATACTGTTGTCTGAGGTCAACTAATGACGTTTGTGTGGTTTTTACATTTAAAAACATCATAATGAATAAGTAATAGGCTATTTTCTACACTGGTTTTGAGGCTCTCTCCTGAATGCTGGGTTTCGATGGGCGTGCCGCACTGGAGACATGGAAGTAAACGCCCACGGCTAGGATTTGATAAGATTTGCATATTTAATGAGCTTCTGCTTCCCTGTCATATCTATGCCCCTGTCAGTTAACATGAGAGAGGGATTGTTTTGAAAGCGGACCGGAATGATTCAACCGGAATGATGCTCTCGATCACAGGGCTCGTAAATGTCTTTATCAAACAAACACATTGATTTATCTCTCATCCCCCTCGATTGATTGGAATAATATTTCTGTATTGCTTGGCCCGCCCGATCGGTGGATATAAGCGCAAATCGAGCACACACACACACACACAAACACACACACACACACGCACGTCCTTCAAATGTCAAGTCGAGACATTTGGCCCATACATGTCCGAGTCTGACTCCGAATCACAAAAAACCAATAATTAAGGGATTCTCCAGCCTGTAATAGTGTGCTAAAGGTATGTTCTGTTAGTATACATAATCAAAACGATCTATAACAATGCAAAACTATTACAAATAAAAAAACACGTTTTACTCACATAAGTGTGCTGCACCATACTTGTTGGCTCCACTATAGAAGGCACAGCATTATGTTTTAATCTCAGTATGTCTGCAAATCCAGCATCGACCTGAGACTTGTTTACAAATGATTACGCAGTGAAATGAAGCGAAAACATGTATAATGTCTTCCCCACGTGAGCTGGAACTTCATTAAAAATAAAGTTTAACCACACATTCCTAATATTAAGATGCGAAGGAAGCTTATGTCACCGGGTGACTCTTTCTGGGCGGAACCTTTCTGGGCGGAACCATAGTGGCAGAGATTGGTTCCGCCCGGATCAAACACCACCACTTCCTGGTTCCCCTCCTGGCACCAAAAATCAGGGTTAATCGGCAGCAGGTGCACCAATGAACGGCGCAATCTCCAGATTGGATGAAGAGGAAGCAGGAGGAGGATAAAGAGGGCTTCCAGAATTCAGTCGGGAGGTAGTCATTGCAGCGGGCACACACAGCCGCAGCTGTTGGTTCCGGTTCGGGCTTAAGCCCGAACGGGTGGTAACCGCTTCCAGCTGTCGCGGAGAGGATCTGGGCATCTGGGCAAACACGAAGGACCACAAGTGGAGAATATTGTGGACTGAGCGAACCAAGATCCGGAGACCTGCAAAGAGAAAGAAAGAGACGGGGCTGAGTATAATACAGACCGTGTTTTGCATTGTGATTCAAGTGTCAAGTGTGTATTCGATTCTGAGAAGTTACATGCAGGACAGCTTACTGGAAGTGCTGATAAACGAGTCCCTTTGGGAGAAAGAGAACACAGCGGCCAGGACGCGAGCCGAGCACTGGAAGAGAGGACAGGACGAGAACACGGGTTGATCAATGTGTGAGTACCATGAGAAACTATTGCAATAGCAAATTCGTCGAAAGTGTATCATCTGTGAGCTTTGTTGAAGTTGGATCTAGGAACACGAGTGGCCCCATCGCGGAGAGTGAGCGTGGGAGAGCCAGAGACAGTAGACAGTGAAGACGCCGGGGTGGCGCAGCAGCGGACGTCTCTCTTGCTGTCCTTCGCTATAACAGCGCTTCAGCGATCCCTGAGATAACTACGTGGGAAAAGTGGTCTCTGGACCTTAAGTGCACTTGGATTGCGTGTGGAGTGCTGTGGGTGAGTCAGTGTCTTGACTGTGTACACTTGGAATCTGCCATGGTGTGCTGTGTGTGTGTGTGTGTGTGTGTGTGTGTCGTCACAAAGACCACTTTCCAGGCCGACCCACTCTCTGTGGAGGATAGGATCCCGAAGCTGGCGGAGCAACAAGCCCATAAATTCATGCTGTGAACATCACCCTAATCTCGGTTTCTACGACGATAGTACGACCGGAGCCAAGTAAGAACCCCCTTGAGTAACTGTATTGATATGTGGCTGTGTTGGAGGAAATTGTGTGTGCAGTGCCTGAGTGGAGAAGAGGGAAACGCTCATGCACGCTCTGAGTAAACGCGACCGGCGGATACACTTACCTGTGTGGAGTCGTCTGGAGAAGCGCCGATCCAGCACCGCCGTGGTCAAGCCACCTCCGAGCCACCGTTACCACGAGGCCCGACGAAGAGAGAAACGGACAAACGCGTGTCTGTGAGTGATATCCATTGAGCGACGTTATACTTACCTGCATACCAAACGAAAGCCCCAGTGTTGACCCAGCTCCAGCGGATGCCCTGGAGGTGCTTGCCCAGATACTGACCGGACCATTGACCCAGCTCCAGCGGATGCCCTGGAGGTGCTTGACCAGATACTGACCGGACCATTGACCCATCCCTAAAGGAAGCCGCCGGACCACGCCCAAGAAAAGAGGTACCCTGTCACCCCGATCCCAGTACTTTCCATATATATTCCTGTGCTCAGGAGAAGGAGCGAGCCGTGTTGTGAACGCCTTGAAGGTCCAAACTGGAAAAGAGAAAGAGAAACGAGTAAGCAAACGGAAGGACATTGGAGCCAGACATTGAGTTAAGGAACGAGACGACTTATCTGAGGTTCCCCTGTGACAGGGACCGCAAGCTCCGAGGCGGCGTCCTCACCAATCCAGTGTTCCCCTGGATTTTAGCCCCCTTCACTTCTCCTTTCCCCATTTTAAGTAAATTAATAAAGATTTGTGTTTTAAAACCCCACTCCAGTGTCCTCGTTGTGTCTGGTCGTCTGAGGTATCCCTGGGAACCTCCTCGAGGTGGAAATTGAGGGAGGAGCGGCACTCACGCGGTCCGCTCCGACCTGTGACACTTATGCAGCGACTGTGTTCTTCCACAACCAGGAATAGCGCAATATCTTGCTATATTCTTCGGCATGTTTATTGCTGCCGAGCTGTTGGCAATCCGAACAGCTCCATGAGTCGGTGGGCGGGGCTACTGAATTAGACGTGCTTATTATTCTGTAGAGGTGGTGTTTTGGTACACGATGACGTCAGAATGAAGCACTCTATCATTTTCTGGGACTGGTGTCTATAAAAGCTTTTCTTTGACTAACAATGAAGTTTTCAGCTCTGAAATTTACAGGATATTCTTTTATTACCATGACCTTTTATATATCAAAAGCTCAAGGGAAAGTTGAATCCTCAATTCATCACCCTTTTAAAGATCCCGTTTTCGGTTCATCCTTGTCTTTGCGAGTTTTATACCACACGTACCGTGACACATACTTAACTAATGCATAATTCCGAATCCTTAAAAAGTAAAGTTAATCATGAATTACGGTCTCTGTGCTTAATGTGAACAAGTAAATCATTCATTAATGCTTAACTAATGCATTATTCTGGACCCTTCAAATAAAGTGTTACCGATTATTTGATGCTTATGTTTAATGTATGTTTAAATAAATCTGACATGAAAATTATGATAACATTTATTTAAAGACAGAGAGACATAATTTGTTCAGTAAACCACTGTTTAATAGGAATGGGGGAAAAAAGCAATTTGATGTTTGCTCCCTCCTGCTGTTCCAAACAGTGACTTCTAAACCAAGGTGCGTATCCGTAATTTTAGTGTACCATTACACCCCTAGTTCCCACTGCTCTCTGTCCCACCACTGACCTCAGTGACTTTCTATGTATTTGCATAAAAGTCAAACAGGTTTGGAATGAGATGAGGCTGTGTAAACAAAATTTTTATTTTTTATTTTGGGGTGAGCTATTAAAAACATAAACCATGACAAGGAATTGATTTTACTTTATACTGTCTTTTGTTCCATCAAAAATAACTAGACAGCAAGAGTTTCACTGTTCCACTGTGCTGCTCTGCGTCTATTTTGTCATCTTTCCAATTTGATTTTTGTCATTCTGCCTTAGTATTAGTGTATGAAATCCTCCGCTGGTTTTCATCAATGCCTGCAGTGTGTCTGGTACTCAAAGTTACTGTCAATTTCTACCACTGCCGATGCAATGATTACAGCTGCCTTCCCTAAATAACTGACAATTCAAAGGGCCAAGCATGACTGAGTTCCTGTGTTCTACGAGAAGACGTGGCCATACCCTTGACAAGACTAAGTAATTTGAGACATAACAAAGAATGTTTTCCTCATTGTCATTGAGTTGATATCATGGTATGAATGGTGCGTTATTGTTATATGTACAATGCAGGCATATTTCTCTATTTGCTAGAAGAAATACGTTTTGCTTTGAGGCTGATAATCAACACATTCTTATAAGGCATACACATTTTGAGGCTATATGCAAATCACTTGAACAGCACTGCAAGGAATTCCTCTTTGGTTTTAATTGCTTAGTGCATTTTCTTCACTCACATTTTCAAGTAAGAAACAAAGACTGCTTGCAAATAGGTTACAACATTCAACAGCTCCCCGGGGCTTTACAAACAGTTATTCTGCGCATAACTCTTTTCAAGAGAGGGGGAACTTTGAGTCACACCTCACTCCTCAACAAACAAATCCTGCCCTAATGAGGAGCCAACCCAATTCACTCTTCATTACAATTATTGTAAGCAATGTGTATAAACAATTTAAGGGAGGACCAGGGTTACTTAAGCTTGTCAAAGACATTGGCAGAGGGAGGGCCGCATGACCCAAGGGCTCACACCCTGGATTTGCTGTTGATTTGGAGGTAGGGGAACATTTAACAACCGGCTGTTTTCAGGCATGTTCCTCTCTCTCTCTCTCTCTCTCTTAGCTTCAAACAAGCACCCATGCCATGGCTGGCTTTGAAAATTATGCCCTAAAGGCCTCTCTCTGCGACTTCATCTGCTGTTAGGTTACAATGATGGTGCAATGTGCCAGAACACGTCCTTTTAATATGTTCTCTTGTCTGAGATACATGCAAGGCATGAGACTCACAAGTGACCCACACTGCAGGATGCTAGTGTGTGTAGATACATGTAGGTTATGTTTATGACCCATGAAATTACATTTCTAATGATCATTTACCATAGTGGGTTCGTTTTGGAAGCCATTTTAACACAAGAAAGATGACAGAAGGTAATGAAAACAAAGAAAGGGGGTGGCTTTTGCAGACGAAAAGTAGAAGTGAAAATATATCTGATAGAATTTCGGAATATCAACATCCTACACACACACACACACACACACACACACACACAAATGGTGTTTTCATTTAGAAATTGCTAAATTTAACGAATAATAACAAAGAAACGACAAAGTAACACATTAAATTACATGTATAATGACTGAAATGATATGTTCTTGTAAAACGTACTACAGTAAATTTTGTTTTATTTACAACTTAAACAAAACATTGCAGTGCAGTGTTGATACATTTACACATTGTTATACTGCAGCTGAATAAATGTTAACTTTGACATGACTTACTGTTTTAAAGTTATAGTTCACACAAAAAGGAAAATTCCTACTCACCCCCGTGTTGTTCCAAACCTGTAAGACTTTCTTTCATCTTCAGAATTCAAATGAAGAAATTTTTTTCATAAAATCTGAGCAAGTTCTGAAACTCTCAATTGACAGCTATGCAGCTACCACTTTGATGCTTCAAAAAGTTCAAAAAGAGATCATAAATCTAATCCATATGACACTTTTTAAATGTATCTCTCACTCAAGCAAGAATGCTTGAGTTTCCTTTAAACATAACTGATGTTTGCATTGATGAATGTATATGTGGATAAAAGCCTAAATTAAAGCTGTTCAGCATAAAAAGCGATCATGTCTCTTCAGAAGATTTGGACAAAACAGCTGGAGAAATTGATTAGTTTTACGATCTCTTAATGAACTTTTTAAGCATGTAAGTGCTAGTTGCTAAGATGTCAATGGAGGGACAATCACTCAGATTGAATTAAAAATATCTTAATTTGTGTTCTGAAGAGGAACGAAAGCTTTACGGATATGGAATGACATGAGGGTAATTAATTAACAATGGAATTTTCATTTTTGGGTGAACTAACCCTTCAATTACTTAGCAAAGATGATAAATGACATGTAAACCAAGATGATCGAGATGGCACTTGGGAGGTAGCAGCCAACCTCTCTTTTCCTGCATTGTGATATTTGCAAGAGATCTTCATGAGGCTGACCTTTAACTCATAGGAAATTGCCATTTCAAGCTCTCAAAAAGCTTCATGAATTCGACTGCCCTTGGCATATACATCTCAACACTATGCAGCAAGCAATGCAATCAAGAGAAATTGTGAGACATGATAACAGCGAGTGCTGGAGGCTGGGCCGTGTGTCCCTGAGAGAACGCATGATTGTGTTCCATAATGGCCAACTGTAAAGAGGAGTGACCCCCTCTTCTTGACATTCCTGCAATCGCACTTAAGAGGAATATAAAAATGTATCTCTCAGCACATCACCATTGAGATGAAAAGCTCCAATCTGTTATTAGTAATGTTTTTTGTGTGTCATATGGGTTCCCTTTCAGACGGTCACCTTTGTAGTACGTCACAATGTGAACCGACGAATTTGGAACGAGGGTCACATGCGTAACTGAGACATTTTATTTTATGATTAAATACAGTGAGACTATATTAAAAGATAGATATTTAACATTTGTAAAGAGCATGTTTGGTTGCACATACACTGAATCTGATCCTATTAAATATATTTATGTGTCATTTGGTTTATACTGTTAAGTGTCTGTACATGATGAGCCGTTGAAGCTACAAACATTTTAACTTTGAGTCTTTGAGTCAGCTTTCTTAAAGGGGTGATGAATTGAGAAATGAACTTTCCCTTGAGCCTTTGATATATTAAAGGTCTGTATGTAAGAAATGTATTTCAATTAATCATAAAATGGCCCTGATATGTCACTAGACAGTAAGAAATCATGTTAATTTCAAATACTTATATCACTGACAACAGTCGTCCGGCCAGGATATTGTCATTTTAAAAGTGAAGTTGCAGCCCTCAACTGATGTTGTGTTTTGGCCTGAAGCTCCACCCTCCACCTATCTACCAATCACAAAGTCAGTAGTGTTTCGGCATTTTTGGATAAAAAATGTCTAACTTTACGAAACCTAAATGACCTCTCATGAAGCATAAACATAATTAAAAGAAAGAAAAACCCAACTGCTGGATCCTGCAGCCTATCTGCCAACCTCGCATCAGGGGGAGAGGGGATACACTGCTCTACAGTCATTTGAAAGTGATTGCAGTACCAGTTTTGGCCACAATCCTACATACAGGTCCTTTAAGAATATTCTGTACGTTTCGGAGCTGAAAACTTTGTTGCTAGTCAAAGAAAAGCTTTTATTGACACCAGGCCCAGAAAACGAGAGCATCCAAATATATACTGATCAATGACGTAATAGAAGGGAGAAACAATGTTAAACTGATCGTGCAACCGAGCAATAAACATACCGAAGATAGCAAGATAATCGTTTGTAAATAAGACACATGTTGATACTGGATTTCCAGACATACTGGAATTAAAATACAATGCTGTTCCTTCTATATTGGATCTGACAGGAATGGTACAACACACTTATGTGAGTAAAACATATTTTTATATGTGATAGAATTGCATTGTTACAGATGATTATGATTATGTACGTGTCTAACTGAACATACCTTAGCACGCTGTCACAGGCTGGAGAATCCTTTATTTGTTGGTTCATTGCGATTCCGGATCAGACTTGGACATGTATGGCCAGGGCTCGCAAAGCCCAACGTGCTGGGGCTATGCGTTACCCAGACGGGCTACCCCCGTCGGCCCGTAAGCCCGTTGGCAGGCCGGGGAATTTTTAAGAGTGAAATAACATTCCTTTCTTGATCTGTGTTGTTCACTCTCTTGACTTGATATTTGAAGAGTGTGCGTGTGTGTGTGGTTCACGCTTATATCCACCAATTGGGCTGGCCAAGTAATAAAAAAATAAATCAATCGCGGGTGGATGAGAGATAAATCAAGTGTTTTGAGAACCCTGTGAGAGAATCTTTCCGGTTGCTACTTTCAAAACAATCTCTCACGTAAACCTTCAGGGGAGCAGAAGCTTATTAAATATGTAAATCTTATCCAATCCTAGCCATGGGCGTTTACTTCCAAGTCTTCAGTGCGGCACACCCATCAAAATGGAGCATACAGGAGAGAGCCTCAAAACCAGTGTAGAAAATAGCCTATTACTTTTTCATTATGATGTTGTTGAATGTAAAACCATGTGAACGTCATAAGCTGACCAACAGTATATACTTTTTTTTGTTTTTTAAAGCCAGCTCATGACACCTTTAAGTCCTAAAATCAACTTCACTCTATACTTTCACCAATGATCATCTGCACAAAATCAGAATATTTAAAACTGCACGTTTAGATTTACAATATTTGTAGAGTACTTTGTAAAGTACAAGAAGTGTGCATTAAAGTCTCATCCAAACACTCTCTCTCCCTTGTATTATCATCCACATACACAGTGAATTACACAATTAAACTCATTACAACTAACAGTAAACAAATATATACCGTATGCTTTTTCAGGGAGTGCTTAATAAACTAGTAAACTTTTTATCCGTAAAACGACTCAGATTATTGTAATAAAGTGCACACTCTCCCTTTCATTACTGCCGTGACCATGATGCTCCGGAGACTATATGTTGGATCATGAATAGTTGGTACTGATCCATCCAATAGGATTTAAGCTTTAACTTTTTAGCAAAACCTGCCTTGAATTATCCCTCGTTCAGGCAGTGCACTTGCGTTGCTCACAAGACATTGTTATTGCTATAGCTACTTGAGCACAGAGAGAATGGTGGACAGTGTACAACTGGCTGAGGGCGGTAACTATGCTAATATGGAAAAGTCTGTCAGCGCCGTGGGTGGAAACGTGCAGATTAAGGGTCGGTAAAATGATAATAGATCCCCTTCCTACTTCAGAAGGGGAGAGAAATCTGAGTGGCTCGTTTTTTCACATGCTTGCAGGACCTGATTGTAGCACTTAAACACAGGAAAAGTCAGATTTTCAATGTCCCATTTAAGATATGACGCTCAGGATCTATTGCGCACCAAATGCTCCCACATCATCCTTTCAATCATCTCTTTAATATTTTTCATGTGATAAGTGAAATCTGATATACTGTAATGTATCCAACTACTGCAGCAAGCCTAGCCATACCCCTTTAGGGTCTCCGTATATGCACTTCTTATTTTCTGCACCTTTTTGGATTTAGGCTTCAGGCACATCCATAAACTAATGTATCATTGACTCTCTGAATTCCACCAGCACAGTGCATTTATAACCTCAGTTTACACTAATTAGATTCTGTGTCCATTAAATAATCGCTAAACAAAATAATTATTACAGTAGGACAGAACATATATAAACAACAGCACAATCTCCTCTTTAATTTCTGCCAAGCATGATCCCTTTAATTCACAGCAGATAATTAATAAGCTTGTGATATACTGCGAGCTATGAAATATCTCAACAGTAAGTGCTTCCATTTCCTGTCTGAACTGCAGCGAGGCTGGGGATTGCTGCAGTGGCTTTAACTGCTAGGGCTGCAGCGTTGAATTGTCATCCTCCGCATTAAATATTTCATGGTCAATATGAAGCCTGCCCCAGCTCTCCCTGTGGAGTCTGCCTGTGCAATGTATTAGGTTGTATATAAAGTCATTTGACCAAAGTAATGAGTTCTATTGTCACTGCACATAGCCCATTATCGGGTTGGGAATGTTGCAGGCCAGGGACTGAGGAGAGTACAGTGAATTAGTGTACAAACAGAGGCACTGCTTTGTGCATGTATGTGCTCAGGTTTGGAATATTGTTAAAGGCTTGATTTGTCCTTAATTTGTCCTTTTGTGGTACACTATTTCAGGGACTGTACATGTGTGCAGCACATGAGATGGTGTTCTCGTATAATTGTGTGTTCTGGAAATCTTACATGATTTCTAATTACACATGGATCGGAATCAAATCCAGTTTCCACAAATTATACACATCTCATTATCATGTTGTTGTTGTTTTTTAAATCATAAATTATATAAAATATTGCACACAAAAATGCACTACTCAGACAAAAATAATAATAATAATAATAATAATAATAATAATAATAATAATAATAATAATAATAATAATAATATTTTTTTTAAAAAACCTTCACACACAGACCAAAAAAACTAACTATGCAAGTATGCAACACAAGTTTCTCAACAGCACTGATTTTTTTTTCAAGGGAACTATAAAAACTGACACCCAATACATCTTAAAAAAAAAATGTAATGGCCACATGTAAATGTGTAATACTGTTATACAGTATGACTTCTGAAAATGAAAATGGCAACACTGTCATTCTGTACATTTGCATGCACAATTAAAATTGAGTTACAACAGTTTTTTTGCATAGTCAAGCTACATTCATCAACTGCTTGTCAAAAAAAAAGAAAGAAAAAGAAACAAAATTCATGACACATGAAATCATAGATATGAAATATTGAAATATTAGACACAGGTAGACATGAAATATTACATATATTGGCGTCTTGACGTCTTGTGTCTTTAGGGGCATGTACACAACATCATGGCAGACTGTAGTCCAGTTAATATGTATGCAACTGATTTACTAATTGTTCTCTGAGTGTATGTGGCGTATTTAAGGGCAAAATTTGTCCAGATACGGTTTTACAGTAATATATTGTTATCATTAGAATTTCTTGAGCTTGAGAAGCAAATTATCATATTTCTGAAGGATCATGTGACACTGTGACTGGAATACTGAAAATTCAGCTTTGCCATCATATGTAACTTTTTAAAAAATATTAATATAGAAAAGTTTTTTATTTGTTCTAATATTTTACAACAATACTTTTGTCACAAAAACATTTAAAAAATCTTAACTGACCCCAAAGTTTTGAACAATTGTCATGGGTTCTGTGTGTAGTATAAATCCACAAGGCAAGATGCGTGACGCAGAGTGAACAATACAAAGACAACTTTAATAAACACTGAAAAGTTCTGACCAGAAGCTAAACAGAACGGGACAATGAAACTATTAAACTAAACAAGAAAAGACTGTGACACATTTTTATGAAGCCATACTACTGTTATGATTTCAGCTGGACTAAAGCATTTAAAAAACATTTGAAATGTTAAAAACATTTTAATAAAGGCAAATTTAGTCTTTTTTTTGTCAGACTAAAATTAAAGGCCTCTGACGTGATGTCATTATAGTCAGTTGAAAACATAATTTCAATGTCTTCATCTACTTCTACTTTCAATCTACTTCATCTACATCTACTGTCTTTATTAAAGGTGACATGAACTGGATTTAAAAAAATTATAATAATATATTATATATATATTATATCAAACGATCTGTAACAATGTAATACTGTCATATAAAAAACATTTTTACTCACATTAGTGTGTTGCTTCATTCATGTAATCTCATCCTGTCTGCAAAACCAGTCTGTTTTTTACAAACGAATCCGTGATCAGAAATTAAGGAACAAACCCGAAATGTCTTTCCCACGTGAGATGGATCTTCATTACAAATAAAGTTCAGAATCAGGCATTGTTCATCTTACGTTGAGAAAACCATGGTTAATGGTTTCAATAATTTTTTTGTAAATGTGGGCCCAAATCTGACAAAAATAATAAATGATTCAGAAACTACTGAAGGGGTGGATGTGGATCTTTAGGATAGAAACCCCAGCTCTATTTTTCTTAGAGCAGAGGAAAGGAACAAGATAATAGATATTGTAAGAAAGTATAAAAACAAATTTCCATGGACTGGAATAATATTTATGATTATAGTAAAAAAAAAAAAGTAATTTCAGAAATTTCAGAACCATTAACTCATATGCTAACTTGTCTTTTCAATTCGGTAAATTTCCAAAAAAAAAAAACAAAAAAAAAAATGAAAGTAGCAAAAGTAATACCATTATATAAAATGGGATAGACACCTTTTCACAAATTACAGGCCTGTTTCTATACTGTCCCATTTCTCCAAAATCCTAGAAAAACTGTTTACAGAAGATTGGATGATTATATTGAAACACGCAAACTGCTTGTGGAGAGTCAATACGGATTCCGGACAAACAGATCAAAATCTTTAGCTCTAATGGAATTCATTGAGGAAATTACAAATTGTATAGATACTAAAAAATATGTGTTAGAAATATTTATAGATTTAAAGAAAGCAAATGATATTTGGAGTATCAAATATATTAAAATTTATTTTATTTGCTGATGATACAAATATTTTCTGTTCGGGGGGACAATTTACAGCAGCTTTTGGAGGCCAAACACGGAAGAGAATACAATGCTGGATGAAGTCGTAGTTTTTGTTATTTTTGGACCAAAATGTATTGTCGATGCTTCAAAAGAGTAACTAACCCACTGATGTCACATGGACTACTCTGATGATGTTTTACATACTTTTCTTCCTACCTTTCTGGACACAGACTGTATAGTGTGTATACACTTTCAATGGAATGACAGAAGGCAGTCGGATTAAATCTAAAATATCCTAAACTGTGTTCCGGAGATGAACGGAGGTCGTATGGGTTTGGAACGACATTATGGTGAGTCATTAATGACAGAATTTTCATTTTTGGGTGAACTAACCCTTTAAATTAAAACGGTGGTTTGATGTAAATAAATTATCATTAAATATGGCTAAAACAAAGATTATGTTATTTGGAAAGTATACTAAACCTGAAGTAGAATTGAAAATGGATAATATTGGTATAGAAAGAGTCTAATATAAATTTCTTGGCGTTATTTTAGACCACAAAATTAGCTGGAAACCACATATAAAACACATTAAAGCAAAACTGGTAAAGTCTATAGCAATATTAAATAAAGCAAGATATATTCTGGATAAAAAAATCATTGTATATTCTGTATAATACATTCATAGTGCCATACTTAAGTTATGTGTGGAAATAAGGGGAAATACAAAAACCAACCTAGTTATGCACATTACAAAAGAGAGCAATCAGGATCATAAATAATAAATTAGGATATCTTGAAAACACAAATTTACTATTCTTGAAATCAGATACACTAAAGTTTATTGATCTGGCTAAATTTAATATGGAACAAGTCATGTTTAAAGCAAGAAATAATTTACTTCCTAAAAATGTCCAAAAAAAATTATGGAGAGGCAGGGTGGGTATAATTTATAATTTAAGCTCAACAACTACTCCCTAAAAAGTTTGTGCATCTCTATGTGGGGTGAGGTTGTGGAATAATTTGGAGCAGGTGTTAATATATTGTACAAACTTTAAACAGTTTAAAAACTGTATAAAAACGAGTTACTAAGGATATGAGGATATGAGGGTGGGTTAAAAGATTGATTGTATAAAGAATAAAGGGTGATGGGTTGTTTGGAATAAAAGGTAAAATTTGGTTTGAGTTAAAAAGAAGAAGGTATATTTGTTATTGCGCTATGAAGATAGCATATATAGAACATTTTGAATGGTTGGGGTGGGTAAATAACAAGCTTTGCTTCATCCCGCTAATTTTTGGACACATAAATAATTGATGATTATTCTTAGATTTAGTTTATTTTGTGTGGTAACACAATTATTGTATTTTCATATTTTATTTTATTTTATTTTATTTTTTATTGGTTGTTGTTCGAAAAAAAAAAAGGCCACATGACAGACGAAAACGAAGGAAACCAAGTTTAATTATCGTCAGTGGATATCCTCCTTCTTTTATGAAAGGGGAAGAAAAAGAACAGAGAAGTGGATATCTAAAACACAAAGAGAGAGTGTCCTTGTGGGGAAAAAGACAAAAGACTGTGTGTGTGTGTGTGTGTGTGTGTGTGTGTGTGTGTGTGTGTGTGTGTGTGTGTGTGTGTGTGTGTGTGTGTGTGTGTGTGTGTGTGTTCCAAAAAGAGAGTGAAAGGGAACTCTTAATCCTCCCTCATGAAAGGAGGCGACACTGGGGACCTGAGCGAGTGCAGCGGTGCCATGCTGTACCTGAGAGAGGTGTTGCTGGAGGGGCTCTAAGCTGGTAATATGGACACACGTGGTGGATTCGCTCTCCCAGCAGAATCGTGATGCACTCTGAAAACCCCCACACTATTCCACAGAAAAAGATATTTTAAAGAGCCTTGTGGTCCAAACATTAGACATTATAACATATATAACATATATTATATATATATTTTTTTTAAAGAATAAATATGGCAACATTCTTCAAAATGTCTTCTTTGTGTGTGTGTGTGTGTGTGTTAGAAAAGAAGTCATAGAGGTTTAAAACGACATGCAGGTGTTTTTTGGGTGAACTATGTTAGTGTAATTTTATATACCATGCCATTATTTATATACTATTAAGTTATTTATTAATATTTTAAATTAGCTGTGATCTATATATTTTTAATTTTCATTTTATTTTAGTTATTTTAGTTATTTTGTTACCGTATTTTCCGCACTATAAGGCGCACTGGATTATAAGGCATACCTTTAATGAATGGCCTATTTTAGAACTGTTTTCATATATAGGGCGTACCGGATTATAAGGCGCATATAATAAAAGATACTGCAGTCAAACGATTGCGTTATGCAGCCACTAGATGGAGCTCTGTGCTAAAGGGAATATCAAAAACACAGTCAGATAAAGTCAAACTTTATTAAGTGTTCTGACAACTCCGTTCACTCCCATGGTAACGTTGTTCAAACATTGATGTGCATATAAACAATATCTCCCAGCCTTGCTAACTTTTCTCCCAAACGTGGAGGGGAACTTTTCCTTAATTCAGTAAACACGTAGCCTAGTAAAAGAAACAGTCGGATACCACTAAATCAAATTTAGTGCATAACTCCACATTGTTCAGTTACGTATAACACGTAAAGCTCACTTTTTCAGTTCATTCCCCGTCCACGAATCCCTCGAATTCTTCTTCAGTGTCCGAATTGAACAGTTGGGCGACTTCGGCATCCAACCTGCCCGGCTCCCTCTCGTCATTATCCGAAAGCACAGTACCGGTGTTTACTGACTACGGTAGCCGTAATGCTGCAAGCGGTGCAGCTTTGTAGTTTACCAGTCGTACTGAAACATTTTATTATTATTAAATTGTTTTTATTGTTTTTTCATACTGAAACATTTTGACAGAGCGCCTTGATCCATATATAAGGCGCTCCGGATTATAAGTCGTTTTTTGAAAAAATGAAAGGCTTTTAAGTGCGCCTTATAGTGCGGAAAATACGGTATATGCTTTTTTTATTATATATATTAGTATATATATATTATATATTATTTGTTTTAGTTTTCATTTTATTACTTCAGTTAGTAAAGTTTATTACTTCAGTTAGTAAATTTCAGTTAGGATATCTATTTTTTTATTTAATTTATTTCATTTTTATTTCAATTAATGAGAATATTTATATTTTATATTTATATTTAATAGTTAACAATAACAACACTTTCCAAGATCAGTTTCATTAATGTCAACGATGAGTGAATTACAAACATTGCTGTAGTGGTGTCAAAGCTGATGAAAGTGGTACAGGGAAAGGACTATGTGAGCTGAGAGCTTTGACAGCGCCTCTGGGAGTTAGTTTGAGGGCAATATGACATTGGGTCTCTCAGCAGGTGTAGTTGTCAGTTCTATGGCCTGGCAAATACGCCGCTGAGGCCTGGCCCCAGAACACAGTGTGACACCTTATTTCACCCGTCATGCCCACTGTGTCCAAATACTTCATTTCTGCCTCTCTCTCTCGCTCACTCCGTCTCCCTCTCCTTGTCTCTTACTCCCTTTTCATCATGGCTCATGATGTATCTTCATTAAATTGTGACTTTTGAAAGCATGCAGTCTGATGTGAACTTTGACACAACAGAGCTGACACATGGATGTGTATGATCTTTGTGCATCAGAAAGGCATTGTGACATCCATCAGAGAGTGAAAAGCGATGGGCACTGCCATGTTGACTGTCTCCGTGGAAGCACAAATCATTCTGATTGGCCTCAACATGCACCCAGCTGTCACACATAACTAGCGGCGGCTGAAAGACATGACCAATAAATGCTCTTTAATACAAGACGAACAACATGAAATTAAGTATTAATGTGACAATGGCATGTTAAGCAAACGTATGCAAGAGTTTCCGGGTAGTTTTGTGCCTTTTAGTGCGGGGTAATTAGCATTACCAACGCTTTGCCTCTCAAATGGCCTCATTAATACATGTCCGCTCACTCTCACACAGCCAATGCTAATTTGTTAGCCTGGTTTAATTCATTCTCAAATTTGAAATATTACGTATGAACCAGCACATTTACCAAATCGTGTGTCTTGTTTGTTTGATTTCATATTTATTCTCAGATATTTTTTTTAAAGTAGGGGTTGTTTTGAAGGATGTCAGGGTCTAATGTGAATACTAGAGACCCCCGTGGACAACCCCATTACACATCATCATTAAGATGAGAGCTGAGAGGAAAAAGAGAGGGAGGAAAGGAAGTGGGAGTGTAATAGAAAGGCTCCTTGTTGGCATGCACAGCGTGTGAGAGTCTACCACTCTGATTACCTCCCAAATGCCACCGAGGGTGTAAGAAGGAGGATGGAAGGAAAAAGAGGAGGAGAAACATCACGGCACACATTGATCCATAACTGGCTGGGTGGGCTTCATTTTTAATTGCTTCAGCACAAGAAAAATCCATAATCATTACGCTTTCTACCTGCTACTAATAATCAAAATGCTTATTGAAGCAACGCTGATAAGGTCACCTTTAACAAATGTTATTTTACAAAGATCTTTTTACTTTCCTTTTGATTTGTTCTCATGTTGATGTTATATTTCACATGGCTTTGTGCTTGATAGTAGTATGGCACAGGAAGTGAGCATCAGTTCAAATGTTTACACACACATTTATTACACGTGTGTGACATTATTACGTCATGGATAGATTATATCTGAGAGATAGACAGAAAATCTAAGTACATGCACAAACAGGTGTTTTATGTTTTGCCAATGTTCCAATTTAATTATGGAAATGTTATGTTCTCTGCACATTCTTTATTATTATTGTTTAAAACATATTTTTCTTGATTATGCAAACAGTAGGAAACACTTTTTTAACATTAAGGGAACATTACTTTTGTATGTTCTTTGAAGTAGTACTATTTTTCTTTTAAATGATAAGATATTAGACTAAAATGTCTCTAAAAAAAAAATAATAATATACATATTATTTTATGTGATAAATTTCACATTTTAATACGTGAAAGCCAAGCATATGTTTTATCAGTAAAATATATTTTATCTTTCGGCTTGCTCAGTGTGTGTTCCACTTGACCTGTAGTGTGATCTACAGTATTTTTTTTATGCAAAACAACATGTATAAGAAATGCACTTTTTAGCTTTGAATGTGCTATGCTTGTGTGTCTATGACTGTTTTTAAAAGCATAAAAGTTCATGCCCAGCGTACAGAGAAAATTCTAAGAACATTAGAAAAAATAAATAAATAGAAATGTGTGTGTGTGTGTGTGTGTGTGTGTGTGTGTGTGTGTGTGTGTGTGTGTGTGTGTGTGTGTGTCCTTGATTATATTATATTGTGGGGACCAAATATCCCCATGAGGCTAGTAAAACCTGAGATCACCTACATTGTGGGGACCAGCCGGCGGTCCCCACTTTTTTAAAAGGCTTATAAATCACACGTTATGAGTTTTTGAGAAAGTAAAAATGCAGAATGTTTCCTGTGATGGGTAGGTTTAGGGGCAGGGGGAGTGTAGGGGGATAGAATGTATAGTTTGTACGGTATAAAAAACATTAAGTCTATGGAGAGTCCCCACAAAGATAGTGAACCAGATGTGTGTGTGTGTGTGTGTGTGTGTGTGTGTGTGTGTGTGTGTGTGTGTGTGTGTGTGTGTGTGTGTGTAGGTGTGTGTGTGTGTGTGTGTGTGTGTGTGTGTGTGTGTGTGTGTGTGTGTGGTCTTGGTAAACCCTACATTATGGGGCCAATTGTCCCCACAAGGATAGTAATAGTTGCATTTTTGACTATGTGGGTTTCATGTTTATGAAAATGTGAAGTTATGCGCATGTGTATTTTGCGTGTATAGGCATGCACGTTTGGTTTTTGGTTTGAATGTGCTCTGTAAAAGAATGTGTATGTCCGCAGGCACACACACACAGTTTGCTGCAGTCCAGAGACATGATACACAGAGCGTGATCATATGCGTGAGCTGGCGCAGACCACAAAACGCATCAGATCCATTTGAAACATCTTTACATCAACAACATGGTTGATTTAAAAAAATAATCTGACATTCTGACAGACATGGTCACTTTGAACTGATGGATAGGAAAGCAAAATTCTTTATTCAGAATTAAAGGTGTATCCTGAAGAAGTTTGACATGACATTTGCGGTTGGTTTTTTTCAGTTGCTTTAAAGCATATTAATGGCTAACGTCTGATTACACTGTATTCAGCACAAACAGGGCTACAGTAATATGTGAGCAACATCTAAATAAAAGGTTTTAGTTTTGAGAAAATAATGTTTATGCATAGTTTTTGAAAATAGAATAAAATGTTAAATCGCTGAAATAAGTCCATGCATCTAACACACTTTAAACATTTGTACACAATGCTTTTCAGAACTGGATGTTATTGCCTAGAGTTTTTCTTCAAAACAATGTGTAAACCATTTTGATCACTCATTCATACAAAACAATATAGTAATCTAACTTTTGTAAGACACTTATTGTCAGAATGGTTGTATGAAGGGAGGGTGTGGATCATCATTAATATTCACTCCTGAGGTGTCAACGACTCCTCCTCTGAATATCAATAAGGAATGTGACAGAGGGAACTATAGAATCAATGAGATTTAATGATTGAATGTATTGTTTGTAGCTTATTCACAAAATCTTGTTTAATTTAAAGAAGTAATCTGACTATACATTTTCTTTACATAAAGACTTTAGACCTACAGTACTGTTCAAGTTTTAGAACAGTATGTTTAAAAAAAAAGTATCTTCTGCTCACCGAGGCTGGATTTATTAGATCCAAAATAATAAAAACTCTAATATTGTGAAATATTTATACAATTTAAAATATATATTTTTCTATGTGAATATATAGTAAAGTGTAATTTATTCCTGTTATCATTCCTGAATTTATCATCATTACTCCAGTCTTCAATGTCACATGATCCTTCACTAATCATTCTCATATGAAGATTTGATATATACGCTCAGCAAACATTTCTTATTATTATGAATGTTTAAAACGTCTCGGTTACATATAACCCTCGTTCCCTGAAAGGAGGAACGGAAATGTACGCCAGAACTGACCAACGAATTGGGATCTATTTTCAGAGACCAATCTGCTTTGAGTGTTCTAAACGAGCCAATTGGCATGCGGTCCACGCTCCACCCACCGTGCAGGTATAAATACTGAAGTGGAACACTGCATACTCGCTTTTCTGCTGAGGAGCCAAACCATTCACTTCATCACCTGACCATAGTCCAGTGATGGCTCCAGCCCTGACCAGAGTACAGTGATGGCTCCAGCCCCTGAGTCCGCTCCAGTGTCGGCTCCAGCCTCTGACTCCACTCCAGCCCATAAGCCCGCTACATAGTCTGCCCATAGCCTCTCCCAAGAACAGGAGGCTAGACATCTCTGCACTGTAAAATTTATGTTTTGTATGACAAATTCAGCTTTTAAAGTTTATTCAACTATTTAACATGAAAAAGTTGAGATTACTCAAAAATGTTCTGCAGCTGGTTGCCTTAAACTTTTAAGTTTTCTCAATTTTTCTCAAAGTGGCCAAGCCAAGCTACCGGTGCCTCCCTGCCTTCCTGAACTGCTGCCGCCTCCTGAACTGCCGACTCCTCTCTGGCTTGGTGAGAGTGGGGACATTTTTGTCCCCATAAAGAAAAAGCTTATAAAACATACAAAACAAGTAAAAAGGGAAGTGTGTGTGTGTGTGTGTGTGTGTGTGTGTGTGTGTGTGTGTGTGTGTGTGTGTGTGTGTGTGTGTGTGTGTGTGTGTGTGTGTGTGGACTGGTAATCCCTACGTTATGGGGACAAAATGTCCCCACAAAGATGGCAATATCCAAAATCCTTGTCCTTGTGGGGACATTTTTGGTCCCCATGAGGAAAACATCTTATAAATCACACTAAGTGATGTTTTTGAAAAAGTAAAAATGCAGCATGTCTCCTGTGATGGGTAGGTTTAGGGGCAGGGGCAGTGTAGGGGATAGAAAATACGGTTTGTACAGTATAAAATGCATTACGCCTATGTAATGTCCCCATAAAACATGGAAACACAACGTGTGTGTGTGTGTGTGTGTGTGTGTGTGTGTGTGTGTGTGTGTGTGTGTGTGTGTGTGTGTGTGTGTGTGTGTGTGTGTGTATGTGTGTGTTGTCAAAAAGAGCAATAATATTATCCACCAGTATAAAGTCATTATAACATTCTTTGACCTTCTAAACTGTTTTAACACTTTTTTAACACTAACCACTGCATAAAATGTTCAAGTGATCTACGTATTGCAAATGGGAAGAATTGCCACTTAAATGATAACACTTCATTTTATATCAGTATTAATGGACTCAGCTTTGATACTATAGAGCTCTGAAAGGGCATGAAACACCTTGTATTATGATGGAAAAGGCCTTGTTGGAGATAAAAGGTAATGCTCAGTATGGAGAGTAATTGCTTTTTTTGTGAAATCACTTGTTGAGTTACTGAGTGCAACCAAAAAGGCAAGTCTCATTTACAAGCTTCTGGAAGAAACGTGAAAGTAATGAAACTGCTTAAGATCAAAAATATAAATCTCAGATTGGCCTGAACTGTTGCATTAGTTATTAAGACCAGACAAAAATAATTGTCTGAGTAGAGACATACTTAAATGTGTGTGTATATATATATATATATATATATATATATATATATATATATATATATATATATATATATATATATATATATATATATATATATATATATATATATAAAGCACTTGATCAGTATTCAAATGTGATTGTGATCTAAATGGACCGTATATGGAGGGAGACATTTAGATATCAAAGCCTGAAGCAGAGCTAAAAGGTTAATCATCAGATTCCTTTCTGAGACTGACATGAAACACGACAGGGTTTGTGCTGAAGGACACATCTATCAGAATGGCATCACAGACAGGGAATTGTTCAGATATGACAAATAATATGAGACAGGTAAATGGCCCACTGAAAGACCATCTCTGTGGCTTTGTGTGCTGCTGAACAGGGTCTGTGGACATCAGTCAGAGAAGGGAAATGGCTCATAGCGGTATCATCCATCAATAATTCAAATTGTGATGGCATCTGGAGCCAACCATGTCTGTGAGATGGACAGGCTGCTTATGAATAAGAGCTCACAGCTATTGTATGCATCTTTATTATTACATGAAAAAAAAATATGTTTCTCTTGTGCTCCAATAAAATCTTTAGACATAACTGGTGGGATGATCAATCACATTTCAGACACATTTATTTACAAACAGTTAATAAAATAAATAATGTATATTATTTAAATAAATAAATAATTTGATGTGCTTTGAAGGTAGAAAAATGGTCTACAGAGGAAAAATATGTGTTAATGTCAGAGCTGTGATGCAGTGGACTGTACATCAGGTTATGTCCCAATCCCTCTTACTCCAACCAGTCAATAAAATAAAAACTGCAGTATAAATTTTGGGGAAAAGAGAGCGATGTTGTAATAAACTAACCCAAGGTCAAGGGATTATAAAATTAGAAAACATTGACCTCCAACGCCATGACCTCAAAAAGCTCTTGCATATGAATTAAAATAGCAGTAAAAAAAAAAAAAAAAATAGTCTGCTTGCACCTTCCGGACATGTGCAACTGAAAACCTGCATTCAAGCTGATGAAGTACCGACCACATTTTGCCCTTAGTAGCACTCATATGTGTTTACTGTATTACATTTCATAGTTCTAAATTATTTCTGGCTAAAGAACAATATTGGAAGAAGATGGGGTATGTGGGCACATTTTCCATTTATTGATTCACTTCAACAAGTTACAGTAAGGATTTAACCTTTATTGAACCAAGTCACATGTGAATTGCTTAATAATTGTTACATATTGCTGCACATTTTAAATCTAATTGGGGTTCCCATTTGAATAGGATAAATTCTAAGATATTTTTGTATTTCTCTTCTAAATCCTAACCAACATTAAATGGAAGTAATTGCATCATTATCCATTTACAGTAAGAATGGGTGAAACTGGTCTGTGGATAATCTAATGAAATGCATTTCAGGTTATGGGCCTACAAATTGCCTCTAAATTAGCCAATGATTGGACATGTTGCTATGGCAGCATGATTTCAGCATGCACACTGTTGTTATCATTATACGCCTGACTCTTAGGGCTTTTATATCACTATGTCGTGGTATATCAGCTCATTGTCTGGCCTGATCATTGAAGGGAGATTGGTCAAATAATCCGCAAAGATGTTTGGAGTAATCATGGAAATTCAATGGTGCTGTGATCACATGGAAGTTGAAAGAGAACTGAACTATTAGCCAGACTTACACTAGATTACGTAAATGCATGCATTCACAAACACAAGGTGTCGAGTGTCAGGACTGTACTGTATATAGTTAAAAATATCACAATTAAGTGAGCATGGGGTTAATTATATTACTTTGTTTTGAGCTGATAGTCATTTTTAAGTAGGCTACTGTACTTCTAATTGAAACATTAGGCAATTCGTTAAAAAACTTTGCATTTTTTTATTTATTTAATTATTTTTGTGTGTGTGTTACACAAGTGAGTCATTGAGTCATTCATTTAATCAATTCGTTCCAATGACTGATTCATTCATCAAAGAAGCAAGTGCCTGTCATTTCCAAGTCAGGCTCACTGGAAATACGTGACTCTGCCTACATTTATGAGAAATCTGAAACATTGATCTGAGTATATTTCACTGCTCTTTCCAGGTGTCAAGTTGTATCTGAACACTCTGCATCACAAGTGCAACACTGTAGCAGGTAAGCTACTGAGCAGGGGAGCTACCTTCAAGTCATAACATATTATTGTGTAAGGAACCACGTGAAGATTATTAACCAATCTTTATTCTTTCTTTAAGTCTTTATTAACCAATAATAAATAATACAAAATAAATTGTTGGTGTCTGTTGGTGTTTTACTGCCTCAGGTGTTCATTTCAGATGGGAAATGTTCACAAAGGCATGTTTTTCAGATTTGCAGAAATGTAGTCACATATTTCTAAAGAGGTTGGCCTTCATGAATGAGGTCAAGATTCACTGACTCATCCAGATTCATTCGGTAAAGAAACAAAGCTGTGTGTTGCTCGATTCTGCTGTGGCTTAATTCGTTAATATATATATATAAAGTTTATTTATTTCACTAATTCCATTCAAAAAGTTAAACTTGTATATTATATTCATTCATTACACACAGACTGATATATTTCAAATGTTTATTTCGGTAACTCTTTCCAATACGAGTGCACTATGCATTAATTCATGCTTAACTAATGCACAGATAATCATGAGTTAATGTGTCACTAATGGTAAACTAACCCATTTATTAATGATTACTGCATCAGCAACTAATGAAGAGTCTACATGATTAATAGATTAAGTCATTAAATTGTTATTAGTTAATTGTGTCATAATGCATTAATTCCTTAATAACATATTTTATTAACTAATAATGTAAATTGATGTGTTAATTACCACAACGGATCAAAGCCATGCATTTAAACTTCTTGTTGTCTGCTTTAATTAATCATTAGCTAATGATTTACAAAGGTATCATTATGTTATGACTTTACTTGTTGGGGCACATGACTATTAACTACTTGATTAAGTAATATGTAATTGTGCTTATGGGTTTTGAATTAATTTTGAATTAGTTAATAGTCATGTTCATCAGAGAATATAACTTTGGACCACTTTTTGTCCTTTTTGTCTTTATCCCAGGCAAGATGCTTCTGATGCTGTCGGTTGTTCAAGAGTGGCTTGACATAAGGAATGTGACAGCTGAAACCCATGTCTTGCATATGTCTGTGCGTAGTGGTTCTTGAAGCACTGACTCCAGCTGCAGTCCACGCTTTGTGAATCTCCCCCACATTTTTGAATAGGTTTAAATACGAGCGTGGTCATAGATGTATACGTAGATGCCTCATTAGCGCCTGCACGGATCAGTAGAATGAGGCATCTACGATCGATATATCTATGACCACGCTTGTATTTGACGGAAGTTATGGCGGAGCTCAGAGATGATCACGCTCGTCTAATAAGAGGTAAAATAATAGCATAAATACTGCACGGTTTCTCGCAGAAACTGATCGTTTGGCTAGATAAGACCCTTATTCATCGTCTGGTATGGTTTAAAGCCCTTTGAAGCTGCACTGAAACTGTCATTCGGACCTGTAACCGTTTGGGGTCCATTGCCTCCATTATAAGGAGAAATGTTTGCATCAAAAAACTTAATTTCTTTTCGACTGAAGAAAGAAAGACATGGACATCTTGGATGACATGGGGGTGAGTAAATTATCAGCAAAAGTTTTTTTAAAAGTGAACTAATCCTTTAACCCTTTCGCACGTACGTTCTAAATATTCAGACCTGCAGCCTGGAAATGTTCACAAAGGCATGTTTTTCAGATTTGCAGAAATGTAGTCACATATTTCTAAAGAGGTTGGCCTTCATGAATGAGGTCAAGATTCACTGACTCATCCAGATTCATTCGGTAAAGCAAAGCTGTGTGTTGCTCGATTCTGCTGTGGCTTAATTCGTTAATATATATATATAAAGTTTATTTATTTCACTAATTCCATTCAAAAAGTTAAACTTGTATATTATATTCATTCATTACACACAGACTGATATATTTCAAATGTTTATTTCGGTAACTCTTTCCAATACGAGTGCACTATGCATTAATTCATGCTTAACTAATGCACAGATAATCATGAGTTAATGTGTCACTAATGGTAAACTAACCCATTTATTAATGATTACTGCATCAGCAACTAATGAAGAGTCTACATGATTAATAGATTAAGTCATTAAATTGTTATTAGTTAATTGTGTCATAATGCATTAATTCCTTAATAACATATTTTATTAACTAATAATGTAAATTGATGTGTTAATTACCACAACGGATCAAAGCCATGCATTTAAACTTCTTGTTGTCTGCTTTAATTAATCATTAGCTAATGATTTACAAAGGTATCATTATGTTATGACTTTACTTGTTGGGGCACATGACTATTAACTACTTGATTAAGTAATATGTAATTGTGCTTATGGGTTTTGAATTAATTTTGAATTAGTTAATAGTCATGTTCATCAGAGAATATAACTTTGGACCACTTTTTGTCCTTTTTGTCTTTATCCCAGGCAAGATGCTTCTGATGCTGTCGGTTGTTCAAGAGTGGCTTGACATAAGGAATGTGACAGCTGAAACCCATGTCTTGCATATGTCTGTGCGTAGTGGTTCTTGAAGCACTGACTCCAGCTGCAGTCCACGCTTTGTGAATCTCCCCCACATTTTTGAATAGGTTTAAATACGAGCGTGGTCATAGATGTATACGTAGATGCCTCATTAGCGCCTGCACGGATCAGTAGAATGAGGCATCTACGATCGATATATCTATGACCACGCTTGTATTTGACGGAAGTTATGGCGGAGCTCAGAGATGATCACGCTCGTCTAATAAGAGGTAAAATAATAGCATAAATACTGCACGGTTTCTCGCAGAAACTGATCGTTTGGCTAGATAAGACCCTTATTCATCGTCTGGTATGGTTTAAAGCCCTTTGAAGCTGCACTGAAACTGTCATTCGGACCTGTAACCGTTTGGGGTCCATTGCCTCCATTATAAGGAGAAATGTTTGCATCAAAAAACTTAATTTCTTTTCGACTGAAGAAAGAAAGACATGGACATCTTGGATGACATGGGGGTGAGTAAATTATCAGCAAAAGTTTTTTTTTAAAAGTGAACTAATCCTTTAACCCTTTCGCACGTACGTTCTAAATATTCAGACCTGCAGCCTGAGTTTTTTAACGCGACCGTTATTATAAAATGACGTGTTCTAATTTCCATGGTGACACGTGATTGATGTTTTATTTTGTATTATTTTTTTTAAACAAAATAATTACTGACTAAATTAAATACATGCAAGTGAACTCCTTATGGTTAAATTAATAAAAATAATAACAAATAAATTATATGTTTGTTGATCGATAAGTTATCACGGGTTGTGTGCGGGGCGCCACCATTATATGTTTTCAACACTGACAGGGAGTCAGAGCCTGCGGGATTTACAACACAAGATCATCCACTTCTCCTGATATATGTGACACTACGTGAGGGAACAGGGTAGAAAATGATTGTGTTAGTTGATCGGTAATGTTATCATGGGCCATTATATGTTTACAACACTGATATCTTGCTGTTATATTTAGTATGCAATTACAAACTATATTTAGTTTTTGCTGATATTTTTGTGGTTGTGTAATGTAATTTGAAGTGTATGAAACCTAACATAAACATTAAAAGACACTGGGCTCAGTCAGTCTCTCACTCACTCAGTCAGTCTTTGGCTCTGCGCCAGTCAGCGCGCTAAAGCAGATTTTAAATTTGAAACCAGACTAATATAATCTTCCTTGTCCAATGCACAGACATTGTGGACCATATCGTTGCACATTTGGGATGTATGAACACACTGATTCAAATCATAAGCTCTTTAATAGAAGAAAGATAACAAAATACAGTAGATTAAAGTAAATAATAACGGTTTCATTAGAAATGAATTCATGTTATTCTGAACTGTTGAAAATTAAATAAAGATACCATATAAAGCCAAATAAAGATACTTAATGTAAAGATGCGTAAATCAGATTGCATCAATTCATTCCAAATGTTTGATTAAAATTATTTGTGAAGTAGTCTGACCCAGAATACAACATTTAGAAAATTGATTGGTCAGGAATAATGGGCAATGGGCTTCCTAAAGCATTTCTGCCGGAGAGCTGAAAAAATCAGCAAATTACTCTTGCACATTTGATGCTTCCAGGCTTGGTCTGTTGGGGTGTTCAGTCAGCCCTCTCAAGGACAAATCTTAAGATCCCTCTCTGATCCAGTCTTCTGCTTCACCTGGGTGTGTCAACATTGAACAGAATGCATGTCGCAACCATCATGGTGTCTTTGGTCTCAGGCATCAAGTTAATGTCTCTGTGGAAAATTGTGGGCCGAATGTTTTTTTACTCTATCACTTGGGCTCTTCTGAGGTGGTACCTAAAATTTGCCTTTCTTCTCTCTAGATTATTCCCTTTGTAGGGACTATATTCACATCGATTTGACCATTTAACATCGATGTTACCACATAAAACACATTTAAGGTTACCTGAAAATGTTGTGGCAAACACTTTGATAGTAAATCTCTAACAAAACAGTAGTGTTTTTTATCGGGTGGGCGATCCATCATGTGAGGTGATGATTAGAACTGTAATTGTAGTCTGCTTTAGTCCTATAGAGCCCCTCATTTGTCATCCGCAGGAACACAGCAGGTCCTGGACCCTGAAAATGGCATCTGACTTTGTGTAGCTTTCTGACCTCTCAGCATTTAGGAGCATAAATCAAATATGAAAGCTCTTCTTTTCTACAAGTTACACAGGTTATAGAACAACAGTTACCACACACACATGCTACAAGTAAAGTGTAACAAGTGTTATGGCCTGTGCCCTGTGTGCATTGTCCTTGCTCGTGACATCCTGACTCTGCTATTATGTCCCTGTTTGAGTTTGATTTTCTAGGTCCGCCCTGTGCACCTGCATGTTGCTGATTAACTATTAAGGACGCTGGCAGGAGAGGAGATTCACCAGCAAACAAGCTTTGTTTTTGTTTTTTTACTGTATTATTCTATTTTCCCTTTCCTTTGAGTTCTTTCTTAAGTGATTTTTAAAAATTATTATTATTATTATTATTTTTCATATGTGTTGCCTCAATATTTTAGAGTTGTTTGTGTTCATTATACTTTGCTGCTTGTTCTGAAGATAGTTTGTTGGTTTTGTTATGATACGTGTTTCCTTATGGTTATAGTTTCATGATTTAAATAAATGTTTATACTATGTATTTTGCTCTCACGTGTCCTTTGTTTAAAAACGGGTTCGTAACACAAGCACCTTAGTCAAAAATTAAGGTTTTCTTACCCACCCCATTCTACATGCTGTAAGACCACTGTGTGTAGATCTGTAGTTGTTGACTGCTGTAATTACTTCGCAGATAGAAAACAGATAGTTGAAAACTATTTGCTAAGATAGTCACCTTAAGAACTTAAGAGCTTTGCCAACTCTGTATTTCACTGTCAGCGCTTTTTGCACTATGTGAGAAGGAGGGAGGTTGCCATTTTTTTATGTGTGTGTGTGTGTGTGTGTGTGTGTGTGTGTGTGTGTGTGTGTGTGTGTGTGTGTGTGTGTGTGTGTGTGTGTGTGTGTGTGTGTGTGTGTGTGTGTGTGTGTGTGTCAAGTGTCAGGTGTGCAGGTTAGCAGTGGAACCCAACCGTGCTTTGTAATTCACTGGAAATAAAGTGGTCTGGATTTAAATTATTTAGGTGTTTACGAGAGAGGGATAGAGCGATGTCCGGCAAGGTCTGTGTTATCAATAGCAGGGGATTAATGACTCTGTGCCCCTGCAAGTACATGTTTGATACCTAAAGGTGGGTGGAAAATTCGTATCACTCTTGAGTAAATGACTTGCCCTAAAGTAGTACCATAAATAACCTGGATAAGACAGACTGTTATTCTGCAGGTGGTCTGATGATTTTCTGTTCAGGTTTAGAAAAAGCAGATAGCTGTCTTTACTTTGACAGTTTCACATAACACAGATTATGAAGGACAGTATTTCCTTTGTACACCATATCCCATTTAATGTTCAATTATTAGCACACTGAGTTCAGTACCTGTGGTTTATGCTCGCTGCAAAAATAATAAAAAAGGTGTGTTTTTTGCTGTAGCATTTCCATTCTCCGGTTCTGTTTAGATTTGAAAATCTTGCTTACTCTTCCAGTGTTTGGGATTGGTTTGTGTTCAGCCTTTAGGCAAATGAGACCCAAAACAGTGAAGGTGTTTGCATCATATGAATTTCCATATGTGTTACTACAATCTCAGTTAAGATAAATATACTGGAACACTCTGAACTGAAATCACAAAATGGAGCTGCAGTATGAAGCACCCAGAAGGTTGATGAGAAACATCCTTATATAAGCCATGGGTGGCTCTGAACTGCAAACAATGGGATCCAGACGTCTACATGCATATTTTAACATTTTGAGCAGAAATTAAATTCAAAAGAAAATGACTTTGAAATGGGGGGAGGGAAATTAAAAAGAAGGAAAACAAACAAAAGAGTGAAAAAAAAATAACCTCGGTAACATCTGCTGGCATGGTCAACAGAGGAAAACATGTCAAACTGGCAACATTAATAATGGGTATATATTGAAAGGGAAATTGCCTCCAACTGATGCAAAAAAATGCTTTATAACTTCATGGGTGTGATAAGGGATGCAAAATATGACAAAGTGTGTGTGTGTGTGTGTCCTTGTTTATATTACATTCTGGGGACCATAAGGATAGTAAAACCTGAGATCACCATACATTGTTCAAAATACTTTTTACATACACTTTTCAAAAGGCTTATAAATCACACAGGATGAGTTTTTTTGAGAAAGTAAAAATGCAGAATGTTTCCTGTGATGGGTAGGTTTAGGGGCAGGGGGAGTGTGATAGAATGTATAGTTTGTACAGTATAAAAACCATTACGTCTATGGAGAGTCCCCACAAAAATAGTGAACCAGACGTGTGTGTGTGTGTGTGTGTGTGTGTGTGTGTGTGTGTGTGTGTGTGTGTGTGTGTTTCAGATAGACCCTATATCATATTATATTTTGTTACAAAATATCCTCACAATATCTGAAATTATTGTTGGGACATTTTTTGTTCACCATGAGGAAAACAGCTTATAAATCATATTAAGTGAAGGTGTGTGTCTGTGTGTCTACATAACTATATTTTGGGGATAAAAATATGTTCCACTGAAGAAAATCATGTAGGTTTGGTAAAACATGAAAGTGAATACATTTTTAGTTGGCGTCTACTTTAATTGTTTAATAACCATTAATTGCAGTTTATTATTTGGCTTTGAAATGTAAAGTCAAGACAACGTACAGCACTTTAATGACAGTCAAACTTTACATCCTGGACTGTAACAAAGTTTTACTTTTCTCAGTGCAAGATACATGAACAATATATAATGATCAATAGTACTCTTAGTGTGTTGAAGCCTCTTTCAGCTGCAACGATGAGAGGTCAAGAGATGTTTAAAATGCCTTGAGGTACAGTAACAGAGTGCTGCTTTCAAGACCAAAAGTTACTACTTCACCCCACAGCCATACCTTAACCAGTTGCAATGTTAAAGGCAAGCTATTAATAATGTAAAGACAAGACAGAGGGAGAAAAACAGTACGGGTCATGATTATTACAAGATCCAATTAATTAATATAATAATCTCATGATTGGGGAGTGCTTTATTTCTGATGAAAGAACATTCTGGACTGGATTTATAATTTTAATTTTTTAATTTTTTTATAATTATTATTATTATTTTAAATAGGTCATCTTTTCAATTTTGGAACCTGACTGTGGCAAGAGACCAGGCTGGTTACACACAGGTGAAAATAAAGCTTGGACTCTTTGAGCATGTTAACCATTTAACATCTATCTTCTTCTCCTCTTGCCCCACTTCTGGGTCAGGTGCAGTGGGGAAAGGTGACTTTGTCAGAGTGATTCATCTTGCTGCTGGCTCCACTTGGATGGCAGACACCTGCTCGGATGAGCTTCATGACCTCGTTATTTATATATTTATCAGTATCATTTATTGCATGACCTGCTCCAATAAGAGGTACTGAAAGGCTGCCCGTCTATGTTGTTCCTTTTACCTGCATTAGAAAAATAACTAAGAACTGGAGAAAAATAAAGCTACATTTTACAGTAAAATTAAATCAATGAATAAAAATAATTCTGGGTCCCGTTTCAGAAAGGAGGTTATGTGAAAACTCTGAGTATGTTAACCCTGAAATTAGGGAAACTCTGGGTTTTCTAACGATGCTTTTGGGAAACACAGCATCAGTGGTGTTTAAATACTTTTGTACTTTTATATTTGTTTATTCACACTGCACAACAGTATTTTTTGTCTTATTTTAAGAATTCATCCATCCATCCATCATCTTCTGCTTATCTGGGGCTGGGTTGCTGGGGCAACAGTCTAAGCAGAGACACCCCAACTTCCCTTTCCCTAGACACTTCCTCCAGCTGTTCCCGGGGGAACACAGAGGCGTTCCCAGGCCATTCGGGAGACATAATCCCTCCAGCGTGTCCTAGGTCTTACCGGGGGTCTCCTCCCGGTGGGATGTGTCCAGAACACCTCCCTAGGAAGGCACAGGAGGCACCCGAAAAAGATGCCCAAGCCACCTCAGCTGGCTCCTCTCGGTGTGGAGTAGCAATGGCTCTACTTTGAGCTCCTCCTGAGTGACCGAGCGCCCAGCCACCCTGCAGAGAAAGCTCATTTCAGCCACCTGTATCAGGGATCATGTCCTTTTGGTCATGATCCACAGCTCAAATATCTAAAAAATATCAATTAAATCTAAATCTAAAGTAAGAAAAGCATTCTTTGCAGTGCAGGTACATTCATTCATTGCACATATTTTATCATAAGGACACCATCAAAGTGACAAAAATGGCATGTCCTTTTAAATAGGATCCTGATGTTCACTTGATAAACCTCTTGAAGTAAAACCCATTCTTACTCCGAAGGCGTAAATATCTGAAGCATGGTCGTGCTATTTCTAAATAATATAAAACACTTAACAGGTAAATAAAAGTACAGTTATTTATTGGAAAAACTCACCAAAAACAGTATAAAAGTATTAGCTCATATTGCATTCCATGTCTTCTGAAGTCATACGATATCTTTATGTGAAGAACAGAGTTGGTCTTAATGTTTTAATCGCTGAAATGATCATCCCACTGCTCCATTCATAACTCATTCAAATGACACACAACTCTTTAGCATGACGCAGTCGGTCACAAGACACACGAGAGCCGATGGCATTTTACAATCAAAGCTGACGTAATAACTGTCGTGGAAATTATTTTATCTCAAAGTAATTAGGTAATTAGGATTCAGAGAAATATTGAAAGGTTTAATGGGTTACTTCAGCGATTAGCATTAAGCTTTGTATCAGTAGACATCCAGGAGTATATTCGAATTATCGTACTTTCCCGCCTCATATGACCCTGAGACGAGAGAATTATGTATTTTATTTCTGGAAAAATTCCTCCGATGACGCAAATATCGTCATTTTGCGTCATCGGAGGAGACTACAGCCAGCAGAGGGAACTATTTCCTCATGTTTTCAACATCGCACTCACAGCACGCGGTTCAGGGGAGCTGCGGAAATTCATGTAAACGGAGCGGTGGAGAGCAAAGTGAGAGTTTCAACTTTTCATATGAATTCCTAAATGAAAGTTAAGCTTCCAAAGACATGAACTGAAAATGCGCCAGACTATTCACGTGCTGTGAATGTATGCGGCCGCGAATCCCGCGATTACCTCAGCTCATGTGATGAATGTAATCCAACTCCTGCTGCGTTTGTGCCGTGACGGCCGTGACACTCAATCGACTCACTCATATTGAACAGACACGTTCAGTTTTCAATTGTAGCGTCTCTAACTGAACTGATTTTATGAAAATGAACGCGGTGGGCAAGTAAACGATGTTGTGCCTAGCCTAGGGCAGCGAAGTGCATTCTGGGAATTGTTGTCTTTCATCCCCATGAGACAAAAATAGTTTTTCTCAGTCAAGAAGACACCAAATTCAAAAATAATTTCTACTACCTTAATGACCAAGTTTAAATACAGATTCATCTTCCCAGCACTGAAGTAACCCTTTAACAATTGTTTATTTCTCGCAAGAAAGGCGTTCATCACTCTGAGCTTTCAGAGAGCGAAGGCGAACTTCCCTCTGTGTCTGAAAGCTTTATACCCCCAACCCTCGCGCGCACTAGCTGCCACACTCACCATCCTCTTTATTTATTTTGCAACTTGCACACGGAGGGTTCACAAAAGTCACATATCAAAAACACATAAACATAGCATGACATATTCCTTAAATACACTCTGTGTCTGCCTGTTGCTGGTCAGAAGTTTCCTCTTTTACAGTTTCTCTGAACAAGGCCTAGTAATCTAGTTTCGGCGAAACTAAGCAGAACTAAATGTTCTCTGAAGCTTTGCTTAATAAGATATTGGTTACTGAAAATTAATGTTAAAGCGTGCATTAAAATTTCCATAACATGACACAATTGGTCACTACATACAAGAGCCAATGCAATTTCACTATGAAATCTGCAACCCGTTCTCACTCCCAAGGCGTCAAAATCTGAAGCATGGTTAAGTGCCTTCCGTGTCACAATGAAGACGCTAAAGGTACTCCTAGGTGTTACGTATCTGACGTAATGGGTGCCAGTTTTAAAAATTTGAATGTGTGCATGATCTCCGGAGGATGGAGACGCTAATCGCTTTTGGGGATTTCCTTCAGACAAATCTATTGTTTGGCCTTGGAACACTTGGAATATTTGTACTTTTTGAATAAATTGTGCATGCACTCGTATCTGCCTGTTATACCCTGTATTTAAATGCGTAGGTTTAGGGATGAGATTGGGTTTGGTTACAACAATTCGATTAGAACTACAAATGTGGATTAAAAAAAAGTGTTAAAAAACTACAAACATGGCAGATGTGCCAGTCCGACGGTTAAGTAGAGAGGTTTCGACAAAGGAGTTTGAGTGATCAATTATCAGTATTTAACCTGACAAAAATATTGATTTTATGTTATCAACATTATTTTTCATCTGCAACAGTGTTGTGAACTTTTGTATTGATACGTTTGGCCATTAACTTTTAAATGCATCATTATTTTTAAAATGAAAACACATGAGGAGAGTCCCTATATTAAAGACCCATCAACGTGCGACTACATTTCTCTCTGATACGGTAGGGAAATGAAATTGAATGTGGAGGATTTGAACTGTGACGATGATTGACAGGGCAGTTTAAACGTTGACGGGATGCACATAACTAAGCGACAGAGTCCGTTAAAGATGATGAAGTAGCATGTCCCAAAGCTTGCATACTCTTGTGCTACACACTCAAAAGTATGTACTTTTTCTTCACAAAAAGAGTACATACTTTTAGGTCGTAGTATAAGTAGGTGAACTGGAATGCACCATCAGAGTTTTCCATCTCAGGATAAGTCAACAGAGTTCAAGTTTAAACTCAGAGTTGGTTGAACCTCTTTATTGAAATGGGCCTCTGGTTGGCTGGATGTCCAAAATGAACATGACGCATTGTCCACTTAATATACTCTGTCTGATTTGTTTACAATATACTACAGCTCCTCTTTTAATAGCACTTAAGGGAAGAAAATTATAGTAAACAAACATGCTTTTCAGAGCCACATATAAATATTACTTATTTTGCTGACTTTTGAGACTTTTAAAAACTCCCTGAATGCCACGTGCAAACAAACACATTTTCAAATGCCAGTACTGCATACTGATCATTTATTATGTAATATAAAAGGGTGCTAAAATAGTACATTCAACTAAGATTTACCCAAGTATAATGTAAAAAAAAAGAAGGAAAATAGTCATTACAAAAACCAAACACATGGTGAGGTTATTTGTAATCTACTGAGTGATTGGTTGACATGCAAAAACAACTATGACAAAAGATTTCTGTAGACACAACCTTAATGTAATCTACAATAACTGATGTGGTCAATTATTTGATGGTGTTGAAATCTGGCAATGGTAAGATTTAAAAAACCCATGTCTGCAGGGTCTTCTGAAAGCTGTAGAGACCGGTTGTACTGAAATCTGAACAATATTTCATGCCCCTTATCTTAAAATCTTTGGTCATTTCTACAAATTCATATATCAGAATATTTTAATAATAATTATATTATTATTAATAATAATACATTTAAAAATATATATAAAAAGGAAATGTTTGTTGATTTATTATAGCCTCATTTGACTCGAAACTTTATAGTTATTGATCAAGGTGAGAGAGAGGCCACAGTATTGATCAGATGTTTTTTAGAGACTAGATGTTGTTTGCTAGATGAGCAAGGTCACCTGAGCCCAAGAGTCACTGCAACTTTTGTGGTTACAGCCTGACAGTCTGATAAAGTAATGGAACTAACGTGGCAGCCTGGGATCTTTTCCACTCTCATGGCCACAAGGGCTTAGACTTGTTTTTAGCACATTTAACCAGTATGTAATGGAGCTGTTTCAACCATCTGATTATGTGTGAATTAATATTAAATTCACTGTATTATGTATTCATATTTGTTGTAAGTGCTTTACATATAGAACAATTCAGCATGAACCATGAAGCTGTCATCTGTTTCACTAGTTCAGACTTACATATAATTTATAGAGTAAATTTAATTGCGTATTTGGCGTGCTATCCGGGGGCTTGAGCTGCGGGCAAGTACGTAAGTGGTTTAGAGCTTAAAAAGGAAAAACGAGCAAAATGTGGAGAAGGGGTGGTGGAGGGATGCTGGAAAAACTGTCAACATAATGGAGGTAAGACGGCTTCATATATATACCTCTTTTGTTGATTGGATGAGTACTCTCCACCTGTGTCAATTATCTGACATGTTCCTCCTGAACCTCGTTTATTAAAACAGCATTTCACTAGTTCACACTTACATATAATTTATAGAGTAAATTTAATTGCGTATTTGGCGTGCTGTCCGTGGGGAGGGCTTCGAACTCGGACTTTGGCCCAAACCCAGAGTACCCCCCAAAAGCTAGAAAGCATAGGACAGCCGCCTGCTAAATACCCCCCAAGAAGTGCCGAACGTGGCGGCTGGCATGAGAGAGGGGCCTGGTTATTTGATTCGGAACCCCTTTTTGGTTCACGAATCGCATGGTTCTTGATGGGAGCAGGGTGTGGTCTTGTACGTTGGAGACCACCTGGAAGAAAAATGGGAAAAAGAAATGAGATCTTGATTTAGAGATTTTTTGGTACTTACCCTTTCCTTGCTGCATGGAAACCTTCCATTTTCTTGCTGCAATAAATCGTTCCACTTCCTTACTAAGTGGAAACTTTCCACTCGTGCAATTTATCAATCTAGAGGGTTTTATCCACTTCCTTGCTGTGTGGAAAACTGTCCACTTCTCGCTCTGGAATCTTCTACTTCTCACTTAGTTGGACTTATTCGCTTGTGGAGACTGTTCACCATCTTACTGCGGACAACTATCCGGTATCTTACTGGGTGGACAACTGTCCAGTATTTTACTGCGTGAACAAACAATCCAGTATCTTAGTGCATGAATGACTGTCCAGTATCTTACTGCGACTATCTTACTGTGTGGATGACTGTCCAGTATCTTACTGCGTGGACGACTGTCCAGTATCTTACTGTGTGGGCGACTGTCCAGTATCTTACTGCGACTATCTTACTGCGTGGACGACTGTCCAGTATCTTACTGTGTGGGCGACTGTCCAGTATCTTATTGCGACTATCTTACTGAGTGGACGACTGTCCACTATTTTACTGCGTGGATGACTGTCCACTATCTTACTGTGTGGACGATTATCCACCATCTTACTGTGGATGACTGTCCAGTATCTTACTGCGTGGACGACTGTCCAGTATCTTACTGTGTGGGCGACTGTCCAGTATCTTACTGCGACTATCTTACTGCGTGGACGACTGTCCAGTATCTTATTGCGACTATCTTACTGCGTGGACGACTGTCCACTATTCTACTGCGTGGAAGACTGTCCACTATCTTACTGTGTGGACGATTATCCACCATCTTACTGCGTGGACAACTATCCACATCTTACTGCGTGGACAACAATCCACCATCTTACTGCTTGGACAACAATCCACCATCTTACTGCGTGGACAACAATCCACCATCTTACTGCGTGGACAACAATCCACCATCTTACTGCGTGGACAACAATCCACCATCTTACTGCGTGGACAACAATCCACATCTTACTGCGTGGACAACAATCCACCATCTTACTGCTTGGACAACAATCCACCATCTTACTGCGTGGACAACAATCCACCATCTTACTGCGTGGACAACAATCCACCATCTTACTGCGTGGACAACAATCCACCATCTTACTGCGTGGACAACAATCCACCATCTTACTGCGTGGATGACTATCCACCATCTTTCTGCATGGACAACTATCCACCATCTTTCTGCATGGACAACTTCTTACTGCATGTCCAGTATCTTACTGCTTGGACAACAATCCATGCAGTTTCCACTGAATCACTGTGTGGAAACTTTCCATTGAATAACTGTGTGGAAACTTTCCATTGACTCACTATGTGGAAACTTTCCGTTGAATCACTGCGTGGAAGCTTTCCGTTGAATCACTGCATGGAAACTTTCCACTTACTCGCTGCGTGGAAACTTTCCGTTGGCTCACTACGTGGAAACTTTCCGTTGACTCACTGCGTGGAAACTTTCCGTTGAATCACTGCGTGGAACTTCCTGTGGACTCGCTGTGTGGAAACTTTCCATTTCTCTTCGAAATACTAAGTACAGAAAGGAAAAGCATGAGATTGCATGTTGGCTTGACAGAAACAAATCCCTCTGTGGACGACCCAGAGGATTTTGAAAACATCTGAGGACCATCTCCCAAGAGCCTAGATCTGCTCTGTTGGGAGAGGCCTTTTTGAGCTGCTGAGCTTGCGGCCCCGATGCAGAAGGAGTGGCTTGAGAAGTTCTTTGCTGGGACGCCTGACTGTTGGAGAACAGATTTGAGATGTTTCTGGAACCAAAAGCGTGTCACAGGTTTGTTGGATTCATCCGTGAACAGGGGCAATTTGGTTTGAGAACTTCTCCATTGAAGATATGTCAGAACTGACTGGCATGGTTGGATTGGTGATGAGAGTTTAAAAATGTAGATAAAATGACCTTTTTTATTTGGTCAGTCTTACTTTGCTTTATCAGATAAGAGAATGTTTCCCCATCTATTAATGATATGTCGGAGATGGTGGGGTGTACTTTTGGCCTTGTTATTGCAGGAGGCTCATTCAAAATCATATGGGATATAATATACAAACTTAAACTGTATACAAGATGTAACAATATAAATCACGGTGAAGAAAATGCTTTGCATGAGTGTGCCCTATTCATTGGTTCAAATGCTCTGTACTGAAACATTCTGAAGCACTGATTTTGCAAGCCAGTATAATGCAAAACGGCGCCACATTCAGATTTTGAAATGTGAGATCTCACATTATTTAATGAAATAAGCCTTTGAATAATCATTTATACACTTGCTATACAATAGCCTACTGAAGGTATTGATGTTACATTTAAGAAAACGGGAGCTCCCAAATACATTGTACAGTTTGCACATATCTATTTATAGTCGCAAATGCGAGTATGGTCGCGCTGTGACCGAGCTTATGTGAGCATCAAGTTGAGAAATACTGAATCCAATGCAGTGATTTTCAGCTGATTGTTTGGCATAACGTGCGCTTTTGCACTGCATCATTTTAGTGATTTAGCCTCACGATACATTCACTTGCTTTAACCGCAACGTGTATTTATTGTTTATCATGGCAACCCCGTTCGCGTCCTTGGTGAACACTTCTCGTGTGACAAAGTATCTGTCTGGATATCTGTAACGTTTGTACACAGAGACAGAAAGACTGCAAGAAACATTACAAGATACATTATCTTAAAACAGGGACTGTTGTAGTTCTCCCTGTTGCAAGTCTGTGCGATGTGCACTCTTCACGCTGTCCGAGCACTGCTCTCGCAGCTGACTCTATCGTCATGGCTCCAACGCACCATGTTACAAAACATCACTTATTGAAGTTTGTGAATCGATTAGAATTGTTAGAAGACAGACTCACGATTGTGGATCGTCAAACACAATTACATCTCAGAAAAAGAATATTTTACCCCGAATGCTGATGGAGCGGACAGTTTTAGGTAGCTTATAAAGATGTTAGCATTGTAGAAATGCGTTGAGCGGCGTGTGGATCCGCTTAGACAGCATGAATAGGAGGCGGGTGGAGCGAATTGCCAAAAATGCAGTCTGTGCTGGAAAAACTGTCAACAAAATGGAGGTAAGACGGCTTTGTATAAATACCTCTTTTGTTAATTAGCTGAGTACTCTCCACCTGTGTCAATTATCTGACATGTTCCTCCTGAACCTCGTTTAGTAAAACAGCATTTTGTAAAAAAAAAAAAAAAAAAAAAAAGAAATTCAAGATGTTATATTTTCCTAAAAAGCACTTTTGAAAAAAAATATAACAGACACATTCTTCCACACTTATTCCTACATATTCAAGTTGTTATATATGTATATTCATAACCTACAAAATCAGACTGAGAGCTGCTTAGGCTATATAAATAAATGACTAGCATGAAAGCATGAATGAAGCCACTTACATTGACACATTATGATTTGCAGGTGTAATAAGAAGGACGCGGGACATATTAATAATAATAATAATAATAATAGATTTTATTTATAACGCACTTTTAATTCCGAAGAATCTCAAAGTGCTACAGAGGAAAATAACAATAGAAAATAAAAATATAGAATAATAATAATAATAAAAATAAAAATAAACAATGAACTCATAAAAGCCTTTCTGAACAGAAAAGTCTTCAGTTCTGCTTTAAAATGGTCCAGGCTCTGTACTGCTCTCAGCTCACTGGGGAGGTGGTTCCAGAGTACTGCTATATTAATATTATTATTAATATTATTATTACAAACTCCTGATCAAAATACTGTTGTTACAGTTTGAGAAAAAGAGTAATATGGAGAGAGGACCACCATCATTATGCTGTTCTTTGCTATGGGGTAAATAAAAAATTGTGTCACATCGCTATACAAACTTTACCATCATCCCACATCCCTTCCTTGCTAGACAACATCAGTCTTCTCTCCAGGCCTGCAAGCACATTGGTCTCTAACCCATGGCTACTTCATGTTCTTTAGTCACTTCAGTCACTCCTATACAAACTTTACCATCATCCCACATCCCTTCCTTCCTAGACAACATCAGTCTTCTCTCCAGGCCTGCAAGCAAATTGGTCTCTAACCCATGGCTACTTCATGTTCTTTAGTCACTGCTCTTTTTCTTGCAGCCAGTCTTTCCACTGCCAAAGGATTATCACAACAAGATCAACAGCACTTTAGACACTTGAAAACTGCTCAAGACATTCACCTCTCTCTTCCTCCACCTCCTCACTGGCTTATGACTTTCACAGACAAGATAACAACCTTTAGGAGTCAGTTTTCACCACTACAATCTCTCTAATACTCACCACCTACATGTAACTCTCTGTTCTCTCTTTTTTTCTCTCTCAGAGGCTTAAGTCTCTAAACTTCTCCACTCCAAACAGTCAACTGCTGGCCCCCTTGACCCTATTTCCTTCCATTTCCTTCAAGCTCAGGCACACCTATCAACACATCTCTCGTCAATGGCACTTTCTCCAGTATATTCAAAAAGGCTCTTCAAACTTCACAGCTTAAATTTTTTTACACCCTTTACTAGTGGAAAATTGCAGACTGGTCCCTCTCAACATGTTCACAACAGACTTTCATGCAGGTCCCTTTGTTCCTCTCAAAGAAAAGTCTGCTTGACCAAATCAATCAGGCTTCAAAAGCACAAATTCAATGTAGCCGTCTTTCTGTCTGTGTCCAAAGCCTTGAGGCTGCTTCAAAATCATCTGTCCTCAATCTATTGTATCGGTCTGTAGTAAATAATCAAATCCTCTTACCTATCTCTTGGCAATGGGGATTTCTGTTTTTTATTTTGTTTTTAACAATTTTGATCACTCTCTCCCAGTGCTGGGGCTAGGCCGTGGGCTTGCTGGGGCTATAGCGCCCCCCAGACATTTGCATATCAACAGCGCAGCACCCTTACCAACCCAACTTTTTTTTTTTTAAATACCATATGTAAATGGGAGGTATTGCAACTTCTTTCTCATACTGTGAGCCTTTGTGCCCAATTCCAATTTATTGCTTAGATCAGATGTTTATTTATTTTTTTATTTTTTTATTTACAGCTGTTCACATTGTTGTTAAATGTGGTCAATATCAGATTCCAGTGTGAAAAGATCATGGTCCTGCATGCGCAAAAGAACGATAAAGAACGAAAATTTATGCAGGCAATATAAAAACAAAGACGAGGATGCGAAAAAAAGAGAGTTTTGCTTGTTTTGCTTGTAAGGTCATATCACCGTCCTTCCACTGGCTACCTTTCGCTACTGATAACTTTGGGTATGTAAAAACTGAATCCCATGAGTGCAAAATTGTAACAAATGTTGATCTAGTGTGATATAAAAGTTTCAGATTGAGGTCACACTGCAAAACATCTGACCTGTATCGGATTTAGGACCACATATGTAAACGGCCCAAATTAGAATAAGATTCCATGTGGTTTATGCTGTCACTACATCTGAGTCACATATCAGAAACAAAAAAATAAAATAAAATAAAAAATCTGATTTGGGCCACATTTACCTGAATTCTGAATGTTTGTCTGAAAGTTTGGGCTGAATCATCAATCAAAAAATTCATCAGTTCAGAAACCTTTAAATTCTTAGATCCCTGTCAGTATTGCAGATTACTGTACATTTCTTAATTAGTTTCTGAAATAGCCACAACCCAATTTTACACTCCTTCAGCTCCGAAACATCTTGATCAAAACTTTGACAGGAGTGTTACCAAAAGAGTCAAGGACAAAATATTGTTTATTTGAATAAACACGTTAAAGCAAAACAAAAATGCTTTTTGGAATGCTTTTGGATTCAGGTGGGGTTATAACAAGGTGAGGGAGCCCCTCTTGCACAGCTTTGTGAATAGATGGAAACAATGTTTTAACCCTTAGAGATGAACTTTTAATAGGTGTAGAGAAGTAGTTTCCAGATAGTCCTCTGAGCATAGCTGTCAGGGAGTTCTTCCCATCCAAGCTCAAGCCTCTGAGCTATAGCATCAATGTCATGGAAATCTCTGCCTGACAAACTAACTGCAAAGCTGCTCACCAACCCCAGGCACATAGTTACAACCAGTGCAGGCCAAGGTGAAAAATATGACAGAAAGACCTTGCAAGGCTTGAAAGTTCATAAATGATTCGGGGTATTAATGTGAGCTTCAAGGATTAGTTCTGCCTAAACTAAAATGTATTAAGCAGTTTGCACTTCAAAATGTTTCTGAATATGTCGTTTTTTATTTGCTCTTGGGATCTGAACAACTGTTAAGTAGGAGAAAACTTTATAATTAACTTAATTAGATTACCCCAGGTAATCAAATAATGTGGCACTTGAGACATTGTTTTGTCTACCATGCAGCTGTCAGTAAAGCCAAGTGGTTTCATTTAGTGGCAGATCTATCAGAAGAGAGTGTAATTATAACAAATTGAATAATTATACACATCAGTATATAAAGAGAAACTTACTTAAAAAAAAAAAAAAAGTTAATAAATACATCACATTAAACGTAATTATGAGGGAAGATTATGTTGTTAATCTAAAGCTAAAAACAAAAAGGATAAGCCCATAGCCCATGCTACAGTAAGTTAGAGATATCAAGTTACATTTGCATTTATATTAAGCACTTTTACAGTTAGCATGACAACCAATGTAGTCTATGCCTTTGTCTCAATTATCTTTAATGCAGCATAACCCAACTCCCATAGCCAGCCTTTGAAGGTACATTCATGAACTTCAGATAGCTTAAAAACTTAAATGATAAACCAGCTGACTTCTTTCTTAAATCCCAGAATTACAGGCTGTAACAGTCATGGGCGTCACTAGGCCCTTTTAGAGGGGGCATCTGAAAAATATGTGATTAACTCCCCTTTAAAACATATGAAACTGACAGGAGGCTTCGGCTTCATCCTGTCTTTTAGTCTGCGTTAATCAGCGTGTTCTACAATCCACAGCTGTGCCGAGCAGAGCCCACGTCAGAAGCAGAGGTGTGTGCGTTCATCTGAGCCTCATTGGTCTGTCACTGCTCATCAATGCCAAAATAATTGAGAAAGCCAGTCAAATCAGAGTAGGCGGGCTTTATGTTCACACAGAAGCTGCTGAGGCTGATAGAAATTTAAGCAGCACAACTCAACATCAACTGCGAGATATAAGTAGCTAAACTAAACATGTAATATTTGATAGCTGCTTCTGTAAGTCAGAAATGTTAAACAAATGACAAAAATAGTCAGGCAAATTAATAAATGCCATTTTGAATTGAAAATAGGCCTATATAGGCTAATGTGATTCATAAATGAAGCCTAATTAATGAACAAGAAATATTAACAAATCTGTTTTCATCAGATTAGGCATAAGATTAATAATGATTGTAATACAATTTCGTAGCCTTCAGTAAATTAAAAAATGCTCCGATTTTTCAGCCTGTATTGGGCATAAGATTAGTAATAAATATGTTCACATATTGTGAATAATTTTAATAAACTTAGTTACCTTTCCTGGTAGCCTTAAATAAATTAACGTGTCTTTGAAAATGATTCATAAAATAAACATCAGTTAACCATTTGTTTCCTTTCTTCATTGACGAAAATGGAAAAACTATATCAGACAAAGCTTAGGGCAAGATAAAAACAAACAGAAAAAGAGATATGTGGAAATAAGAAGAAAGACAAATAATCTACTGCCCACTGACATGGTTTTCAAGCTATTGTTAACTAATTGTTTGGCCTTCAGAACATCTTAAAATGGACATATGTAGATCATAGAAATAAAATTAACCCCCAAACTAACTCACATTTGGGATCTCAGTGATTATAAAACCTGTCTACATTCCTGTGTACAGTTATGGGATGTACAATATGATCATGTAGAATAAGGCGTTAATATGTGCTTTATAAGTAATAATAAACAGCTAATATCCTTGTAATATGCATGCTAATAAGCTACTAGTTAATAGTGAGAATTGGATCCTAAACTAAATTGTTGCTCACTGGGGGCTGAGCCCTCCTAAAATGAAAATCCTAGAATCGCCCTAGTAACAGTGCAGTGAAAAAGAAACAAAAATATCTGATCATTGCCGCATCTACATGCTCACTTTCATGTCAATGAATATAGATCAAATTGCATTTAAATTTACAATAGTGTCTCGCAGAAATAATGAACACATGAACTTTCTGAGATGCATTAAAATTGAAGTCATACTGGTCTCAGAAACAAGAAACAGGGAGAGACAGAGAGCACAGAAGAGCTTAGTGAAGCCCTAGGGGCACCGGCAGTAAAAATATCCCTGAGAGATTCCTGCTTCACTGGCTCAGGTTTGTCAGTGGCTTTGCAAGGCCCTCCATCCCCTGCATCCCCTCCAGATACTGGACATGGATGGAGGAGTGAAAAGGGGGAAAGAGCAGAAGGAGGATGGGGATTGGGTTTTATAGTTGGAATGAAGCTTATCCCCAGGGAACTAGTCTGGTGAGGTAAAGTGGTGAACTTCCTTCAAACACTTTTTAAACCTCTTTTCCAAAGGAAGTGCCGATATAAATGAATTAAAATGGTAATATATATATATATATATATATATATATATATATATATATATATATATATATATATATATATATATATATATATATATATATATATATATATATATATATATATATATATATATATATATATATATATAACCTTTTCCCCAAAGTCAATAAATGCTATTAAGTTTTTTGAGACAAAAAACAACTAATACAAATTTAATTTTTTTTATATTTTAAAAATGTTAATTCTTTCATCTTAAATGTTTTTAATGACAAGTCCCACCTTCTTTTGACTCTAAGAATTCAACATTCCTGCTGCTGTGCCTTTAAAACTCCTAAATTCCCATTGGATACAGCCCTTGTCATTACTTACTTGTGAGCTGCGAGTTTGTCACATTTAATAGCTTTAAGTGCCCGATCTTTTAGTATCCTCCATGGCAGGTTCACAAGTCGAAACATGCCGAAACTTCAGCCAGTCATTTCCTTTTTATTTTCATGTTTCATAATTCTAGTGTTTTTGCGGCTGCTTTTTTTTAAAACAGGTGTCCATATACGTTTTATGTTCTGAAAGTTAAAGTAATTTTTTAAAGTGAAATATTTTCTCTCAAAACAGCAAGAAAAATTACTTTTGATACAAGTCCTTTCATTTTTTACAGTTCCAATGTTATCTCACGACCAGTTCGTACGTATTTTACGAGGGGGCTAATTCGCAAAAATGTGTACGTCCTCACTCTAAACCCCAGTGACGTGTAGATTTAGGGGCAGGGTGTTACAAGCACGCCAGGCTCCACCCTCTCACAACCACAACGATCCCAATCACCTGAGTACTGAGCACACACACCTGCATGTCATCATCACAGCTATCACCACCTGCACTTAAGCCCCACACTCTCACTCAGTCACTGTCCGGTATTGTTTGACCATGCTACTACTCATGCTTGCTTCCTCGGACTCACCTGCCTACTTTCCCGATCTCCTTCGTCTCCTGAGTGTCTCCTCGTCTCGTCCTGTCTCCTGGTCCTCGTCTCCTTCGATCCAGTATCCCGTTGATCTACAATCAAGAAAACGTATCGTATCACCTCCATATCCAGCATTCACCTGAACGCCCATTCTGACTCTCACCTTCTGCTCACATCCTGGTTCAGAAAATAAACTCTGCTTTCACCTGCCTCTGTTATCCGTGTTAGCTAAATTTGTATGAATTAGCCAACTCATATGTACGAAGTGCTGTGAGATCAGGGGACAGTCCTCATTAAACAGTTATAGTAAACAGTACTTTAAAGGTTTAGTCAATTCAAATTTCCTCATTGATTTATGTATGTATTTATTAATTAGTTAATTTTGCCATTCACAATCTTCCAATTTATATAAGAAGAATACTGACTGGCTAATTACAAATGTCTCTCCTTATTGTATACATTTAATATATACAGTCCCTGACAAAAGTCTTGTCGCTTGTGTACAAATTGAACTGAAGTGCTGCTGAAATATATTTCTTATCAAGATTTTTTTACAAGAAATGGCTCATTTTAATCCCAACAGCTTTTGTAATAATGTTTCAGTGCAAAATGAAACTGTCAAAAAATATTCTAATATTCACAGCTTGGTAAAGCCTATTGAGTGAATTTTTGCAAAGACATAAGTGTTGTCGCCTTGTCATATGAGCTTCACCTGTGACTAATAATTTATCAATTAGATCTCAGGTGTGTATAAAAAGAACTCCAGTACACTAGACCTTCACATCAACTGCAACTAGACCTCTGCAAACATGCCTAAGATTCACCCTGAGACTAAAGTTTTGATTATCAAGAGGCTGAAGACCAGATCCACTGCTGATGTGGCAGACACCTTCAAAGTGACTCAGCGTCAAGTACAGAGGATAAAAAAAAGATTTGAAGAGACTGGAGACGTTTATGACAAACCCAGGTCTGTAAGACAACTGCTCGAAAGTATCGTTGTTGGCTCGAAAATCCAAGGCCAGCCCATTTTCCACTGCAGCAGAGCTCCACGAGACCTGGTCAACTGAAGTCCCTGTGTCAACCAGAACAGTTTGTCGGATTCTGTCTCGAAATGGCCTCCATGGTCGAATTATTACCCAGAAGCCAGCACTAAACAAAAGACAATTGAAAAACCGTGTGGCATTTGCCAAAGCCCACAGCCTGTTAAAAGGATGGAGGCTGGAAAAGTGGCAGAAGGATTTTTCAGATGAATCTTCTGGTGAATAACACCACAGTCGCCGCAAAATTGCAGGAGACCTACTGGAGCCCGCATGGATCCGAGATTCACCCAGAAAACAGTGAAGTTTGCTGGGGGAAAAATCATGGTCTGGGGTTACATCCAGTATGGGGTGTCACGAGAGATCTGCAGGGTGGAAGGCAACTTCAATAGTCTAAAATACCAAGAAATCTTAGCCACCTCTTATATTCCCAACCATAAAAGAGGCCAAATTCTGCAGCAGGATGGTGCTCCATCGCATTCTTCCATCTCCACATCAAAGTTCCTCAAGGGGAAGAAGATCAAGATGCTCCAGGATTGGCCAACCCTTCACCAGACATGAACATCATTGAGCATATGTGGGGTAGGATGAAAGAGGAAGCGTAGAAGACGAAACCAAAGAATATTGATTAACTCTGGGAGGCATGCAAGACTGCTTTCTTTGCTATTCCTGATGACTTCATCAATAAATTGTATGAATCCTTGCCAAACCGCATGGATGCAGTCCTTCAAGCTCATGGAAGTCATACAAGATATTAAATTTGGATCTCACAGCACCACTACTTAATTTGCTAACATATTTTTGTATTTGCAGTAAATTTGTTCAATTTCTGTATAGGTGACAACTTTTGTCTTGGCAAAATTTGACCTTTCTGTCTTGATTAAATGATAAATCTTTTTTCACTGAAACTAATTTATTTCAGTGCATTAAATGTCATTTGGGAGGGTTTTAGCTTTTCATATGAGCTATTTCTAACACCACTTGATGAATTCAAAGTCAGGTTAATAGCAGGTGTTTCTACAAAATAGATAAGCGACACAACTTTTGTCAGGGACTGTGTATAACACTATAACCCCTACTTTTTTTGTAGGAAAATATAATTGTCTGTGCTGCTGCAGAAGTGCACTTTTTATTTCCTACCATTGCCAAAATGTTCTTTTTAGTTCTATTTTAATATACAATCTCCCTATAGTGGTTTTCACCATTTAAATATGCACTGTACACACTGTATTATGTTCATATTTTGTTAATGCTGTGTTATATGACCAGTTTTCTTAAAGTATTTAAAAACAATAAAAATTCTCTCAATTTCAGAAAAAAATATTGTGTCATTTTCTCTCTAAAATAGCATAAACTAGGAAGGTATATTTATCACATGTTGTGCCAAATCCAAGAGGTAAAGGACATTGTGTTCCCAGTCCTTGTCAAATGATTTAAACTGCATTGGAGCATTTGCACAGCTGGTTCCACCCTCTGACTTTGACATAGTATTTTCCTGGAGAATGACTCTATAAAGTATTAATGAAGTGTGTCATGCAGGCTTGTGGAGGGAGGAGGGTCGGTGGCATTCATACGTTGCATGCAGTGAGAAAATACATTTAGGGCATTCGGCATTACACCCTTATCATTACCCTCTGTGCCTTCCCTTTACCTGGGTGGAACAAAACACTTGCAAATATGAGGCCCCATTCTTCAACTTTCCTTTATAAATCCATCAATCTGTTCTGTCCCCATACCTGCCCCCATGGTGTTGACTTTCCCTGATAAGTTGGCCTGGACCATGTGAGCTCTTTAAACAGTAATGAGCTAATAACAGCGGATGAATAGGATGACTGGAGGCAGAGAAAGCTCCACATGGCATGGAGAGACAAAAATGACAATGGTGCAAATAGCACAGGAAGAGGTCAAGAGACTAGGAGACTCTTCCTTTCTCTCCACAGGGAAGCACAGTGGGTTGAGAAGATATATTGTTATATGTGTTTTATCCTTGTTCCCACTGCCATTGCCACTTAGCTCATATAGAACTTGTAATCGGATAGCTCACCCAAAAAAGAAAATTCAGTAACACTTTATAATAATAATGTTCAGTAACTTATTAGTTACTAGTTAATGATGAACTAATAATTTACAAAGCATAACTATACATTCATGAATGGTTATTAAGTGATTTGCAAACTTTTTATGAATGTTTTATAGATTCAGTTATAAGTCATTTATAAATTATTAGTTAATAAATTCATAAATTATTAATAAGTGGTATGCTATTACCGCCTATATCCATATATACAGCTCTGGAATTTTTTTTAAGTGGTCTCCTTTTTTAGTTTTATTTTTACAGAGCTGCATATACAATGGGTACGGAAAGTATTCAGACCCCCTTAAATTTGTCACTCTTTGTTAAATTGCAGCCATTTGCTAAAATCATTTACGTTTTTTTTTTTTTTCTCATTAATGCACACGCAGCAGCCCATATTGACAGAAAACACAGAATGTTGACATTTTTGCAGATTTATTAAAAAAATAAACACATGGTCCGAAGTATTCAGACCCTTTGCTCAGTTTAGTAAAAGCACCCTTTTGATCTAATTCAGCCATGAGTCTATTTGGGAAATATTTGGGAAAGTTTTTTAAAGGTCTCTCCAGAGATGCTCTGGGTCAGGGCTCTGGCCAGGCCATTCAAGAACAGTCCCGGAGTGGTTGTGAAGCCACTTCATTATTTTAGCTGTGTGCTTAGGGTCAGTGTCTTGTTGGAAGTTGAACCTTCGGCCCAGTCTGAGGTCTTAAGCACTCTGGAGAAGGTTTTCGTCCAGGATATCCCTGTACTTGGCAGCATTCATCTTTTCCTCGATTGCAACCAGTCCTGTCCCTGCAGCTGAAAAATACCCCCACAGCATGATGCTGCCACCACAATGCTTTACTGTCACTCTGCCATAAAGCCCCGACTGGTGGAGGGCTGCACTGATGGTTGACTTTCTACAACTTTCTCCCATCTCCCAACTGCATCTCTGGAGCTCAGCCACAGTGATCTGTGGGTTCTTCTTTACCTCTCTCACCAAGGCTTTTCACCCTCGATAGCTCATTTTGGCCTCATGATTCTCATTTGCTCTGACATGCACTGTGAGCTGTAAGGTCTTATATAGACAGGTGTGTGGCTTTCATAATCAAGTCCAATCAGTATAATCAAACACAGCTGGACTCAAATGAAAGTGTAGAACCATCTCAAGGATGATCAGAAGAAATGGACAGCACCTGAGTTAAATATATAGTATAAATATATGAGTGTCACAGCAAAGGGTCTGAGTACTTAGGACCATGTGATATTTCATTTTTTCTTTTTTAATAAATCTGCAAAAATGTCACCAATTATGTGTTTTTTCTGTCAATATGGGGTGTACATTAATGAGAAAAAATGAATTTAAATGATTTTAGCAAATGGCTGCAATATAACAAAAAATTACAAATTTAAGGGGTCTGAATACTTTCCGTACCCACTGTATAAGTGATGAATAGTTTACACTTTAGATTAGGGGATGCAGAAAGCTTTGTAAATTACTTGTATACACATACACACAATGCAAAAAAAAAAAAAAGTTAAGAAAGATCTGCAAATTATATTTAACAAATTTACAAGTGAAGAATGGTTTACACTTTAGATTAAGGGATGGACTCAGGGCGGATCTACCGGGTGGCATGGGGTGGCAACTGCCACCCTAAGAAAGACCATTGCCACCCCATCTGCCACCTCAGCAGTGTATCCCAAATTCCCAATGTATAAAATATTTTTTTCCTCTACCTATTTACATCAGCGGCGCTAATGTGATGAGATAAAAGCAAGAAAACACGTATTTCTATTATTGTGTAGTAGTCCAAAAAGGATGCTTAGTGATCAGCAACACAACTAGTGTTATCACGAATAGATGACTCTATCGCCTGTTTCACACATACTCCGTTTGCAGTGCGTATATTTTATTCCCCTGTACTCTAGTGAACTGGTTAGTTTGTTCACACTGCATGCGGATGCGGTCCAGCAGTGCGTTCCCGAGTCTGCAGCAGTGCGGCGATTCCACACAGTGTCTATTTTTGCTGTACTGCACACGCTGAATTAAAATGACAGGGCATTGTTATAAAATAGCCTAAACATGTATTGAACTGAAAATCTAGTATGCCTAATTTCACCACAGATGCATATAATGTAAAGTCTACCGTTTCAAAGTCAACACATGAAACAGCTTCAGCAGGCTAAAGCAAGGAAAACGACATCTGTAAACATGGACACATAATGGAGAGCACTCGTTCTTTCTTGGAGGTGAAGAAACAAAGTTTTTATGACAAGCAGGATTTCTTGTAAAACGATTTAAAAATGAAAGAAAAGACTAGAATTTTTTTTTTGTCAATTGTAAATTTTAATGTAAAATGTTTTTGTTTAACACAGGCCTATGTTTAAATATTTTGCCACTTGCGTGAGCAACATAATATACATCTAAAGTACTATGCTATATAAATATAAAGTAGGCTACTGAATAAAACACTGTTTAGGCTAAATGTAGGCCTAGTGCGTTTAAACGTGACACCTATGAAAGAGTGTATTGCAATGCTGACATGCCATCATGTACAGTAACGTTTGGTTTTGTAAGTATAAATAATGAATAAATGTTGTGTTTGCAGTATACAACCGCAGACCAGTTGCGCACTGAAAAGCGTGGCAAATGTGAAAACACGACAACCGCGCTGCTCCTTCATCGCATAGCCATACGTTTGTGTGAAACAGGTGTAATGTTTTACTAGCGATTTAAAAACTTTAACTTTAAACTACTGAGTGTAGTGTACATTTAGAAAGTCTAAACGTTGTATTTTTGTTACGTCTTGTGGGATACTAAGCGAAGGCTGACATCCAGATTTTTTCAAACCAAAAAGAAAAAGGAAATCAGAGAGTGGAAGGTGCAGATAAGACACATCTATATGTACAAATTAAGCAGAGAAGATGGAGTAGTGGAAGAAAGAAATATAGAAATGGATGACAAAGAGCTGGGTGAGGGTGGAAGAGAGCTCAGACATTGAAAGAGAGAGAGAGCTTGAGACACCAGCACCCAGTCTGTCAGATACCCATGGTATGTTGTGTTCAGTGTTCATTTATTTGTATAACCTATAAGTTCTAATTTGATCTGCCATTGTGAACCATATATTATGGTTACAATCAGTGCTTTTGTTATTAGATTCTGGTGAGGCAAGATATTTGATGACTTTAGATTGGCATTTTGTTGCTCTTGTTGCACTAAAACCTTAAAAAAAAATATTGATATGAACTTGTACTCACTTAAAGTTTGCACTCCAGCTGTAAGGTTCAGGCAAAATCTATCACACAGCAGTCTTTGATCTTTATAGACCATTAAAAATTAGTGCCCCATGTATATACACTGAATATGTATATTATTACTTAAATCCAGAAGAACCATGCAAGGATGCTTGCTTCAGTGTTGCCACCCCTCATAGTTCTCATGCCACCCCTTGCCACCCCCAAAATAATTTTCTAGATCCGCCCTGGTAATAGACTTTCTTCTTTGATACACATGGAGCCTTTAAACACTGTGCAGCTGATGTGAGCTTCAATGGAAGGTGGAACTGGTTCACATTATCACGCAGTACGCTGGCAATATTGCATTATGTTTCTACTTCGGAGCCAAGAGCATTTACTTTTCACTCCACAAAGCCTTCTGAGAATCTGTCAGCTTCTTCAAGACAAGCTGCCTTCCAGTTGGTGTTGGTGTTTGTGTTATGGCGCGTTCCAGCGATCGCATACTCCCTGCCTGGTGATCTGTGCAATGGTGTGCATCCAGCTGGTGTGCGTTTCCCTGGGAGCTTCGGCATTGACTGCAAGGTTTCCTCTCACTAAAAGAGCTCACACGTGGCACGTCCTTTTCAGGATGTCTCGCCCGTGTGCTTCTGGGTGCCCAGCACCCCTTCCGAGCATTGCTCAGGGTCAACATGTACTAGTCAGGACAAACAACACAGCCACAGTATCGTACATCAACCATCAGGGTGGTTTGTGCTCCTGCCGTTTGTCTCAACTCGCACGCAATCTCGTTCTATGGAATCATAAGCATCTGAGGTCCCTTCGTGCTGTCCATATCCCGGAAGAACTGAACCATGCAGCCAACGAGCTCTCCCGGTGTCAGCCACTTTCTGGAGAATGGAGATTCTATCCCCAGATAGTACAGTTGATTTGGGAACAGTGCCAACAGGGTCAGTCGATCTTGTCAAAGAAGTTCTTGTCAACGAAGACAGCGCTCCTGATCGCTTTGGCCTCCATCAAGAGGGTAGGGGACCTGCAGGCATTTGTAGTTGATGAAGCGTGCCTAGAACTCGGGCCGGCTAATTCTCATGTGATCCTGAGATCCCGGCAAGTATATGTGCCTAAGGTTCCCACCACACTGTTTAGAGACCAGGTGGTGATTCTGCAAGCGCTGCCTTTGGAGGAGGCACACCCAGCCTTGGCACTGCTCTGTCCAGCACGCGCCCTCTGTGCTTACGTAGACAGAACACAGTGTTTCAGGACCTCAGACCAGCTCTTTGTCTGTTAAGGTGGGAAGCTGAACTGAAAGGCTTTCTCAAAGCAAAGGTTGTCTCACTGGATAGTGGATCCCATTGTTTTGTCTTTCCAGCAGCAGGGGCATCCATGCCCTCTTGGGGTCAGGGCACACTCTGGCCTCCTCTTGGGCTTTAGCACATGGCACCTCGTTAACAGACATCTGCAGAGTTGCTGGCTGGGCAACAACGAACACATTCGCCAGATTCTACAATCTCTGAGTAAAGCCTGTATCCGACTATGTATTCGCCACTACTAGTGGCCGGTAATGGATTAGGCTCAGGTGTCTTCGCTTGCTCGCCATTTCACTCCACGGACAGGATACATTCCTCAGGTGAGCTTCCCAGAAGCCCTGAGCTCCTCCAGCACTATCGACGCTGACACCAGTAAGTCTGCCCTCTCGAGCCCAGACCCTTGTGTCAGGCCAGGTGCCTCCATGTGCATGGTTCCCCCTCTGGGTGACCCCCACACGTGTATTTCCACCGTAAGCCTCCTTGAGCTGGTGTCTTTCCTTTGGCAAGCCTTAGGCCTGCTTTATGCAGCTATAAGAATTTGACAGCCAACCACCCGCAGCCTACTAATCCCACATTACACACAGACTCTTAGAACACAATCAGATTGCCAAATGTCACTATCTAATATGAACTGCTGTCAAATTGAAGGGTAAAGTAAAAAAAGAAAAGGTGCCCACAGTTATTTGCCACGGTTCACAAAACGGTGGCACTTTTGACAGCAGATATTTAAATGACCTGAGCGCCTTTATCTGGCTCGGATCCCATTTCTTTTTCCATTTATGAAAAAGGTGGTGAATGCTAAATGGCATTAATCCCACATGATGTTTCATTCAGTGGGCCCCTTAACGTCTGAAGTCTGACACTGACGTTCTCTTTAAGTTTGTAACACAAAAACCCCAGAGAACTGTCAGTGAGGACAACGAAACCTAAAGATGGAGAGTGCGGGTCCATATAAGAAAGTACAGAGACTTGTATCCAGATCTTAGATTGGTTCCAGTGGTACCATCCTTGTCAGTGATGAATCCCGATTACCTGAAACAGCAGTGTAGTAGCAAATTAGCCGATAATCATAGCTCCACACCTCACCTGAAGGTGTCTAATGAAGAAATCAAACTCGTTTCACTCTTCAGGGCTCTCAAAATATAAGACTAGGCCTATGGTAAGCACTCTAGCTCTGGCCTTTAAGGTTCAAATCATAATTTAGTGCCTAGCCAATATTTTGATAGAGGTTGCGTTAATCTTATTACTGTACCATTACTCTCTGTCTAGGCCAGGTTTTTTTTTTTTTTCATGTGAACTTTGGATGCCAACCAATTAATATTTTAATTAAAATATCTGTCTGCTGACAAGAGTTTGTTTTTCTCCTTTATGGCAATACATGTTTGTCAATATTGTCCACTTGTGGTTCTAAATTTCTCAGTAACCTCTAATTAATTTTACACTATTGACAGAAGGTAATTAATTAAACTCTGATTAACTTGAGCTAAAAAGATTTCCAAAACACCCTGCACAATTATTAAAAGAGAGAGACAGTTCTCAGCTGTGACCCACATCTGAAAAGTGTATACACCTTTTTTAATCACTTATGTGAGAAATACCATTTCCTTTGTATTTTTTTAATTTATTTTTTGTATATGCTTGTTATGCGTGTCATGTACCAAAAGCCAATATACTCCAAAAGTGAGATCAAAGAATCTCAGAATCAAATACATAGTGGGATATTTCAGCATCCAAATTTGTATAAAGATTTATTTTACCCTGTAATTCAGTCAGCATCAATATGCTGATACATTAAATCACCTCCAGGCATCTTACTGGAGTTGCCCCCTACAATAGACTACCTTTGCCAGGTTAATGTATAAATTAAGGTAGACTTCAGAGGCTTTTAGCTTAGTGCTTTTCCACATAGATGCTAACTAATCATTGGCCAAACAGATGGGTTGATAGAGCAATTTCTGTGTGCAAATTTAAAGGAATCCCCAGAAGAGTTACTTATTTTTTTTCTGCAAATAATCTACAGTACAGAAAGTACAGAAACTATCTGTTTCTTTGGTTTGTCGTAGTGTAATCTTGTTTATTAACTGTATATCCTACTTTGCCCTCAAACACTGCCGATTGTGATGTTCTCCACCTGATATGATTTAGAGGTTTACCAGCTTTCTTGAAATGTATATAACAATACAATGTGCATCTCAACCACTTCAGTGCAATGTACATCTCAACCACTACAACAAAAATCAGCAAAGGAAATGAAGAACAAGATGAATAAGATGATATGGGTATGTGTGTGAGGGAGAGATGGTAGAGTCATTCTATATGTGCTTGATGTAAATAACTTCTCCTCTAGTAAATGTAAATGTAAGTTTATATTTCCTGTTCCATCAGACAACTGTTTATGCAACAGACAACCATGAAAACGAGCTGCAGAGATCATTTGTGTACATATAAAAAAAATAAAAAGATGATAGATAGATAGATAGATAGATAGATAGATAGATAGATAGATAGATAGATAGATGATAGATAGATAGATAGATAGATAGATAGATAGATAGATAGATAGATAGATAGATAGATAGATAGATAGATAGATAGATAGATAGATAGATAGATAGATAGATAGATAGATAGATAGATAGATAGATAGATAGATAGATACATAGATACATAGATAGAGAAAACATGAAACGGACAAGCAAGTTCAAAGTTTGAAATATTACACTGAAAGCTACTCGTCTTGAAAAGGTAATTCGGTAAATTGAACAAAGGCACTTTGGCCACACATGGATGAGTAGGATGCAAATGAATGCCTCACAGAGGCCATTACAAGTATGGCCCGCATACAGTTTTCCAATCTTGCCTGCCTAAGAAGCCCAACAACAGGACTAGAACTGTTAGCAAAACAATCTACTCTTGGTAATGTATAAAAAAATAAAATAAAAAAATCTACACATCATGTCTGATCATTGTACTTGGGTAGTTAACCCAAAATGGAAATTGGTCGTCATTTACTCAGCCTCCTGCTGTTCCAAACCTGTGTGATTGCCACAGATGAATGAAAGTCGTACAGGTTTGGAACAACATATGAGTGAGTAAATTATCACAGAATGGCTGAACTATCCCTTTAATTTTGTGTTTTGAAAAAGTACAAATATGTGTATATTTTTCTGAAACTCTTCGGTGTTGTGAATGAGTGCTCCCAGCTGGCTGTCAATAAAATTGTTCCTGTAAAGAGCAATTTGGAAGTGCCGTCATGTATGCTGCAGCTTAGAATTAAAAGTGGTAAAGATTCTATGCTCATATGTTCACTCGAGGCAGTGATAGTGTTGGAGACTATGACATGTGCTCAGGGAGAGACAGTAACAGAGAGTTAGTGTTCATGATCCTGTGTCAGACCTGTGTACACCCAGTAGGTTAGCGATAGGTTATAGATGCTAAAGACTTGGGCCCATATTTATCAAGCTTCTCAAAGTGCCATTTTAGTCTTAAGTGCTGAAAATTAATGAAATGTACTCCTACTTTCAAACTTGAGTATAAAAGTGTAAGGTCCATCCATTAGCCCAAAGACGGAATCTAATGGCCTGGTTGAAGGACTTTTGCGTGTAAGCCTTTTCAGCATTTCTGTTACTTTCACTTAATTTATTGTTATTTAATTTTAAATCTGACTACATGAATAATTTAATCTGACTCTAATTGTATGTGGTTTCGTTTAGTTTGTTGCGTTTATAAGTTAATGGCTGATCAAAAATTAGTTGTGATTAAATTTAGATCATTGATTTTTCTTAGTATATCTTATCTTCAAATTCGTTCCACCGCGGAACCGGAGTCACTCAGAGGATAATGCTCGCAATTAATTACATTACCTGCACGGACACAAATTTGTCAGTTTCTGGTATTAGTCAGAGGATTGCAGAGTGAACTATTTTACCTTTAAGTGAGTCGCACATGCTTAGCTACTCATAACAGAAAGTGTAATTTGAACAATAGTCACGAGAGCTGCAAATTATTAATACCGCAAGAGTCAGAAATCAGATTGCCCCTCATGTTTAGCTCCATGCTCCAGTCCATGGGGTCCTCGGTATGATCATTCCTGACGGGAAGATTTGCAGAAACTCCTACTACTCCTCACGAGACACTACTAGAATATTGACTTGGACCAATACAAGATAAATCAAGATTAATGTTTATTTTAGCCAGACAGAACTTAAATAACATAATTAAACACAAATCCATGGTACACAACTTTCAGCATTAAAATGTAAAATACACTTGCAACGTAATATGATAATAGTTTCAGAGAGTCATTGTCTGGCATAGTACATGCAATGTGTGTGAGTGCCTTGAAGGACACTTGACAACACTGCATGGGGGTTCTGGCTACAGAATGTTCCCAACTGATAGTTCTGCTACCCTTGCTTAAATACCCAGACCAGAACAAAGGATTGTAAATATTTGTAACACAACACCTGGTTTCGGGGGAGAGGTTTTAGATATCTTTCAGAGACTACTCAAAAAGGGATAGCCGAATTCTCAAATCTCATCCTACTAGTGACTAATAGTGAAGTTTAGACCAATTTACCAATCGCACTGAGACCTTTAAAAAGACATCAAACATGAAAAGGAAAACCAATAGATTCACAAAATACATCATCTGTAGTATATTTGCATTCTGTGACTTGAATCAGGGGGAGGGGGGAATGGGAAGAGGGAGAGGGGAGAAGGTTTGGGCAGGGCGGTGTCCTACAGTCTGTGAGATCTTCTCTCCAGATTAGTGAGTTTTATTGCTTTATGCATGGTGTTGGATCTCAGCTTTTGTCTTAGCAGTAAAACCAATCCTTACAGACGACCCCTGGCCCCTTGGGACAAATTCAGATGAGTTTCCAAGGGGACATATTTGGACATTCCCTGTTTCCATATTTTGGATGTTGTTTCCGGAGTGTTCATGGTGCTGATCCTTGAGTTAACAGCACAAGTCAATGGGTACAGGAATCAAGTAGTCACCTGAAATAACAACGTTAAGAACATGAAGATGAAAACATTGCAAAATACACCTCTGGGACACAGTCCCTTTAGGTGTAAGCGTATTGTGCCAACTGGATGCTGTCGCAATTGGACAGGATATCTACGATCCTGTTGGTCAGGTTTGCTTCCGCCTGCACTTGATTGCGATAGTTTTCAGTCTGTAGAATGACTTGTTGTCCCAAGTCTGGTGTGTTAATCAGCATGAGCAGAAAGTGTCAGTGGAAAGTGTCTTTACACTTTGAGGAAACATCTATGTTCTCCCCAGGATTCTTAGCTATAGCTGACCCTTTAAGAAGTCCTCGGTCACCTTCGAGCAGAAGGTTTGGTTTGCCGGGCAGGTCAGATCTCCATGGGTGAAGTAATCATTTCACTGATGATGCTCCATTGTGTGTGAGACACCTGGACAACTTCTGAATAACCATGCAATAATTGAACACAGTATTTGGTTATAGTGAGATGGGAAAAAAGAGTTGTTGGATAAACACAATAACATAAAAATAACAACACATGATGAATCATGTCAGAAGTGCGAGTGGTAAATACGGTCTCATTTCTCAGAGTCAAATATTTAGTGGTTAGGTCTCATTTGATCACCAGATTCTTCACTAGCTCTGACATGGAACTGCAATTTAAATTGGTCTGGATGAAGTAAAGGAAGGGTAACAAAACGTCAGAATAACTAGTATATTTACCAGCAGTATGTATAATTAAAATATATCCCATAATTAAATATGGAAATACACAATTTAATAAATGGCATTATAAAATTGTCTATATCAGTTGTTTTAATTGCAAATCATTACTGACCGCTAATGTTTCAATCAGATCACTTAAAGAATGAGATTTACAGAAACAGAGATTTAAAATCTCTAGTTTAGCTTTTGCACTCATCTTCTGTGCATTTGATGTACAGTCTAAGTCACACTCAATAATGCAGGTCTGGCTGAGAATTGTTTAATTAATTGATAGAAATGCCTGCATTCCTTAACTCTTTAGAGATATTTTCATTGCCATTAGTCATATGTTGGAAACTAGGGGACCTCCAAGTTTTCAACAATGCTAAGGACTGGACATATTAAACATTTTGTCCATCAGTTCACTGATCAAGTAATCGTCAATCAATTAATGTGTGCAACACAGTCTCACTCCCAACTCGTCACATATTGCGCTTGGTCAGGACCCTCGGCGTCACTTTTTAACGCACAGGGTACCCCTTAAGCGTCATTTTTCGGCGTTCAGGGCACTCCACTGATTCCAATGAGAAGCCTAGGGCGTCATATACACGTTTTAAACAGCCCAACCCAACCCCACCCGCACTAAACCTGCCCATTTGCGTATTATATGATATAAAACACAGAATATAACAGACAACAGACACACTTTATTGAAAAAGTCCTGCTATTGCAACTGTTCCGAGGCCAAACGATTGATTTGTGTGAAGAAAAGACCCAAAAGCAATCACCGTCTCCACGGTACCTCGGCGTCACGATATGGACGAAATGGGAACTCTATTGCTTTCAATGGAAACCTTTGGCGTCAACAGAAGACGCAAATTATATCGGTATGAAATCGCGCTGAAGAAGTGAAGTCTCATTCAGAACGCATCGCGATGTTTGGCATCAGTTCACGTGTACGTGCCACATGTGGGTGAGTAGTCAAATATTATGTCCTAAAGTATTCGCTATATCGATCAGATTATTTTCAGTCACTGCATTATATCTGTCATCTCCACTGAGGATTTGAATTTCTTTGCTTTCTAAATCAACACATCTTGCTAATAGGGTAATTGCACACTGTCACGTGACATGCTATAGACCTTTAAACAGTTGTTCATTTTTAATAATAACTACTAGTGTAGTTTCAACGTGGAATTTGTAGTAGAAGCACAATAAAAACAACACTTGCCACACTTTTACCACAGTAACCTTAGTTTTAATGTGATATGTGCAGTAAAAGGACAGCAACCTCAAATCTTACCATGCTTTTACCACAGTAACCTTAGTTTTAATGTGATGTTTGTTGTAAATAGACAGTAACCACAACAATTACCATGCTTTAAATGCATTTTATGTAAATCCAAATATTTTAATGTAAATAGAACTTTTTCCTGTATATAATGCAATATATTATATATTGACTTTTTCTCTCTTTCTTTTTTTACCTGAAAAGACCAAAAGGGCCTTCCGGACTCAGTCAGCCCATTCTTGTTTGTGGAGAAGTAACGGAGATGACCAAAAGCTGCAACAGTAAATATTTGCAAGGGTATGTATGTATGTGCTGGTTTGAACCCTTTATCAAACATATTATTCAGCATTTGTTGTTACTTAAACTTATTCTTACAAATCCCATGGCTCAATCAGTAAGAACGTATTCTCAAAGTCTCAATAATTCACAATATTTAACAGGTAGTCAAATTCATGATACTCGTACATATTTGTATATACTCGTACATAATCCTGCAGCTTTTACTATGACTCCTGCCATTGGCTACTGCCTCAATTCCTGTAGGCCTACATATGTATTGTTGTGTCCTTTCTTGGAAAGTAGTCAGATGTCCCACACACTGTCAGAAAGTTTATATTAAGTCCATTGTATTCTTTAAAATGATTTCAAATTGGGCTCTGTCTGTTCATGTAATGTTACATGTCTCTTCACACCTCATAACCTACCGCTGTTTGCAAGAGTGAAAATTCTCACATGACATCAGATATTCGATTATTTTGTCATACTCAGATCAGTTGCACTGTTGATAACGTCAACAAAAATCAAATTAATTATTAACATTTTTAAACACATTCAAATGATCTAGCTTGCTATTAATGATATACTTTTAATAATGGGAATGCACACATATTAGTGAACTTATTACATAAATGTATTTAACATTTAATTATGCAACGCTTTTACAGAAATAAATCCTGCAGTTATGTATAAACTGACAACTTGCATGCAATGTAATTAAATGTCTTTTCTTTCTGTCTTGCAGGATTACTTGCAGATTACTTTTACTTTTATTTTTGTATTTTTTTTTTTAGATCTCTATAATATCAAATTCATCAGCACTTTTAAGAGTCAACCCTCACATGAGCTACTAGTGAGTCGCAGCGATCTTGCCGTAATCAGCCCTTCACAGGTAAAGTTTCTAGAATATTTTTAGTATATCAGTATTTAATCAAATGCTCTCCTGAATCATATGGTAAATTAACTTTATTGTAACTGTCTTAATTTTTATGTTTCAAAAACAAAAGTACGGTATTTGCACATAGAGTAAGTGAGACTTTCTTGTTTTACAGCAGAGAAGAAAGACCAGACCTTATATCGAAGCAAGCTAATCGAATAAGTCCTTTGTTTTGGGTGAGGAAGGAACATGGCCATCTTGTGCTTGAAGAAGACAGAAAAGTGTGCAAGTCCACTGGTATGTCTTGTATTGAAGCAATGCTGTAACATGTAGTTAAGAATTTGATGTTGATCTCTAAAAAGAACTATTCATTTCAGCAGCGATCATTCTTTCTATTCTGATAAAATACACACCATTATTCATGTCTAAATCTTTTTATAACTCCTAAAATGAGCAAATGAGGTTCTGTTTCTTGGATTTATCTAACATTAGAAAAAATAATAATAATTTCTTCCCTTTTTGATACAATTATTATTACAATTACTGCCTTTTAGCATAAAGGCTGAAACACTTTTGGCCTTCAGTTCTTATCACCATTTGTTTGTCTTAGATAAAAGCAGACATGTAGTTGTTATAAACTCCAGCTATTTCTCTATTGTTTTGTAGACCATGGATGGTTCTGGGTAGCTTTGGAAGATAATGAGTTGTGGCATATATTAGGAATCAAATAGTAAATGTTCTTTGAATTATGTGAAATATCTGGTTAGTTCTTTGGCTTGAAACAAGACTTTATACTCCACTGAATAAAACACATTTTATTTGTGTTTTAAGATGGATAGCAAGAGAAGGCACAAACTTCAGAAGATTCTACAGGACAATGACAAATGTGCTGCCAAGGAGGAATACAAGAGGCAAAAACTCCACTCTCTGAGAACTATGCATGGCCATGGGTACTTCATAAGCATGGAAAGTCTGGTGCCTCGGCACCTATTTCTTAATTCTTACCATGGCATTTGTATTGCAGTATTTTAACAATTGTTACATTGTTAAGGCTATCACAAGTGATGCTCTTGAAAGTGACTAAAGAAATCTAGCATCAATTATAAAAGCTCAGAAGAGAAGAGACCATGCCTTTCTAAAAGATATGCTGTTTAAAATGTTTCTGTCGATAAAGGGTAAAATAGTTTTTGTCCAGTACTTGGCTAATATTATGTGCTGCACTATTATATATATAATGCTTCAATGTGTATATTATATAATGTACTGACTGCTGCTTGGTAAATTTAAATCAGAATGGGCAGGTGGAGAGTTTACCTCCAAGCCTAATCGAGCACACCTGAAAATTTTAACCAAAGTCTTCAGGTTTACTTATAGACAGTTATAGACAGGTGGGTTTGAGGTTGGAGCTAAATATGCAGGACAGTGGATGCTGAGGGCCAGAGTCAACTACTACTGCTTAAATCATGCAGAACATAGGCTAACCTGACTGTACATTAAACTTAATTTGAATTGTGTTTTTGTTTTACTTTTAGACCAGGACTGGAGAACGCCTGACACTGGAATGTTCTTCTTCCTCTGGTTGAGAAAAAGCTACACAACATCAGTGACCACATCATCTGTTCATCAGTTATACTGTAGGGTACAAATGGGCAAAGAGGTTTAGAAGAAGAAGAACATGATGGACCATGAACTGGAAAGAGCCAGAAACCAGTCTAGCTGTGATAATGAATCATTATTTTCCAACACAATATCAAATCTGTTTTCTGTATCACTGGATGGGATTATGTGGCACTCGTTTGTGTGGCTTCAGCAGCTGTGAATGGATTAATATGATGTTAATGTATTTTTGAAGACGCATTTTTATTTATCTTGAATCTCATTTGACTTTATGCTACTTTATCAACTGTATGCTGTATCCTCCAATAAAGTGTTGAGTGATAAAGTATGGTGAATATTGTGTATGGTGTTTGGTACAGTAAATACACATTTTACAAGTTTATTTAGGTGATCTGATTATTTTACTTGAGACGTAAACATTTTTTGTCTGGTTATATTATATTTAGTACAATAATGCACCAAAAAGTTTGATGTAGGCTACTTTTAGTTTTCAGTGAAATAAAGGAAGGATTACAAACACTTCAAGCTTAACTGAAAATGATCCATATTGATAATTCTGGTACATCTACTACTGCAATAAAAATTAAAGAAAGCACATTACCGATTTCAGGAACGTGGAGACAGGGTGAAGATGAAATGTCTCTTGTTATTTTACTTAACGGTGCATTGACCTATATTTAATAGTAATAGTGAAGTGTAAATACATAAATAGTTTTTGTTTACACTGGAAACTGGATAATGGCAAGTTTTGCAGGTTCATCCATTATATTTATTGGTGTCTATCCATAAAACGAAATAAATATTAATAATTTTTATTTTACATCTCTTTCAAATATTTCTGTATTTCATCAGATGGTCTCACAATACCCATCAAGAACTAATGCAAGTATGATGTTAGAATAGAAAAGACAAAATACTCTGATATTTAAATGTGACTCAAAATGTGTTGTCCATGATGAGGAGAATAGATTTGTGTAAGTTGTTCTGCCTTCCACCTCCAGGGACCCAGTAGTGGCCCCTGGAAGAGCAAAACAAAACTTATTTCAAATGGCTGTATCTCAAAGTCTGGTTAGCGTATCACAGAGAAAATAGGCAGGACAACTGCTTATGCTATGTTTACTAAATAATGTTTGGCACAGTTTTCAGACATATATGGAAAGCTGGCATACAGGTTTTTCTCAAAATGCTCACAGTAAAATATTAAATTTTAGCCTGCCCCTCATAATGTCATAAAGGTTTGCACAATGCACATATTTAGATATCCAGTTGTCCATTAAAGATGTAATTTACTTAACATTTATTGTTTCATTATTAAACGTTTTAAACTACATTACCCATATATCTTTGTCATTGTATCAATGCAATGGTAAATATGGCGCTGTAGTTCATTGAAGTGTGCAGCAATGCTTAGGGTTAGGGTTGTGTTCTCGTAAAGGAGTAATTTCTCACAACATACCGACACTTTATAGCTTACTTAACGTATATCAAACATAATATTAACACCAATACATACTTTATAACATGAAACGCCGTTTTATATGGGTTAAAAGATAGTCCAATCACACCGAGTCCTACGATAAAGTCACAGCCAATGACAATCCAGCTGAACAGAGGCGTCACACTTACCTGTCCATTTATGGTAAATGATGACAGATCTCATCCGGTTCCAACTAAAGGATCCCTTAAATATTTAATATTTAGGCTGCTAAATATTTATTTATTCTAATTAAATAATAAAACTAACATTTTAAAACGAAAGACTCATGTGTGTTGTTAAACTGATGCATAAATATATTTGAAAGAGAAACCTCTTTTTCTATGCAATGGCCTACAAGCTACAACAGCACTGGTAGTTTTGCAGCTTTTGTAACATTTATAGTGTGTGTTTATGTGTATATTATATATATATATATATATATATATATATATATATATATATATATATATATATATATATATATATATATATATATATATATATTTAGGTATGTATATAAATATAGGTATACATTTTAAACTTCTTTATGCCACCCTTGACCATCTGAACTATTGGAATTAAAATAAATGTAACAAAAGCATTAAGAATGCACACAATTTTGTAAGCATATTCCAATATTTAATGTCAAACATTTCAAAGACATGCACACCAGTATAAAGATCAATCCCTCTCTCTCTCTCTCTCTCTCTCTCTCTCTCTCTCTCTCTCTCTCTCTCTCTCTCTCTCTCTCTCTCTCTCACACACACTTTGCACTTTGCACACACACACACACACACGTGAAACATAACTTTTAAAAATATTACCATGATGAAGTACAAACCAAGAGATGAAGTGCAATTATTTTATCTGAAAATATATTTATTCCCATTAAAAAATAAATAGGCAAAAACTGAAGAACATTTTACATTCTCAACTTTAATACTATATATTTGTGATTATTGTAACTAAATGAAAGTCCAATTAAATTATTATAAATGTCAACCATTTTTAGTAAGAAAATGCTTCAATATAATACATTCATGTAACAGTTACATTAAAAAGGTAGTGATAATGATACCATAGATGTAGTTATTAATGATACCATGGAGGTAGATATGGTGGACATGTATTATAGTGACCACTGTATTGAAAGGTTTAATGAATAAATATTGATTTCAAAAGGTATTCACTCTCTCTATCTTCATTTGTTCGAACAAACAACAAATGCAGAAATATACATTGGACTATAGCATCATGAAGTCGCTGCATGACTAGAACTAGTGGATGGCAATAGATATGTCCTTCACTAAAACTCCTGATGAGAACTAATGTTTTTTTTGATAAAGGCATAGGCAGACATCAAGTACAGTTTATGAATATTGGTTCTGCATAAATTGAAGAGATCATAAGACTCACAGACTCCACATGAAGACATTGAGAAACTGTGTCAGAACAAAGGGTGCACTTCACTGGACATATCCTATGCATACCCGAACAACAACACCCAAAAACACTTGTGAAGTGGACACCACCAGGAGGACGCAGGACACAGGGAAGACCAAGGAAGATATGAGACAGATGTTTCACGAAGACCTGAATGCCGGTGTTCAATGAGAAGATGTGAAGAACGTGGCCACAGATCGAATATGTTGGAGGACACATGTTGCCCAATGTGCCCAGGGCAGGACATGATGATGATGTTGTCAGTTTATACATAACTGCAGGATTTCTTTCTGTAAAAAGCATTGCATAATTAAATGTTAAATACATTTATGTAATAAGTTCACTAATATGTGTGCATTCCCATTATTAAAAGTATATATTTAA